>JAGQAX010000008.1:1907327-2429827 GCA_019142605.1 Cephalopholis sonnerati
TTTAAGTAAGTTCACCTATAAGTCTGTTCATTGATTCAGTCAACAACCACAATTTATCTGAATTGAGAAACTTTGCTTATTGTGTCAATTGTTGCTTTTTGATAAAAATGTGATTAATCGTGATTAATTAATTATAAAGCCCCTAATTAATTAGATACATTTTTTAATCGCATCCCACCACTAGTTTCTACAATATTCACTCCTCATGACAGTAAAATAGGCCATTCTAAGCCAATTTACTGCAGTAATTCCTCTCTAAATCATTAAAAAATGTGGTTAACACCCAGTCGTGCATGAAAAAAAAAAAACCATGATATACCGTGATACCATCATAAGTTGGAAAAATACCGTGATATAAATTTTTTGTTATACCGCCCAGCACTAACGCCAGGTTTATTGTTGACCAATGAAATGATCCCTGCCTCCTTGCGTCCCGTCCAGGGGGGTACTCTTTAACAGGGTTCATTCACTCATTCATTCTATTAAATGTTCTTGCCTTGCTTTTTTTTTTTTTAACAACATTTGGAATAAAGGGACTGTTAATTTACATGTGTGCCCATATTTTGTGTGCCTGTAATTTTTACTAAAATTGCCTCATATAGTATAATAGTAGCTGCATGGCACAGCGCCCCCTAGTCAGTGTGCTGGAGGAGGTAACAGCATCACCTTCATCATGATTCAGGTGCGGACAGTGGAAAACAAAGATAAATTCAATGAGCTACTACATTTTAAAAACGCAACTGGTGTAACTTATGGTGTGTGTATATACAGTGGAAACTGCTTACAGTGATCACAGTTGCAGAGGTGCGGTTGTGGACAAGTTTATTTGTAACTGCCGTGAAACAATCAGACAATAATATTTTAGTCCTCTCATTAGTCGCGTTTCCATTACCCCCAGAAATGAACAAAATCTAAATATCGCAATAAAAAACTGCTAATGGAAACACCTATATTTCGAAAATCCTATCAAATATCACAACATTTTTACGCTCTCATGAAGTGGTTTTTCAGACGTGTCGATATAAAAGTGTATCGCAAAAGTGTAATAGAAACACTTTTTTCGCATTCACACGTCACTGGGGTCAACGGACATGACATAGGGGGTCGCGCGACCAGTTAATTTCAAGGAAGATGGCGTGGTATGTGTGGACAGAGGGGGAGACGGAGTTATTATTAACAGTTATGCGTGATAAAAATGTCACAGTTATCTTGGATTGCAAACAACAAAGAAATTCGGAATGATCAGTGTCCCGAGACGCATAACGCTTTCGGCCATCTTCCTCAAAGTGAAGTCTCGCTGGACCAATGAGAATTTACGAGAATTACAGCTAGTTCATAAAACACTGTTCAATGGAAACACCTGCAAGTAGCATTTGAACTTTGTCGAAATTTCAGAAATATCACTTTTATTTTGCGAACAACTGTAATGGAAACGTGACTAGTCACCGGCTTTCTAGCTACCACTGCTCGCTCTCCTCATCCAGTCTCTAGCTCGCTTGACCACTGCTTCTCTCTCTCTCTCTCTCTCTCTAGCTATTTTTTAAAATGAGTCTGGAAGCCATCAGCAAAGCCTAACTTTACTTTTAACGAGAAAATGAAATGTCCTCTTTCTTCCTAGTAATGTTTTTGTCTTTCCTCATGGCAGGGCTGTAAAGCGTTACAGGTTGCGTTTCTCCAAAAGTCGATTCTTGTTCAACCTTCTCGCACAACCGTCCGTTGCCAGCTAGTGACCTGAGGCTGGTGAAGCGTGCACATTGAAATCATGACGAAAAGAAAAGAAAAAAGAAAAGGAAAAAGTCATTTTCTCTCAATGAAAAATGTAGTCCCACTTATACGTATGACAAACTGCCAAAAACGAGCCATCGAGGTGCAGCAGCGAAACAAGCGTTTGAAACAGCTGTTCTGAATTTTGAAACAGTCAATAAAATTCGGTAAATAGCAAAGCTGCCTATTTCCTTACTTTATATTCATGTAACAAATATACAAATGTCAATTAGATGGTAATCTGCTTGAGAAATTCAGAAAAAGAAAAAAATAAAATAAAATAATCGGTTGTAATAATCATGCACTTATAGTGATCAATTTGACCCGGACAGAAGTGATCACTATAAGCGGTTTCCATATATATGTATATGTTCTTCAAATTATTTTTATTAGGTATTCAAATTATGTTTACCATTGCTGTCAAAGTCTGCTCTATCAGAAAGGTTTCATATATTGTAAATACTTCCCTACTTGCATATCTGCATATTTACACATGTGTAAATTAACAGTCCCTTTATTCCTAAAGTCATAAAGAAAGCAAGAGAAGAACATTTAATAAAGCCCTGGAGGACGGGAGTGGATGAACCCGGTTTAAGAGTACCCACCCAGATGGGACGCTTTTAAACTAAAGCGAGCGCGCCTGCAAGGAGGCAGGGATCATTTCATTGGTCAACAATAAAGCTGGCGTTCAATTAGTTGGGGGATTCTGAAAGGGTTGTTACACAAAAAAATCAAAGAGCAGGGCAGAAATCTGAGAGCAGAAATTCCTCGAGCAGTTTGAGCTTGAGGAGAAGAGCTTAAGCTGGAGTGCAGGAAATCTGTGCAAGCAACATTGTATCTTAGTGCGAGCACAAAGTTTGAGCAGAAACAGAGTAGATCTAAGTGCAAGCAGAAGCTATTTGAGTGCAAGGGCAGGGTTTTGAGGGACAACATTACAAAATCTGAACGTGAAATCAATAAACAGTGCTCTTAAACTGAAATACTACTCTCTTGAAAAAAGACAGGAAAAAAGCTCCAAAAGGCTTTAGCTATCAATACCACATCACAACAGTAAAACAGCACTTACACTTGCAACAGGCACTGTGGAGCTAATGTCTGGATCCTGGATCGGACATTCCAACATTGATTCATCATTTGAAGATACACATACATTTCTCCTCTTGAACAACTGTGGGCACAGTCAAGGACAATTGATTAATCTGCTGTTTATATACTTGGCTTGATGAAATAACTGATTGTGACAACCATTTAATTGCAATTGAGACCATTTAAAGTTAAATGAATTACAAAAAAAAAAATATACAGTCTTAAGCAAATTAAGACTTTCCCACACTTCGATAAATACAAGTAGTTTCATTTAAATAGATAGACCAGATAAACTAATCAAGTCCACTTGAGAGACCTCTCCAAGCAGAAAACTGGAAACAGCAGTTATGTGTCTGATATGCTATTGTAATACTTGTCGTACAAAAAAGTACAAAAAATAAATTAACTACCCAAAGTGGTAGGGACCCAAATGTACCAAATGTGAAATGCCCACTATTGATGTTTGAGACAGTGAAAGATGTTGAGTTTCAAAACATGGGTGGAAATGCAGGCATTTAAGGTTGCTACAACAAAATAAGTAAGTCTTTTCCAATGTATAAAACAATTGCATTGTTTTATACATTGGATTTAAAGTACAAGGGGTTTTAATCACATGGTTCAAGATGACACAGTGTTTACCTGCTCCTCTCTTTTCTGTTTGCGCAGCTGAATTCCTTCCTCCTCTCTCCTTCGTCGCATCTCCTGAGGATTTAACGCTTTGTTCTTATAGCTCTTCATTCTGTAGTTGTCTTTTCCTGGACTTGCCATTGTGTCTAAAGAGTCAGGGTAAAAGGACAGGCAGTTAGGATCCAGGTGCATTGGCTCATCGAATGCAAACATCACACAGATCAAGGATTTATGACTGTGTGACATTTGGTTCTTGGGTCAAAACTTTAATATTAAACATTATTTGAGTTAACTGAACCTGTATTTCAACAGGGTACGTTGGCTGAGTATATGTGCTTTTTTTGTACAGCACAGCTATGTTTACAGCAACACCAAAAATGTAATTATGTTACAAAGAAACACACACAAAACTATTTTGCAGACAGGTATGGGGCAATTATTAAACATGGTCTTAACAGGGACATAAATGTCAGGACTTGTAGGTGGCTTTGTAGATAATTCTATTGTTATTATTACAATTTCATTTATATGTCAGGAACCTGGTACAAAGACTAGTCATCTCAAACAAGAGAAGAGGCCCTTTGTAACAGATTCACCAACTAGCTACTTTCTATGTGCTGTCTTTGAGTAGGTAGACACATTCACTATAAAACAAATACAAAATGCAATATTTAATCATATTTCTATGACACACCCAACCATATGCAGTATGAGCCAATTGAAAGCCATCTTTCCTACATCAGGTCTGATACAGAGTTTAAAGCATCAGCCAATAATACCCCCTTTCCACCAAATTAGCTGTGGTTCTTAAACGCACCACTAATTCATCATACATAGGGCTACCTGCAAACCATCATTGCGGTGATATTTCAATCGTCATTATAAAACGCCAGGAAGATTATAGAGGATTAATTTATAGCTCTCATATTAAAACTGATTAAACAAATTGCTGCACAATTCAGGATAAAATCAAAAGATCAAGAACATGGATATAATGGCTCAAATGTAAGCTAATTTAAAAGAATGATAATGAAATTCATCACGCAATTAAGTTTTTGAATGCGCCTACAAGTAATATGTTACACAACACTGTAGACTGCAAATTCGCACGGGATTAGTATTACCTGGGGACGTCTGGTAATTTGTAATAATTGCGGAGGATGTCTGTGATCTTGATCCTGTGCGAATGCGCCATGTCTGTAATTTGTAAAGTAAAAATTACACCACCAATTACCTACCATATTTCCCCAAACACAGACGTCCTGTGATAAAACTAGTCCCATGCGAATCTGCATCTCAGTGATTTGAAGGTATTTGTTTTTTTTTTTTTTTATTGCGCGCCTTTTACTTTTTTTTTTTTTTTTTTTTAACGCCTTCTTCTTCTTTCCCGGTTGAAACATGGAGGCTGCGGTGGAAATTATGAGTGCCGATTCTGTCTCGTCTCGGTACTCATTATGGAGACCCATAAGAAGAAAACGCAAGCTCAGATCCATCAAGAGAGCGAAATTTGGGAGTGTATTGAGATGGATTACATGTGTAGCAGCATGCGGTAAGGAACATTTTTCTATCTTTCAACAGGCTTAATAAAAACGCCATGATGGCCCGTTACCCCGACAACTGCACACTGTACCGAAGTCACGTTGCTGCTTTGACATTTATTTGCACTCTTTAGAAACTACCGTCATATTATTTGGTGCTACGGACGCTTCATATCCAGGTCAGCTCACATACTTGTGAGTAAAGCATATACACACGTGGACAAAATTGTTGGTACCCTTCGTTTAATGAAAGAAAAACTCACAATGGTCACAGAAATAACTTCAATCTGACAAAAGTAATAATGAATAAAAATTCTATGAAATTTAACCAATGAAAGTCAGACATTGCTTTTCAACCATGCTTCAACAGAATTATTTAAAAAAAATAAACTCATGAAACAGGCCTGGACAAAAATGATGGTACCCTTAACTTAATATTTTGTTGCACAACCTTTTGAGGCAATCACTGCAATCAAACGATTCCTGTAACTGTCAATGAGACTTTTGCACCTCTCAGCAGGTATTTTGGCCCACTCCTCATGAGCAAACTGCTCCAGTTGTCTCAGGTTTGAAGGGTGCCTTTTCCAGACGGCATGTTTCAGCTCCTTCCAAAGATGCTCAATAGGATTTAGGTCAGGGCTCATAGAAGGCCACTTTAGAATAGTCCAATGTTTTCCTCTTAGCCATTCTTGGGTGTTTTTAGCTGTGTGTTTTGGGTCATTGTCTTGTTGCAAGACCCATGACCTGCGACTGAGACCAAGCTTTCTGACACTGGCCAGCACATTTCTCTCTAGAATCCCTTGATAGTCTTGAGATTTCATTGTACCCTGCACAGATTCAAGACACCCTGTGCCAGATGCAGCAAAGCAGCCCCAGAACATAACAGAGCCTCCTCCATGTTTCACAGTAGGGACAGTGTTCTTTTCTTGATATGCTTCATTTTTCAGTCTGTGAACATAGAGCTGATGTGCCTTGCCAAAAAGTTCCATTTTTGTCTCATCTGTCCATAGGACATTCTCCCAGAAGCTTTGTAGCTTGTCAACATGTAGTTTGGCAAACTCCAGTCTGGCTTTTTTATGATTTGTTTTCAACAACGGTGTCCTCCTTGGTCGTCTCCCATTAAGTCCACTTTGGCTCAAACAACTACGGATGGTGCGATCTGACACTGATGTTCCTTGAGCTTGAAGTTCACCTTTAATCTCTTTAGAAGTTTTTCTGGGCTTTTTTGTTACCATTCGTATTATCCGTCTCTTTGATTTGTCATCAATTTTCCTCCTGCGGCCACGTCCAGGGAGGTTGGCTACAGTCCCATGGATCTTAAATTTCTGAATAATATGTGCAACTGTAGTCACAGGAACATCAAGCTGCTTGGAGATGGTCTTATAGCCTTTACCTTTAACACGCTTGTCTATAATTTTCTTTCTAATCTCCTGAGACAACTCTTTCCTTTGTTTCCTCTGGTCCATGTTGAGTGTGGTACACACCATGTCACCAAACAGCACAGTGACTACCTGTAGCCCTATATATAGGCCCACTGACTGATTACAAGATTGTAGACACCTGTGATGCTAATTAGTGGACACACCTTGGATTAACATGTCCCTTTGGTCACATTATTTTCAGTCTTTTCTAGGGGTACCATCATTTTTGTCCAGGCCTGTTTCATGAGTTTATTTTTTTAAATAATTCTGTTGAAGCATGGTTGAAAAGCAATGTCTGACTTTCATTGGTTAAATTTCATAGAATTTTTATTTATTATTACTTTTGTCAGATTGAAGTTATTTCTGTGACCATTGTGAGTTTTTCTTTCATTAACCGAAGGGTACCAACAATTTTGTCCACGTGTGTAAGAGGAGAGGAGAGGGCTCCGTCTTATCTCTTCATAAACTAAAGTTATTAGTTGATACAGGCGACCTGCACAATGTCGGCCATGTGGAAGTTTTTTCAAGTGTCTGAGGAGGATAAAGTTGGCAGTAAAGGTTGGCAGTATGCAATATTTGCAAGGGTAAAATAGGGCGTGGAGGAACACTACCAAAAACGTTAAAGACAAGACAGAAATGCTTCTGTTTGTCAAAAAAAAACTTGCCATTAATGTACAAATAGTCATGTAAGTGACCACAACAACATGGGCACACGCTCACATTTCTTCCCATTTCAAGCCCATTGTCATGTGTATGGTCTGTTAAATATCTTAATGCTGCTACAGGCTTATTTATTTTAGTTTTCAGTTATTTATTCTAGGCCTACATGGCCAATAAATGCACCTGTTCATACAGAAAAATGGCGTACAATTACACATTATTATTAGCCAAATATGAATGTTCCATGGCAGCCTGTTCAAATGTGCACCTTTTTTCTAGTTGTTAAGATAAGAATGTCCATAACACTGCACTTTGTAGATGTGAAGACCTGTGTTTTTGGCTATTTCAGAAATTACCCCCAAATGTTATATGCCAAGAATTATTATTTTATTTATCTATGTTTTTATTTATGTATGCCTTTTTTTACTTATTTATTTTACTGTAATACCTAAAGTTATATTTGAGCAAAAAGGAAAATGTTTCTTAACCTGTGTCACTGTTTTTGTTTGTTTCAGATGATTACTGAAAAGCTGGTTGTATCTTGGTAAAAAAAAATTAATAAAGGAAAATATTGTAATATCTTATGTGCTGTAAAATGGTTTGAAAAAAATGAAATCGGAATCAGCAAAAATCGGTATCGACCATCCAAACACTCTGAAAATCGGAAATCAGAATCGGCCCAAAAAATTGCAATCGGTGCATCTCTAGTAGTAAATGTAAGTAAAATTGTGTTGCTGATGTAACCAGTAGGAACTCAAAGTGGTGATGAGGTCTTAAAAAGTAGGCTATGACAGTTTCTTTAAATAGTTCTTAAAAGCTTTACCTTCAGGATTCCTGCATATATCTGCCTTGCTTCTTCCAAATTTACCAAGTAGTTTGTTTTGACAGACCAAACATTTTTGCCTATGTCTATAATCTGATGTTATCATCCTTATAACGATGCAACTGTTTACAATAATTGACTCTATTCTCCTTTACATTCATGTTGAGAGTAGCATAAGACTTTGAACATGATAACTAAAAAAATGGTGCATAAACATAGCCTGAATGCAAAAAAATTAAGTCTCTGACATCCTCCTGAGGGACGACCCACAGAACCCCCTCCTAATTTCTTTCCCCCGGGCATAGGGGCACTACGAAGGTGGCAACTAGGGCTGAAATGATTCCTCGAGTAACTCGAATAGTTTGTTACTAAAAGGCCTCCAGGCAAATTACTTACAACTATACAGCACACTGCTTGTTTCTGTTGCACAAGCGCTCATGTTATTTTTGCTGTTGATAGCCTACACAGCTGTAACGTGGATGTAGCTCAGTTTGTGAAATGATGGAGGAAGACGGACAAGAAAAGAGCGAGAGACAAAAAGAGGAGACACGCCATAGACAACGACAGAAAGTGTATTGTGTGGGGTCATTACAAGGTAAAATGGAAAAAGTTTATGTATGCAAAAACAGAGTTAGCATACCAAAATAGCACATACTCAATGCTACAACATGTAAGTAGAAAACATTCAGTGTATGCATCGAGTTTGCATAGCAGACCCGACACTACAAGGTAATGTCAACGTCATGTTTAATTGCATTTAACCTCAATCAGTGATTGCTAGCTGAGATTTATAACGCATGTAAAAAATGTACGTGTGTTATGGCTTTATACCAGCTGATTAATAACAGTGCGGTTAATGATCACTACAACGCGGTGGCTAACATTACCTGGCATTGTATCATGTGTATTACCCAAGTTTTGCTATAGAAAAAAGCAACACATGGAAAATAAGATGCTATTTGTTTAGGCCTTAGCTTCATTCATGTTATTTTGTTATTCACACTCATTCACACACTCATGCACACATGCCCCCTCCTTCCTTTATGTTTGGCTCACATTTTTTCTTATTTTTTCAGTAAATGCTGGTTTGACATTAAGTAAAAAATAAATAAATAAAAATAGCTTTGCAAGTAGCGAGCTACTTTTGCCATTTTCTTGTAGCTAAGCTTGCTACATTCCTCTGTGGATTTAGTAAAATTTAATTTTGATGTAGAATAACTGGTGGCTTAGCTCACTACATTTTCCAAGTAGCTTGCCCAACACTATTTGCATAATGCACAATATACAAAAAAAAATGGTGGCAAAAGGGTGGATTGTAAATATTACCTGCTTTTGTTCTATTATTACAGATTTTGTTTTTATCAAAAAAATAAAAATAATGGTTCAACCATTAATGAGACCACTGCATTCTTTTTTCCCTGCCGAATTTCTCATTTTACTTCTCCTTTGTTGACCTCGCCTTTCTCTCTTCCTAACCTGTAGCATATGACATGCACACTGGGGTTGTCATGGTTCGCACGTCAGGTCATGAAGAACCTGCCAATATTTGGTTCCAGCTAACAACCAACTTTTTAGGTTCATATACTTTTACGAGAGATAATACAACAAGAACTGGCCCCAATATGAATCCCTGCTACTCTCCTTTAGTAATAGGCAGGAGTTAGATATAACAACCCTGACCCTCACATCCATCTCTATGCGATAAACAGCCCTTAAACCAATTAAAGCTGAATAAGGGAAAAAAGTACCTTACAATAAAAATAAAATGATTAGCTAGCTTCTGATAAATCTTGAAAAAACTGAGACGCAAAAATGTCTAAAACAGCATCTAACGTTACATAATTTGAGCCACAGCTAAGGGGTGAGATGATGCAATGATTGGTTCAGTGATCGCCTTGTATGCGTTTATCATTTGAAATGAAATTTGGGTTGAACGAAATGACAGAAACTTACATCTGGTCTACACCTAACGTATTTGAGGAGATGTCTCAGGTGTAAATTGTGTTAACCAGCTGCCATTTAATCTGTAACATCACAGGTAGGAGGTTAAACCATACTGCTGGCCAATAACTGACTTTGCTACCGTTAGCATGTGTAAACCAACAGCACTGATGTTAGTCAAAGCACACAGTTAACGGAGCATGACCTGGATTAAACCTGTTTAAATATAGGCTAACTGCGCACATTCGACGTTGATTCATCTAACTGTACTTTGCTTTACTGGGTTTTAGTTAAATCTATCCGTGCAACAGAAGGAAATGTATTTGCTTCGTTCCTAATTAGTAACTGAACTAAAACAAAAACTGTAACGAAAAAAATTTCCCCTTGGGGATCAACAAAGTATTTCTGATTCTGATTCTGATTTGTGGCTAACTCCTTAGCTGATGCTGCGTTGTGTCACGTATCTCATGTCGCCTAACGTTATACATTTAGCTGCAATGAACGACATCAGTTCCTAAAATATATCCCCATAACATTGATTCTCACCTACCTAAGATTTAACGTTAATGTACCTCGAAATACGTTCAGGTGTTTGGTAGCTACAGCCTTTTGTGCTGTCCCTCTTCTTCTGGGAGCAAAATGGCGTTTTATTAAAACTTTCCCAGCATACCCCTCGCGTCAACAAGATCTTACGCCACTTCCGTCAGCTGTCTTCTTCTCCTCGGGTTCATCCCAATACCAGATTTCGCATCCACGGCTTCATCCCAATACCGATTTTTTTTTTAAATTATTATTATTGTGCGATCTTACATACAGACACAAACCAATACAAACTTACAAACACACACGGGGTACTGTGCATAGCAAACAACAAAGTAACAACCAAAAGAAAAGGACTTTACAGATCACTTTCACAAAATTTCTCCATGACATTGTATGCTTTGGCAGCTTTCTTATTTCTAATGTCATTGATTGTGGCAGCATAGCGGAGCAGTTCAATGTTTGGTTTCGATTTGGCCCATTTGTTTTTATGGATATGAAATTTCCCCAAACTCAAGATCAACTGACAAAAAAAAAAAAAAACCCACAAATCTTCGTCCATAGTCCAGTCATCAAAATAAATTAAAATGTTTTTTTCCTGCAGGGTAGATTTGATATATTTTAAACGAGACTTCTTTCACCTTGTTATTAAAACAGAATTTATCATCAGCCAGTGCAGACCAGTGAATTTGCCCTCTAGGCAAAGTTGTAGAATGTAAGCAACTTATCAAATATCTGTTAGAGCAGGATTTTTTTGTAATGTCTACTTCGCCAACAAAATCTCACATTTGTAATTTTCTGTAACAGCAGTATTTCTTTCAGTCCCCTTCAGAAGCTGCAGCACACTCTGTGGTAGTGCATCAAAGATTACAGCATATTTCTTCGGGGTAACTGGCAACTGAAATTTTAACAAAAATTCTTCATAAGACAGTAAAAGACCTTGGTCGTTAAGAAGTTGATTAACTAATAAAATTCCATGCTCCATCCAATCCTTATAAAGCGGTGATTTATTTTTATAAAGGGTGTCTTCATTATTCCATATGTAGTAGCTGGTTGGTGAAAAGTTATGTTTGTAGATCAGTTTCCAGGCCAGCAAAGCTTGTTTGTGAAAATTTGAAAGTTTGACAGGAAGCTTTTCAACTTTATAGTTACATTTCAATAAAAATTGTATTCCACCTAATGAGTTAAATACACTGGAGATGTTCCAGGCACGTCCCACTGGTAGGAGGCCCCGGGGCAGACCCAGAACACGCTGGAGGGATTACATATCTCATCTGGCCTGGGAACGCCTTGGGGTCCCCCAGGAGGAGCTGGAAAGCGTTGCTGGGGAGAGGGATGTCTGGGGTGCTTTGCTTGGCCTGCTGCCCCCGCGACCTGGCCCCGGATAAGCGGACAAAAATGGATGGATGGATGGAGTTAAATACATGTGTGGAAAAAGAGTTCCAGAAGTTGTACTTTTATCTGATTACGTTAATTAACCAGTTAATCTTAAAAGAATGGTACAAAGTTTCAAAAGTTAATACATCCAAGCCACCATCCCTCTTGGCGTTACACAAAATTTTTTTTTTTAGGTAATGACGCCTATTCTTCCAGATAAAGTTAAATAATATTTGATGTAGTTTCTTGGAGACTGCAGCAGGCATTTCTAGTGCTAGAGACATATATCCAGATCTTGACATTCCTTCCGCTTTAGATAACAGCGTCTGGCCCTTTAAGGACAGATCCCTCATTAACCATATATTGAATTTCCTTTTTATTTGTTGAGTTATTGGGTCAAAGTTTGCCTCCAAGTGCCTGTTTCCATTTTTGTCAAGTACTACACCTAGGTATATCACAGTTTGTTTAACGAGAATCTCAATTCTCAAACTCAATTCTACCAGATCACAGTTTTTAAGGGGAAACAGCACAGACTTGCTAAGGTTCGTTGTCAAACCAGAGATCTCAGAAAATTCCTTGATGCAGTGCACAGCTATGCCTAGTTCATTTTGATTGGACAGAAAAATTGTTGTGTCATCCGCTAATTGAGCTAACTTGAATTCTCTACCTAAAGCCTTTATACCCTGAAAGCTGCTTCTTTTAATATGTGTTGCCATGACCTGTGTGACCAGCAAGAACAAAAATGGACTTAGTGGACATCCTTGTCTGATTCCACAACTGATATTAAATCTGGGCGTTGTACCATTTGTTACCTTAATTGAGCTGTTACTTCCTTTCTAAAGTGTTTTTACTGCCCTCAGAAACCTATTCCCAAAGCCAAAGCTTTCAGTGACTTTAAACATAAACTGGTGATTGACTGTGTCAAATGCTTTATAAAAATCAACAAATAGAATAAAACTCTCATCTGGTATAATTTCATTATAATCTATCATATCTAATATCAGACCAGTATTATTAACAATGTTCCTTCCTGGCATAAACCCAGACTGTTCGGCATCAATAATATCAGCTAGTCCTGTTTTTAATCTTTTGGCAAAGATGAGAGTGAACAGCTTTGCATCATTATTCAATAAACTAATCGGTCTCCCATTTTTCAATGCTTAATTTATCTTTTTTTGGCTTTGGGATTAGTTTTATCAGTCGCTGCCTCAGAGTATGGGGAAGTTCCTCTTTTTCTAGAGCCTCTTCAAACAGTCCAACTAAAAATGGAGCAATTGATTGTTTAAAGCATTTATAAAATTCCCCTATTAACCCATCATTCCCCGGAGCTTTGTTATCCTTAAGGGTGTCAATACATTTTTGCACCTCTGTTATAGTTATTGTCTGATCACATGCTAATTGGAAAACTTCATCGATTCTTCTACTATCTGGTTGTATGGTTTGAAGGAATAATGTCATCTTATCTTTGTTCAAAGGGTCAGCCAGATACAGCTTCTCATAAAAGCTCACTACATATTGTGAGACTAATTTTTCATCCTCACATATAGTATCATTAATTTTAAGTTTGCTCAGGGAAGATATTTCATGGTTTCTTTTTTAAATTGAAGAAATATTTTGTGCACTTTTCCCCCTGTTCAAGCCATTTCCTTCTGGATCTGATGAAGGCACCTCTAGTCTTTTCCTTATAGATTTTATCGAATTCAGTCTGCAAGTAAGCCAATTCTTCAGTTTCATGGCTGGTGGGGTCAGTTTTCTCTGATAATGGAATGATTTGGGTGATAAGTTGTAGTTCTTTGTCTTTATTGTATCTACTGATGCTTCTACGTAATCGTATGGCTAAGTTTCTTATTTCATATTTCATTAATTCCCAATATAGTCCAAACTTTTTTAGCATGTTTGCTTGTCGCCAGCATTTATCAATGATTTTTTGGCTTTCCTTCACAAATTCTTTATTTTGCAGCAGCGTTTTGTTTAATTTCCAATAGTCTCTATTCGACTTCTGCCTATCAGATCCAAGATGGAATTGAATTGTTATAGCCTTGTGATCTGTCAGTATTGTGGGTTCTATTTTGATTAAATCTACCTTATTTTCTAGTTCTGCTGACATTAACCAAAAGTCTATGCGGGATTGGATCTGTCCTTACTGCTCCAAGTGTATACTTTTTCCTGTGGGTGTCTTTGTCTCCATATGTCAATCAAGTTCATTCTGTGGCAAATATTTTCCAATTCTGTCATCTGTTTGGTTTTGGGAGGCCATCTGTCCAAGCCTTCATCAAATACTGTGTTGAAATCTCCTCCCCATAAGATTTTAGCAGAGGGAAACAATGTCAGCCATTGATTAACCTTATTTTCTATTGTTGAGAAAATTATGTTATTAAGAGATTTACTATTGGAGGCATATGTTTATTAGAATAACAAGAGATGGATTGATATCTGCCAACAGAATGATCCATCTGCCATCTTTATCGGTATCATGCTTTATAGTCGCCCACCACCTTTCCCCTGTAGGATGGCGGCCCCTGCTGAGCAATTGCTGCCATGAGAAAACCACACATGCGCACCTACTCAAAAACCTCTCTGCGTTGAGAGCAGATACTGCAGTGGCTGGCTACTGTAGCAGATCAGATCACTTCCAAACTTAACTAAATCTACCCCTCTTCATTTTAGTGTTACATCACTCTCAATCTCCATTCCAGATTACTCGAAGAAAAATATTTTTTATCAGAACAAAGAATTGAAGAGAAAAAGTAAAATAATCACTCCAAAAAAGTATCAAATGAACATTCGTACCGGCCAGAAAATAGGCCTGGAGCACTGAGTCCTTTTCTGAATTAAAAGTTCAAATTCAAATTTAGTTCTTACTGCTAGGCTTGCAGGTCAGACAGTCCTAAACCAATTTACTCATTGGCCTGCATGTGGTATTTAAAGTCTGTAACTTACATGTCCTTGGCTGTGACCTTTTTACTGTCAATATATGCGTGCGCTCCTCTGAAGCCAGCTTTCTTTCTCTCTTTCCTGGCCTTCTCCACCTGCGGCCACAGCTGGTTCTTGGAGTGCTTAGCTTCTTGTGTCAAGTCCTCTAGGATCTTTATTCTCTTCTCCTTAAGGAACCCGAAGGTTCTATGAAATTGTATTCTACTATGATGCGGCGACTGAAGCGCTCGTTGACAGAGTGGGGTCCCACTCTGTGCACGATATCCACTGTAAGAGCCAAGTGGTTCGTAATGTCGCGGGAGATTTGGCCAAATAGGTCAATGATGATTTTCCTAATATTCTCCCCCATATTCTCGGGTATCCCGGCCACTCGAAGATTCCATCGTCTCAGATAGGCATCCATATCGTCGTATTTGTGCCGAAGCTCCGTGCTTGTTTTCACCAGGGTTGCAGCTTTGGCCTGAAGGGTGTTCACCTGGTCACTCATGTCCTCCACCTGTCCCCACAGAGCTTCCAAAGAATCTGTGACGCTTTTCATCGTTTTGGTGTTTTCTTTAACTGTATCTTCCAGGGACTGGAATTGCTTGAGAGACTCAACTTGCCTCTTCTCGATTCTCTCAAGTATGCTTAACGACTCCAGGTTCAGATCAGAGTCCTTCGGCTCTTCACTCACCGTTTTTTTTGTTTTCTTTGATTTTGGCCTTTTAGGAGCTTCGGATAATTGCTCCGGAGTCGCTTCATTTCCCTCATCAATGAGACTGTCCATAACTTTAAGTTGGTCATCCAGGCAATCACGTGCATAGGAGTGCATTGTATTTATAAAGTTTTTGTCCATGTCCTTCAGAGAGATGCGTCTTATTAATCTCCTTCTCTATCCCTCCGGTATCCCAGCCCGAAGCAGAAAAGTTTGTATCGCATGTGGAGGAGGCATTCCTCTGCGGATGGTTCTTTGTCTTACAGAGATCTATTAAGTCTTCTTTTTGTTCTACCAACACCTGGGCAGGTACATTTGAGGCCTCAGGGTCGTTTTTTGAGGGGTAAATAGCTTTTTTAACCTTCTTCTCACTGTATTACATATAGCCACTTGGACCGCTGTCTCAAGAAGTCATCCTCCCCAGATTTCCCAATACCGAATCTCGCATCCACGTTTCCCTCACTTGCGTCTCCTCCTCGCGTCTTAGCTCCGCCCTCGAAGGATGGATGGGGGGGGGGGGGGGGGGGGAGACGCAAGGAGAGAGGAAGCGAGCAAATATGTCTTCAGATTTTTATTACTAGTGCAGTGCACGTCAGAAGTATGTCTTCCCATAGAAAAGTGGAAGCTTAAGTAGATTTTTCATGTATGGCGAAATGAGGCTGTGTTTGATGGTTGGATGTACAAAGAGGTGTACATACTCTTACATAATGTAACAGACAAATTGTACATTGGGTAAGACATGGACGTACCTTGAGATACGGAGAGACACGCAAATACAGTTATTCTGCGCGGCATGCAAGACTCCATGCAGCAGAAACCGATGAAGAGCGTCGTAATCGCCTGGCAGACAACACTGCACTCCAGGCAGGGCTCCGTGATGCTGAGTCACCTGAAGTCCGAGCTGCCCGCCTGGCCAGCGACGTATGTGCAAACTTTTCGGTGACCAAGAGCGGTATAGCAGTAGGATCCTTTCATCTTTCATTCCCTGAGGCGTGGCTACAGCTGTGAGCGAGAACGCGATAGGCTAGATTGGTTACACGGAGGTCTATGAGATCTTAACTTTTAATGATAATGTTGTGAATATGAATCCCAAAAACTTCAAAATGAAGGATGCACACCATTGTGCCATGCGCAAGCCATATCCGAAAGCTCAGGTTGATCTGACAAACAGTCAGAGAGATATGCGAGTCACAGACACACTGACAGAGATTTCTTGCTTTATAGATAGATAGAGTTGACCATTGAACACGGGCCTGGCGCCACGAGGGGGCAGGAGGGGGCATTGCCCCCTCAGTTTTAATTTTTGCCTCCTCAGTTTAACACAGCGGTCTCCCATACCGTCATATAATTACATTGTTTGTTTCAAGTCATAAACAGTTCTGTAAGTGGAAGAAATAATAAATAAATTAATAAATTATTAATAGTATTAGTCCTTCTTCATATAATGTTGTGTTACGGTCGGGATTGGTTGTGCAGAGTATGAAACACCTTAATCCCTTGTTATTTGCGGTTCAGAACCATGGACAGTGACGTTAGTTGCGCGTTATTATGTTTGAGCCTCACGGCGCACTGTATGCTATGTGGTTTAAGCTAGTTTTCGGTTTATTGTTCTATCAACTTACTAAGAACTTACTAAAAAAAACAAAACCCTACAGAAGAGACTGCAGCCGTGACCAGTGGCTCCAGCAGCAGAAGTAGCCTACTTTGGCGGCACGGTCAGAATGGGCGCACAGCCCTCTCCACCTCCAATGGCTCCTGATGATCTGGGGACAGATGAGCCAGCCCAGGTGTGCCAGAAAACCTATCCTACCCGGGTATTTAATAAAACCCAGCGCTCATTCAATAGCAGCTGGTTTAATGGAAGGGATTGGCTGGAATATTCAGTCGCTGCTGCTGGAGCTCACCAACACCACTTTGGTGGAGTCAGAGTTCACTGTCGCCCGACATTTTTTTGCAGACTGAAATGGCCCGATCCACTGAAGCTAAATGGACCCCTGCTACCATCCTGCGGCGCTACTCTGGGCCTCTCACTGCCATGCCCAGTGTGCTTGCTGCACTGAGGCATGGAGTGACTTTCGGCGCATCCTCAGTGACATGCGAGAGCACGTCTTCAGTCAGCACAGACAAAGCATGCTACACCCGCGAAAAGCACACTTGATCCAGCTGGTGTGTGAAAGAGATCTGACGAGACGATTTCGGGAGGAAGACTGGGTCGCTTGCTCAGAAAGTTCAATACAAAAACAAGGAGGCTGCAACTGTACTGAGGAAAGGTAGGAGACACAATTTAGCTGGTTTATTTTTCTATGTTCTATGAGCTCTGTAAAAGACGTCGCCTCGGAGATATAGAATATGTAATATAGAAGAGAAACACACATTTCAGGACCGCTGTCTTGTATCATCATAGACATGTCCTGTGATTTCATTTCCTTAAGAAAATGAAATCACAGGAAATGTCTATAGAGGAGGGATGGACAATATCTGACAGAAAAAGGCCTATAGCTGTCAGAATGTGCCCCCACCCACCACCACCACCCCTGATGTAAAGGGTAATATAAAGGGCTGAAAATCACATCGCCTTTTTTCTTGTGTCGGGCATTTGGAGTGCTATGTCAGGAATTTGAAGGAGTGCAAGGCCAAAAAAAAGCTTGGGAACCGCCATTCTATGTCACACACGTCTATCGCCGCTGCGCTGCGCTGTCCCTGGTTCTGAAATGGAGCGGAGCGGTGGAGGAGAGATAGACAGAACACATCGGTTCAGCCTTGCTTACTTTTTGTGCTTGTATTGTAAATAGTACTTTCAGCCCTAACTCTATTTGTCTCTATTGTGTTAATTTACAGAAAGAAGCGACAAGCATGGCCAGGGAGGTGAAGTTGGTCGACGAGAGAGGGAAAGAGAGCATGCTTTGTCATGAGCAGCAGACCACGTTCTGTTTTGGTCTTTTGATTTTTGTTGTTCAGACATAGGCCTAGTTCATGAAATCTTAATAAATACATTATTTGAATCAATGGTCTTATGATGCTATCTGTGTTGCACTATATGAAAAAGCCCCCTTGCAATTTTTAATTGCCCCCCTCAGTAACTTCATCCTGACGCCAGGCCTGTTATGTTGACTGCAGCAGGGATGCCTTTCTATTCCCCAAATTCAGCATCAAACACATCTTTGAATGCTGTGCTTGTGTGCAGCAGTGAGCTCAGTTTTGATAACTTTGAAAGAGGAGATACCACTTTGTTTCTTTCAAACTGTCTCCCTCCACCAGCTGAAGAGTGTGCACAAAACACTGCAAGCACTGTTTCTTTGCCATCAGCACTGTTTCTTTGCCGTTTGCTGATGTTCCAGGGTCAAGTCACACCAGAGCTCAGGGTCATCAAGATGATCTCCGTCATCGTCATCCTCTTGTTCACTGGGGAAGCACACAGTGAATGCTTTTCGCATATTAGCAGCATTGTCACTAATAATGTAGTCCAGTTTATCTTTAATGTATTCATTGCATATTGCCTCAAATTGGTCACAGATTCTTTCAGCTGTGTGTGAGCCTTTGAAGTGGTTGCAGGCCAAGAGGTTGGACTTTAGCTGTATCCTCTTTGCCTCTCTCTCTATCCAGTGCACAGTGACACCAAGGAATCCCCTCATCTTTTGGTCAGAACAAATGTCCACAGTGACTGAAACATGGTCAGTGTTGCTCAACTGAGTTTTTGATTTTGAACATCTCTCTTCAGTGAGGCTCTCTGTTTTTTTATGTCAATGTTCTGTGAGAAGCTGGGCTGTACTGTCAAGTACTGTCAAGTACTGTCAGAAAGTGCTGAAAACTCTTGTTTTCCACAATAGACGTGGTCAAGTTGCAATCAATAATCAAGTCGGACATTACTGCATTGGAGATAGCCTTCTGCTGTGGATGACTGTAATGACGTGTAATAGATGTCCTACAGAACAGATCAACATAATAGATTTGCAGTAATCCGTATGACAAAATGATACATTAAGAGAGGTGGAGACAGAGAGAGATGCAGGGCAGACAGCAATGCTATGAGCTTTAAACGACATTAATTTAAGTAACAATATTATAGTAATACTTATGGTAATTGTGGTACAATATGTTGTAGGTATTAATATATGATAGTATATGTATATGGCAATAATCATGTGTATAATAACAGTACAAGTATGACTAATAATAACAGCAGCAGGGGGAAGCATCAGGCAGGACCATGGCAGCAGCACAACCACAACACACTATCCAGGCACAGCTGCAATACGAGTTAACCTGTGAGACAGTGGAGCGCGAAGGCTCCGGAGAAGAAGCCGAGTTACTGACATGAAGTAGAGCCGAGTTAGCGAGATGCAGTAACAGGACATGAATGTTAGCAAAGGAGAGAGAGAGAGAGAGAGAGAGAAGGAGAGAAGGGGCTTGGTGTATTATAGGAGGTCCCCCGGCAGACTAGGCCTATGTCAGCCTAACTAGGGGCTGGTCCAAGACAAGCCTGAGCCAGCCCTAACTATAAGCTTTATGAAAAAGGAAAGTCTTCAGTCTAGTCCTAAATGTGGAGATGGTGTCTGCCTCCCGAAACAGGAAGTCTGTTTCCACAGAAGAGGAGCCTGATAGCTGAATGCTCTGGCTCCTGTTCTACTTTTGGAGACTTTAGGAACCACGAGTAACCTGCATTCTCAGAGCGCAGTGTTCTGTTAGGATAATATGGTACTATGAGCTCTCTAAGATATGATGGAGCCTGACCCTTTAGAGCTTTGTAGGTTAGGAGAGGGATTTTAAATTCAATTCTGGATTTTACAAGGAGCCAGTGCAGAGAAGCTAAAACAGGAGAAATGTGATCTCGTTTCTTAGTTCCTGTCAGCACACGTGCCGTTCTGGATTAGCTGGGGAGTTTTTAAAAATTTATTAGAGATACCTGATAATAGGGAATTACAGTAATCCAGCCTAGAGGTGAGAAAAGTGTGGACCAATTTTTCTGCATCTTTTTGGGACATGATAGGCCTAATTTTTGCAATATTATACAGATGAAAAAAACGCCGTCCGTGAGGTTTGTTCTAAATGGGAGCTTTAAGACAAATCTTACGGTAGTGCAAGAGGCCAGAGCGATGCCATCCAGAGAAACTATATAATCAGATAAAGAGTTTCTGAGGTGTTTGGGGCCAAGAACAATAACTTCAGTTTTGTCTGAATTTAACATCAGGAAATTGGAGCTCAGCTAGGTTTTTATGTCTTTACGGAATTTTAAAAGTTTAGTTAATTGATCCGTTTCTTCTGGCTTTATTGATAACTACAATTGTGTATCATCTGCATAACAATGGAAGTTTACAGATTGATTTCTAATGAGGTTACCTAAGGGAAGCATATACAGAGTGGATAGAATTGGTCCGAGCACAGAAACTTGTGGAGCTCCAAAACAACGTAAAGATGATTCATTATGAACGTAAATGAACTGAAAATGATCTGATGAATAAGATTTAAACCAGCTTAGTGCAGAACCTTTAAGGCCAACTGAATGTTTCAGTCTCTGTAGCAGAATTTGATGGTCAATTGTGTCAAATGTGGCACTAAAATCTAGTAAAACAAGTACAGAGACGAGTCCTTTGTCTGAAGCAATCAGAAGATCATTTATAATTTTAACCAGTGCTGCCTCAGTACGATGATGCACCCTAAATCCTGACTGAAATTCCTCAAATAAATTATTATTATGGAGAAAGTCACACAGCTGGTCTGCGACTACTTTCTCAAGGATTTTTGAGAGAAAGGGAAGATCAGATATTGGTCTATAGTTGGCTAACACCTCTGGATCCAGGGTGGGCTTTTTTAGAAGAGGTTTAATTACAGCTACCTTAAAAGACTGTGGTAACTGTTAATAAAGATATATTGATCATGTCTAATACGTAAGTGTTAACATTCACCGCCACCCAAGGAGTGCTCTGAGCCAAAGAGGCGTCAGAGTCAAGAAGAGGAGGGGTCTCCACAGGCTTCCATCCCCCTAAACAACAACAGCACCTTCGACGGTCCACCTGCCTCGCCCCCTCAAACCCCCACCAGGTCTCTCTCCTCCTTACCCTCCCTCTCTCCCTCCTCACCCCACTTGGAGTTCACTGACCAGATGAAGGAGCTGGTCAATGCTGGACTAAGATGTACCTCCCATCCCTCTCCTATCTTCTCTCCTATAAGCACCCCATGTTGACCACCACCACCTCCAACACAGGCCCCCCCCGCCCCTCCACCACCTCCAACACAGGCTCCAAAGACTCGGCGCCCAGCCCCCCCCTCCCTCCGAGGAAGCATCCTGTACTGTCTCCTCAGGCTGACAAGGATGATAAGGCTGCCTGTGTTACAAGTACAAACTGATGTGTTCTGGGTCCAGGCTGCAAGATCACCAGCAGTCATGAGTCGTCCCAGGCCAAGCTGGGGCCCTGTATGCCATCAGTTTACAAAATTCCTGTCTTGATTGGTCATAGAAGAACAAAGGTGAATGTGCTGAGAAATTGGGGGCACAAAAGTGACGGCACTAGATTGTGAAACTTAAAAAGCATTCCCTGTGAATCACAGTCTGTCCCAACAATTATAGAGGACGTTCCTACGACATTAAGCCTTACTTTACTGAGCATCAGATCATTGGCTGGAAAAACATTTTTAATCAATGATTTTATCACAGAACACAACCTTGATTTTATGTTTTTAACCGAAACTTGGTTGGATCAAAACAACAGCACAGCTGTTCTCGTTGAGTCAATCCCTCCCAACTATAGTTTTATTAGTGAGGCCAGAGTGAATCGGAGAGGAGGTGGAGTGGCAGTTTTATTCAAAAACTCTTTCAAATTTAAAAAAAAATTTCTTTCAGTAATTTTTCTACTTTTGAATATGTGGCTCTTCAGCTGAAGTCCTCCCCTCGAGCCATATTAGTAAATGTCTACAGGCCACCTAAATACTGTGCAGACTTTTTCGATGATTTTAATGAACTGCTGTCTATAATCTGTACTGAATATGACTGTATAATCATTGTTGGTGATTTTAACATCCATGTTGACAACCCCCAGGACAGAGGAGCTAAAGTACTGTACTGTACTCTTGACAGCTTTGGGCTGAGTCAGCATGTGTCAAAACTCACACATAACAGGGGGCACACTCTGGACCTGCTTATCTCTAAGGGTCTAAATATACACAAGGCTGTTGTGAGCGATGTGGCCCTGTCTGATCACTGTTGTGTTTTCTTTGAAAGCTCTATCTCTGTGCACACGAGTAATCAGAGAGAAGTTATCAAGTAGCGATGCATTACCGAAAACACCAGTGAAATGTTTCATATACTTTTTTCTTCTACAGCAACCCTGCCATGTGGTTCAGTCAATGAGCTAGTGTATAACTTTACTTCTAGAATGTTAAATGTGATAGACACCATTGCTCCCATTAAGTTGAAGGTTGTCTCTAGCAAGAAAAGATATCCATGGAGAAATGCCATGGCAGTGAAAAATGAAAAAAGAGAGTGTCGGAAAGCTGAACGCAGGTGGCGAAAATCAAATCTCCAGATTCATTTTGACATCTACAAAGAGAAACTTCACACTTATAATCTACAGTTGAGGAATGCAAGGCAGTCTTTCTTCTCAAACATTATCACCAGAAACAAAAATAATGCTCGAGCACTGTTTTCTACTGTTGAGAGACTAACAACCCCCCTGTGTCAATAGCACCTGAACTTCACTCTGCCAGAGCCTGCAATGACTTTGCTTTGTTCTTTACAGAGAAAATTCAGAATATTAGGCAGGCCGTGAATTCCTCAACATCAGGTTCCGGATCTGTGCTGTGTCTGTCTAAAAACCATTTAAACACCAAGCAGTTTAATCCAATAAATGACAAAAATCTGGAGGATATTCTACACCAGCTGAGCTTTTCCTACTGCTGTCTGGATGTTTTACCCACAGACTTTTAAAAAAAAAAATCTGTGGGTAAAACATGGCATCTGATCTGTTACAGATTGTAAACATGTCTCTAAGCTCAGGAGTCTTCCCACAGACCCTGAAAACAGCTGTTATTAAGCCGCTCTTAAAAAAGAACAATTTAGAAAAGACCTCAATGAACAACTACAGGCTGATATCAAATCTTCCTTTTTTAGGTAAAATCATTGAAAAGGCTGTGTTCCAACAGCTAAATTACTGCTTAACAGTCAACAGCTGCTTTAACGTCTTTCAGTCAGGTTTTAGACCACATCACAGCACTGAGACAGCTCTGGTCAAAGTATTTAATGACATTCGCTTAAACACAGATCATGGCAGATCTTCAGTTTTAGTGTTATTGGACCTCAGTGCTGCATTTGACACAGTTGACCATGATACAGTCAGGTCCATAAATATTAGGACATCGACACAATTCTCATCTTTTTGACTCTAAGCACCACCACAATGGATCTGAAATCAAACGAACAAGATGTGTTTTAATTGCAGACTTTCAGCTTTAATTTGAGGGTATTTACATCCAAATCAGGTGAACGGTGTAGGAATTACAACAGTTTAGATACATGCTTCCCATTTTTTAAGGGACCAAAAGTAATGGGACAATTGGCTGCTCAGCTGTTCCATGGCCAAGTATGTGTTATTCCCTCATTATCCCATTTACAAGGAGCAGATAAAAGGTCTAGAGTTAATTTCAAGTGTGCTATTTGCATTTGGAATCTGTTGCTGTCAACTCTCAATTTGAGATCCAAAGAGCTGTCACTATCAGTAAAGCAAGCCATCATTAGGCTGAAAACCAAAGAGTTTTTTAAGGCAAAGAAGTGGAATGTTATGCAATGGCCAAGTCAATCACCTGACCTGAATCTGATTGAGCATGCATTTCACTTGCTAAAGACAAAACTGAAGGGAAAATGCCCCAAGAACAAGCAGGAACTGAAGACAGTTGCAGTAGAGGCCTGGCAGAGCATCACCAGGGATGAAACCCAGTGTCTGGTGATGTCTATGCGTTCCAGACTTCAGGCTGCAATTGACTGCAAAGGATCTGCAATCAAGTATTAAAAAGTGAAAGTTTGTGTTTTGATTGTTAATTTGTCCCATTACTTTTGGTCCCTTAAAAAGTGGGAGGCACATATACAAACTGTTGTAATTCCTACACCGTTCACCTGATTTGGATGTAAATACCCTCAAATTAAAGCTGAAAGTCTGCAGTTAAAGCACATCTTGTTTGTTTCATTTCAAATCCATTGTGGTGGTGTTTAGAGCCAAAAAGATGAGAATTGTGTCGATGTCCTAATATTTATGGACCTGACTGTATATTACTTGATCGACTGGAAAATTGGGTGGGACTATCTGGCACAGTTTTTGATTGGTCTGCATCCTACTTAAAGGGCAGGGATTATTTTGTGTCAATAGGTAACTTTAAATCTGAGCAGACCAAAATTACATGTGGAGTCCCCCAAGGCTCCATCCTGGGGCCCCTTCTGTTCAACATCTACATGCTTCCACTTGCCCAGATCATAGAAAAAAACAAAATAGATTACCATAACTATGCAGATGACACACAGCTCTACATTTCAATGTCCCCAGGTTACCACAGCCCCATACAAGCACTGGGTAAATGCATGGAGCAAATATCTGAATGGATGTGCCACAATTTTCTTCAGTTAGAGAAAAAACTGAGGTAGTTGTTTTTGGACCCAAGGAGGAACGTCTTAAAATCAGCATGCAGCTCCAGTCACTTCAGTTAAAAACCTCAGACCAGGCCAGGAATCTGGGTGTTGGCATGGATTCAGACCTGCATTTTAAAAACCACATACAAACAATCACAAAGTCAGCTTACTATCACCTCAAGAATATTTCTAGGGTTAAAGGACTGATGTCGCAGCAGGACCTTGAAAAATTTGTCCATGCATTTATCTTTAGCCGAGTTGTAACTGTAACAGTATCTTCTCTGGTCTGCCTAAAAAGTCAATCAGACAACTGCAGCTGATCCAGAACGCTGCTGCTCGAGTCCTCACTAAGACCAAGAGAGTGGACCACATCACTCCAGTTCTGAGATCTCTACACTGTCTCCCTGTCTCTCAGAGAATAGACTTTAAAATTCTCTTGCTAGCATATAAAGCACTGAATGGTTTAGGCCCAAAATACATCAGAGACCTTCTAGTCCAGTATGAACCATCCAGACCACTCAGGTTGTCTGGTGCAGGTCTGCTCTGTGTTCCAAAAGTCAGAACTAAACATGGAGAATCAGCGTTCAGTTTCTATGCTTTGTATATCTGGAACAAACTACCAGAAAATATCAGGTCTGCTGAGAGTCTGAGTTCTTTTAAGTCAAGGTTAAAGACTCACCTGTTCACTGCTGCCTTTGACTAAAAGGCTTTTTGCTTCTTAAATTTTATATTTTCCTTCGAAACTCTGCACTGCAACTCTTACTTTAATATGTGTGTGTTTTTATATTTTTGGGTTTTATGTGCTGTTTTTAATCACCTTTTACATGTTTCTTTCAATGTGTTTCTTTTTCCCTTGTTGCTGTATTTCAGTGTCCTGTGTGAAGCACCTTGAATTGCCTTGCTGCTGAAATGTGCTATACAAATAAACTTGCCTTGCCTTGCCTTGCCTAAAGGTAAGACTTAAGTACCTTAGACCTTAAGTAGCCTAGTTGGGATAGGGTCTAAGAGACATGTTGATGATTTGGATGAAGAAATCATTGAGGTCAGTTGTTGAAGAGAAATCGGGCAGAAGCAATCTAAATATGTATTAGTCTTACAGCTGTGTTTGAAGGCAGATTGGTACTGTTTTAGGTCAGGAGGTCATGAATTTTGCCTCTAATACAATGTTGTTATTAAAAAAGATCATACAATCATTACTGCCAAGGGCTAGAGGAATACAAGGCTCAATAGAGCTGTGACTCTCTGTCAGCCTGGCTACAGTGCTGAAAAGAAACCAGGGGTTGTTCTTATTTTCTTCTATTATTCATGAGCAATAGTTTGCACTAGCATTGTGGAGGGCCCTCCTATACGTTTTGAGACTGTCTTCCCAGACTAAATGAGATTCTTCCAGTTTGGTTAATCGCCAATTCCTTTCAAATTTTCGCAATATTTGTTTTAGTTTTTGGGTTTGAGAGTCGTACCAAGGAGCAAACTTTCTTTGCTTTGTTAACTTCCTTTTAAGAGGTGCTACAGAACTAGATCGAGGGTGTGGTTAAAACAGTGGGTGGGTTTATGTACACTCTGACTGAAGCCAGTGGAGTCTAATAATGTGATAAATGCAGTAGCGAGGGAGTAATTATCAACGTCCACATGAATATTAAAATCGCCTACAATATAAGAACAATATATAGAACAATATATAGAACTAAACTGGATAAAAACTCTGAGAATTCAGATGAAAATTAAGAATACGGGTCAGGAGCATGGTATACTATAACAAATAGGAGTGGCTGTGATGTTTTCCAGGTCGGATGTAAAAGACTAAGGACAAGGCTTTCAAAGGAATTATAATCTAGTTTAGGTTTAGGGCTGATTAATAGACTAGAGTTAAAAATAGCTGCAACTCCCCCTCATCGGCTGCTGCCTTGAGGAATGTGGGTAATATTATAATATATAATATTATATATTATTATATATAATTCATTTATAAATTAGAAGTTTCACTGTATTTATTACAGTGACAATAAAGCTTCTTCTTCTTCTTTACTAACACTGCTTTGGACGATAGAGATCTGATATTTAACAGTCCACATTTAATTCTCCTGTTTTGTCTGTTTGTCACAGAAGAGGTTTTAATTTTTATCAGGTTGTTATGCACAACTCCTCTTTTTTTGCCCTTAGATATAAATAATTCAGGTGGTCAGGGGATAGACACCGTTTGTATAACATTATAGGTGGGTAACTGCACCAGAAGCTCAGAGAAGCGTTTAAGACTGCGACCCTAATTCCTGGTCTCAACTCTGTGTTATCAGGGTTTTGAATTACTAATAAACTTGGCCAGGTTCCTAGAGATGAGAGCGGCTCCATCCAAAGTGTGATGAATACCATCTCTCCTAATAAGACCAGGTTTTCCACAGAAAGTTTGCCAATTATTTACAAAGCCCACATTTTTGCTGGACACCACCTGGACGGCCAGCAATTGAATGATGACATGCGGCTGAACATATCAATAGTGGTCAGGTTTGGCAGGGGTCCAGAGAAAACTACGGACTCTGACATTTTTGCATATTCACACACCGAGGCCACATTACTTCTGGGCCATTTCACTCAGTCAGGAACATTTCTAAGTCATAAGGACCATTTGAACGCTGCTTAAGTTTGTGGAGATCACCATGTTGCACAGCCATGCTTCTACAGTAGTCCAGAAGTGACAAACAAACCAAACGCTTTCTCCAGATAGGGTCATCTGTGTTTTCATTTTGGTGACCATAGTTAGAAGCTCACCGGCAATGGGCGGTTTCACTGGTTTGTAATGTGAAGCTGCTTTATTAAATGTTTCTACAGGTTTAAATCACCAGGTCCATTTGTTTTGGAGAGGAAGAGACCTCTGTGGATAATTCGGGTCACAGTAAAAATCTCCTGATGGAATTCTAAGAAGGAGGAGTTTTAGCAGGTTGCAATCTGTCATTCATCGCTAGATGCCACCAAAACCCCCTAAATCTTGAACACTTTTAAAAGTCATACAAAATTGTTCAAAAAGTAAAGTGTTGATAGATCTATTTAATAAACTGGTTATTCTGTGAATACTGAATTCCAAGTATTCTTAAAGTTTACCTTGTTGATGGTCTTGACCATTTTGATTTGCATATTTCAATTTTGTTTGATATCAAATTTTCACAATTTAGTATCTTCTGTAATACTCACTCCTGAGTATTTGACCATAGTTTCAATGGTGATACCATATTCTGCCACAAGATGGTAGTCATGTATAGATAACTATTCATAATTTCTAATTTCAGTTGTGGATGTTTTCAATTTGAACTTTGAGCAGAATTCCCTGCCTTTGAATCAGGCTTTCACAGAAGAGAGGTGCACGCACGCATTTAAAGAACAGCCAATAAGAAAAGCCTTCTCTCTGAGAGCCTGTAATTGGCTGAAGTCTCCCGCCATGACCTAGATTTTCTGATGCCTGAAAACAGAGCCAGGACGAGGTGCAGAAGTCTACTGTTTTTTTTTTTTCAGATCTCTTACAATATGTTCAAACTTTATTATGGAATTTTTGCCCAGTCATGCTAACAAGTCCAGTGCAGTTCAGTTCAGTTCGGTGTGTTTTTCAATCAATCAATCAATCAATCAATTTTATTTATAAAGCCCAATATCACAAATCACAATTTGCCTCAGAGGGCTTTACAGCATACAACATCCCTCTGTCCTTAGGATCCTCACAGCGGCTAAGGAAAAACTCCCCCCAAAAAACCCTTTAACGGGGAGAAAAAACTGGTAGAAACCTCAGGAAGAGCGACTGAAGGAGGGATCCCTCTTCCAGGACGGACAGACAAGCAATAGATGTTGTACAGAACAGATCAATATAATGAATTAACAGTAATCCATATGACACAATGAGACATAAGGAGAAACAGATATTATATTAATAATATGATTATATATGTATGTGACAATAATGATATGTGTATAATAGTCCAGGTACGACTAATAGTAACAGCAGCAGTGGGAGGCATCAGGCAGGACCACGACAGCAGCACAACCACGACACACCATCCAGGCACAGCTGCGACACGAGTTAACCTGCGACACAGTGGAGCACAAAGGCTCCGGAGAACAAGCCAAGTTAGTGACATGCAGCAGAGCCGAGTTAGAGAGATGCATTAACAGGACATGAATACTAGCAAGGGAGAGAGAGAGAGAGAGAGAGAGAGAAGGAGAGAAGGGGCTCGGTGTATTATAGGAGGTCCCCCGGCAGACTAGGCCTATGTCAGCCTAACTAGGGGCTGGTCCAAGACAAGCCTGAGCCAGCCCTAACTATAAGCTTTATCAAAAAGGAAAGTCTTAAGTCTAGTCTTAAAAGAGGAGACGGTGTCTGCCTCCCGGACCAAAAAAAAATTTCCACAGTAAAAAGTTGTGGATGGTATCAATGGAACTGTTCCTTACCATCCCCATTTCTGGGCACGCCTCTGTTGGGACACCTAGCACACAGATCTGGTACTTAAAGGTGGAGCTGTGAACATCGCAATCCGTTGATTCGTCAGTAGAAGATGGCCACTTCGTCTCAGGGCTGAGTTGTGGCTGGCTTGGAGTTACATAACCGTTGTTCATACTGTGGTAAGTCTTACATATATTAGGAAACTATAATTATAAAATGAAAGGATGTTTTACTTCCTCTAGCAGCAGCTGTAGATTGAGCAAAAAGACAATTTACTGGGCTGACTGCCGGCAACTTTTAAGGTGCACGTTTTCTTGTAATGTTTTTCAATGCACGAGTTGATGATGTGAATCCATCAACACACCTTAAATTTCAATATGACAACTTTAACCATTCCATCAGTTTTTTTTCTGCCAGTCTTAGATGACATACACTTTGAGCAACATGTGGATTTTCAAGCATTTAAGAATTTATGTTACTTTTGACCAGATTATGTGAACTGCGTAACGCTGCTGAATGGACCTAGGGTCTAGATACCATGTCTGAAGGGTTACTTTTGATTCCAAAGGTACTACTGAAAGTGTTTGGTCGGAACATGGCTTAAAAAACATGTAAAACTGGATAAATGTGAATTATAACACAGTTTCACTTGGTTTTCTTTAGTAATGTTCCCCTAAAGAGCAGTTTTTGTCTCCAGAGAGCAGATTTTATCTTACAATTTGTCTCCAAAAAGCACTTTTCAATGTGAAAAGTTTATTTTCATTACTTACAGTAAGTAGCTTAAGATTTCATTTCTTCTCAGAAGCTCGTAGAAACAACTTTTTATGAAATAAACATGAACAACTGGTTAAATATGAAGGACGACATAGTTAGATTTGGTTTGGTGTGAATTTGTCTCTAATTTTATACCTCCTCCAGTCACAAAGACTTTGGTCAGTTGCCGCCTGGCTCTGGCTGATCACATAGCAGGCATTGCATCTACGGATGTTGCTGTGGCTGTGGCTGGATGTGGCTCACCAAGATGGCAGCATGTCTTTTGTCTCTGTAAGGTGTCTGTCTGTTTTTTAGTGTTTTTCTATTGGATTTTAGTATATGTTTTTAAACCCTTTCACCTAAGGCTTTTGTGCTGATGAAAGGCCAACTCTTGAAGGTCTATGGACTGTTTATGATTTGCCTGCTTTAGAAGGCTGATCTGCCTTGTATGCTCTGGCCTGCTCCTTCTGCTTGTGTGGACTGGTTTGCTGGCTGTAGCTTGTTCTGAGCCCAGTTCATCCATCCTGCACTGCTCCCTGAGGCCTACTTCAACCACCCTGCTCTGCAGCTTGGGTCCTGCTCCATCTACCCTGCTCTGCAAACTGAGGCCTGCTCCATCTACCCTGCTCTGCAGCCTGTGGCTTGCTTCAGCCACCTGCTCTGCAGCCTGGGCCCTGCTCCTTCCACTCTGCACTGCAACCTGAGTCCTGCTCATTCCATCCTGCATACTGCACTGCATCCTGAGGCCTGCTCCTTCCGTTCTGCACTGCAACCTGAGGCCTGCTCTTTCCATCCTGCACTGCATTCTGAGGCCTGCTCCTTCCATCCTTGACTGCAACCTGAGGCCTGCTTCTTCCACTCTACACTGCAGCCTGAGGCCTGCCCCACCTGCCTCCAGAAGCTGGCCTCCACCACCAGTGCTTCAGCAGCCTCCAGTAGCCCTCCAGCAGCTAGCCTACAGTAGCTAGCCTACAGCAGCTAGCCTCCAGCAGTTAAATTATAGCAGCTAGCCTCCAGCAGCCCTGCAGTGGCTAACCTCCAGCAGCTAGCCTCTACCAGCCCTGCAGCAGCTAGCCTCCACCAGCCCTGTTACAGCTAGCCTCCGGAAGCTAGCCAGCCCTGCCCCTGTTACAGCTACTGCCTCTGTCCACTACTGGGTACATCTGATTTTAAACTGTTACAATGACATTGCTTTTGGTGTTGTTTGTTGCACTTTCATTGTGTGACTCTGGGTCCTTAAACCAGAGCGGAAGCTTGGCTATTTCCTTTCCATTAGTGAGACCCAATGTTGCGGGTGAAACACTACCTTACTCGAATGCTACGTCAGAGTTGAGTTAATGGTAACCAGATTCTTTTAACTTTGAGATGTTGCTTTCATTTGCTTACCTTTCTGTATTGAGGAAAAATGTTACATTTACAGACGATTGTCTCTGTGCTCATGTCAGTAAGACTAAAAATTATGATTCTGGTCTCTCACGTAGTAACTTTCTAAAGAAAAGGTACATCATTCTCTGCTTTTAATGTCAGGAAACTTGCATACAAATCCCGGGCCAGGTCTTAACTGTATTTCCACACGAGAGGAGTTCAAAGTCAGGTCTGATCTCGGTATTATCCATATTAATGTACGTAGTTTGCTTCCAAAAATTGATTCGATCAGAATCTGTGCCTGCTCAACGGATGTTGATATTATTGTTGTATCCGAAACTTGGCTTGGTAAGTCAGTTCCAGATACAGATGTCAGAATAAAGGGGTATACTGTACATCGCTGCGATCGCCTCAGGAAAAGAGGCGGAATCGCTGTATATGCAAAAAACAAATTTCATATTAGTCTTTTATCCTCAGTGTCTATCTGCAAGCAATTTGAAATGCTAGCTTTAAAACTTGATCTTGCTCAGGGTCAATTTATTAATATTATTGGATGCTACAGGCCACCCTCTGCTTGTGCTGAAGCCCTAACCTCATTAGCACATTGTTTGTCAAATTTTTATTCAAATGAGCTACTGCTAGTGGGGGACCTGAACTGCGACTGGTTGACTTCAGCATCAGACAACCTTAAATTGGTGTGTGACACTTTTAATCTGACACAACTTGTTGAGGCGGCAACACACCCAAATGTTAAATGTCCTGAGAAATCATCATTGCTTGATTTGATCTTGACAAATGCTCCTTATAAATACTCTGATATAGGCATTTTTGCAAATGATCTCAGTGACCATTGTGTCATTGCTACTGTCAGGCAGGCTAAGCTCCCTAAAGCCAAGCCCCGACTGCTTATTAAAAGAGACCTTAAACGTTTTTGTGAGCAAGCTTTTTTTCATGGTCTTTATCATTTTGATTGGGGTAGACTTAATCTTATTGGTGAAGTGGAACTGGCCTGGAAATTTTTTTCGGATGGTTTCCTGAATATTTTGAACAAACGTGCTCCTTTTCACACATTGCAAGTAAAAGGTCGCAACAATCCCTGGTTTTCTCCTGAGCTAAACAGTCTTCTTCGAGATAGAAACAATGCATGGGCCAGAGCAAGACAAAGTAAAACTGATGCTGATTGGCTGAGATTTAGGCAGCTTAGAAATCGCTGTACCCAGGCTACAAAAAGAGCAAAGGCAGAGTACTACCTCTCGGAAACCAGTAAAAACTTAAATGACCCAATAAAGTTTTGGAAAGTGATCAATCAATCAATCAATCAATCAATCAATTTTATTTATAAAGCCCAATATCACAAATCACAATTTGCCTCAGAGGGCTTTACAGCATACAACATCCCTCTGTCCTTAGGACCCTCACAGCGGCTAAGGAAAAACTCCCCCCAAAAAACCCTTTAACGGGGAGAAAAAAATGGTAGAAACCTCAGGAAGAGCGACTGAAGGAGGGATCCCTCTTCCAGGACGGACAGACGAGCAATAGATGTTGTACAGAACAGATCAATATAATGAATTAACAGTAATCCATATGACACAATGAGACATAAGGAGAAACAGATATTATATTAATAATATGATTATATATGTATGTGACAATAATGATATGTGTATAATAGTCCAGGTATGACTAATAGTAACAGCAGCAGTGGGAGGCATCAGGCAGGACCATGGCAGCAGCACAACCACGACAAATCATCCAGGCACAGCTGCGGTACGAGTTAACCTGCAAGACAGTGGAGCACAAAGGCTCTGGAGAACAAGCCGAGTTAGTGACATGCAGTAGGCCCGGGTTAGAGAGATGCATTAACAGGACATGAATACTAGCAAGGGAGAGAGAGAGAGAGAGAGAGAGAGAGAGAGAAGGACAGAAGGGGCTCGGTGTATTATAGGAGGTCCCCCAGCAGACTAGGCCTATGTCAGCCTAACTAGGGGCTGGTCCAAGACAAGCCTGAGCCAGCCCTAACTATAAGCTTTATCAAAAAGGAAAGTCTTAAGTCTAGTCTTGAAAGTGGAGACGGTGTCAAGTCTTTTTCCGGCCAGGTTTCCTCCACTGAACCACCATCTTTTATCAAAAAGGCTCAGGTATGATAACTGATAAGTCTGAGATACTAAACTGTTTTAATGAGCATTTTATTTCTGCAGGTATTTTATTTGAATCTAGTCACGAGTCAAACAGTCCTGATTCTCTTGTTGAAAACGGTATTAAAAGGTAAACGGTATTAAACGGTAAACAGTAACAGCTTTAAGGTGAAGTGTGTAACGGTAACTGGTCTATCTAGAACCAGTCCATTGTCCCTAAAGAGCAGATTTTCATGTTGAGCGTCTTTCAGTGTAAAAAGTTTATTTTCATCACTGAAATAGCTTAAGCTGTTATTTCTTCACAGTATATGTTTGAAATAAATGTCTTTTTCAAATGTACAAAACAGGATTTTGCTGTGGCAGTAAAATGAATGAAATATGTTCTGTGTTCTTAGTCAGGTTCACAGTGTCGTGATTGCATCCTACATTCAGAATTATTAGGGAGTTTATATACTATACATTTTTGAAAGTTTAGAGTGTAACTAACCCTACAACTAATCTTTCCATTTTGTTCTTCAAAGTCTCTGTGGTGACCATCTGGCGACCACCAAAAACTTGATTTTTGGCTGGACTCTACATGAGAAATGAAACTGGCTTCGGAGTTAAGTGGTTGGCTGCATATTTTTCAAGCCCAAGAAAACAAATGAGGCCATTTCCACTACATTAAAGATAGAATCTGATGCTACACCTGCTTAGAATATGTTTTGTATCAAATAAATATTGCTATATCTTTTGTTATTGTCACCCTTTTTACTACACTTGGCAACTAGCTAGGTAGTGTTAGCTTAGTTGGCTTAAGAAAACAACACCAAAGATTAGCTGGGTGGCTAGCATCAGCCACTGGTTAACATTATAACTAGCTAATGTTAAACACAATATTCTTTCTACTCTTTCTTTCTATATGCTGATCTGTCAGAGAGGAGGACTCTGGCAAGAGAGAGGGAGGAGGCATGTGCCTTATGGTGAATAAGGACTAGTGTGACAGTGGGAATGTAAGGTGCTATCCTGTTCCTGCTCACCCTGCACCACAAGATGAGTAAACACCCTGGATGGCTGATGAACAGCTGAAGAGTGTCGCTGCCTGTCTACAGTATAAGCAACCCTGTAGCCATCTTGTTGAGGTCAAGATATGTAAACAAACTACAACCCATGTTCCCAGTGACACAAGAGATGGAGCCAGTCTGAGTCTGGAGAACATTCCATGACACCGTCAACATCATGTGACATAATAAATTCAATTTGTGAGTGTATGGTTGATTTAATTTGTGAAACAACAGAAGCAAATGTACCCAAGCTCCAGTTAAATCGCTTGGCAAACAGAAAACGTGGATAACCAGAACCATCTGGAATGCCATAAACACACACACCACAACCTGGAAACATGGACAATTATAAAAGCAGCAACTTACAATATATGAAGAGGCAAAACAGGACTAAATTGCAATGCAGAGGTTTAAGATGCCGGTGGAATCACATTTAACTTGAGTCAGACCAATTTCAAGTGACAAATACGTGATTGATTGATAAAAGTCAACTGTTTGGGTAAGTTAACTCTGGATCACAGCCAAAATTCCCCTAAGTTGGTCACATCATCTCAGCATCTGGTCATACAAAGAGCAACAAAGATGTTGGAAGCTTTAGCAAAAACCACAGTGAGGAAGTTGGCACCTTAATGATCTGTCTGGCTGTATCTGCAGCAAAACAAAACTCTGCAGATGTCCTACTTAGTTTCTTCTCTCCTGACACAGATGTCCTGATTTTGGCAGTAGTCAGCTATGACTTAAGAACACTGCAATCTTGATGGCATCATATGTTCTGTAGATCTAACCATTCTGCACTCAATGCATTTTCTGTTGCTGACAACACTAGAAGGTTTGCAAGAGTTGGTTAAGCTCAGTTTAAACTACACAATTTTCAAAGTCATCAGATGAAGTAACTACACAACTTGCTGTCTTGTAATTGGGAGTCTTGAAGTTGTTGTGGTTTTCACATTACATGACTTACCAGCAACAGTGGGTCACACGCTACAGGATCACTCACCAGGAGGAATCCCTAAAGAGACGTCCTTTGTCTTGTTATGCGTAGGTCAACCCACAGGTACCTACAAATATCACAGATTATAGTGCCTTAACAGAAACATTATGTATTATTAAAAACTTACAGAAACTTTGCAGGCAAAAATCCACCTTCCATATTCTCTTCCTCTTTCTTCCTCTCTCTCACACACACACACACACACACACACACACACACACACACACACACACACACACACTGTGGAGATCACTGCAGCACTCAGTCCTTTTGTCTGTTCTTAATCATTGTCTTGCACTCTCATTGGCTGTAGCTACTTAACAGAGTTCAGACTTTAGTTCCAGATATTTACCATGTTAGATATCAATCAATGGCACATTTTGACAAGTGTATGACACAGTGTTACAAGCTACCACCAAAAGAGGATGCCTTGAAACAGCACGTTGATAAGGTAGTTACATGTGCAAGCATGAGACTGAGACCAGGCAAGCACTGAGTAGCAAGTACACTTGCAAAAGTGTTTTTTGCGTTTCAGGCCCCACTTTTGGGAGTGCACTTATCATGGGCCTGTCAAGCCCTGCAGGCCCCCCGGTTGGCACACATCCCCTGACACCAGCTTTTTCCATCACTCAACTCAGTGCTTGGTGTCAGTGAACCTCTTGTCCTTAGCTGACTGGTACTCAGGAGTTTGGGTAAGTCATGCAGGTTCACCCCTTTCACTTTCAAGAGGTTTTGGAGACAAAGGTAAGGAACAAATCCCATTCTGCCATTCTGGCCAATGAGATTTCTTAACTGAGGAAAGGTGCCATACGGCCTCTGTAGGTAGTATGACCGGGATTTTAATTCTAGCTACTTTGAGGTCCCCAAATGGGGAGCTCACGTTGGGGGGTCAAGCCATAAGGGCAGTCAATTGGTTCATGACAGGTGATCTTCACAATGCCTGTTTTCACATTCCCATCAGTCCAGATCACGGCTGGTTCCTCTGGTTTGACTTTCAGAGGAGGGCCTCAGACACAATGTCCTCCATTTCAGTCTGCCCCTGTCACCATGAACAGTTACTAAATGCATGAAGGATGCACATTCTTCTATAATGGAAGGGCATTCATCTGTTCAACTATCTGGATGATTGGCTGGTATGTGCTCACTTGGGTTGTATCTGAATGCAGAAAAAAGTTGTCTGGCCCCTACTAGGTCAGTCGAGTACTTGGAACTTATTCTGGATTTAGTCACCATAAAGGCATGTTTGACTTAGTTTTTTCATCTGCGTAATATTGTGAAAATTAGGCCTATCCTGTCACAAAAAGATGCAGAAAAATTGATCCACACGTTTGTTACCTCTAGGCTGGATTACTGTAATTCTCTATCATCATGTAGCTCTAATAAGTGTCTAAAAACTCTCCAGCTAATCCAGAATGCGGCGGCACGTGTACTGACAGGAACTAAGAAACAAGATCACATTTCTCCTGTTTTAGCTTCTCTGCGCTGGCTCCCTGTAAAATCCAGAATTGAATTTAAAATCCTTCTCCTAACTTACAAAGCTCTAAATGATCAGGCGCCGTCATATCTTAGAGGGCTCATAGTGCCCTATTATCCCACCAGAACACTGCGCTCTGAGAATGCAGGGTTACTTGTGGTCCCTAAAGTCTCCAAAAGTAGAACAGGAGCCAGAGCCTTCAGCTATCAGGCTCCTCTTTTGTGGAATCACCTTCCTGTTTCGGTCCGTGAGGCAGACACCGTCTCCACTTTCAAGACTAGACGTAAGACCTTCCTTTTTGATGACGCTTACAGTTAGGGCTGGCTCAAGCTTGTCTTGGACCAGCCCCTAATTAGGCTGACATAGGCCTAGTCTGCCAGGGCACCTCCTATGATACACCGAGCCCCTTCTCTCCTTCTCTCTCTCTCTCTCCTTTGCTAACATTCATGTCTTGTTACTGCATCTCCCTAACTCAGCTCTATATGTCACTAACACGGCTTGTTCTCCAGAGCCTTTGTGCTCCACTGTCTCGCAGGTTAACTCATATCACAGCTGTGCCTGGATGATGTGTGGTGTTGTGCTGCTGCCGTGGTCCTGCGTGATGCCTCCCACTGCTGCTGTTACTATTAGTAATACTTGTACTGTTATACACATGATTATTGTCACATACATATATAATCATATTATTAATATAAATTCTGTCTCTCTGTATGTCTCATTGTGTCATATGGATTACTGTTAATTTATTATGTTGACCTGTTCTATACAACATCTATTGCACGTCTGTCCGTCCTGGAAGAGGGAACCCTCCTCAGTTGCTCTTTCTGAGGTTTCTACCATTTTTTTCCCTGTTAAAGGGTTTTTTGGGGGGGAGTTTTTCCTTATCCTCTGTGAGGGTCCAAAGGACAGAGGGATGTTGTATGCTGTAAAGCCCTTTGAGGTAAATTGTGATTTGGGATATTGGGCTTTATAAATAAAATTGAATTGAATTGAATTGAATTAATTATTGAATGCATCATGGGCTGCATTTCATACAGGACAGTGTTGGTGGTGCAGTGCCAGAGGATGCTGGCCCTCTTTGCAGCAGTTGCCCAGATTGTGCCACTGGTCCTGTTGGACACATGCCAGCTCCAGTTTGCCTGCAGAAAAGTTGAAAACATTTACCCTGCTCCATGAATTCCTCAGGGTCTTCATTTCCCTAGGGGGAATGCAGGGTAATCGTAACAACCAATGCCTCCCAGTCAGGCTGGTGCATGGTCGAGGGGGGCAAGTCTGTTTGGGGTCACTGGGGCCCTGAACAGCAGGAAAGGCATGTTAACCTCATCAAGATAGAACAAGTTAACTTTCCCCTGAGACACTTCCTCCAAAGTATACTGGGGAGGCAGGTCGTGGTAAGGACAGACAGTACGGCTGTGATGTCTTGCATCAAACATCAGGGTGGGTTTAAGTCTCCTCCCCTGCATGTAAGAGTGCATCATCTGCTCTTGTAGGCTCAGTCAGAATCAGAATCAGAATCAGAATCAGAAATACTTTATTGATCCCCAGGGGAAATTGTTTTCGTTACAGGTGCTCCTTACAAGTGTAAAAAGAAGAAGATATAGTGCAAACAAGTGTAGAAAAAAGATATAGTGCAAAACGAAGCAAAATATAAGAAATATAAGAAGATAATTTACAAAATATATATGTAGAAACCACACAACATAATTTACAATATATACAGGAACCTTATATACAGACTGAACAATGTAGTCAGTTATTGCACGGATTATTGAGGAATAAATATGTAATAATTTATTATGAGTTGGTGACAGTGGTGAAACAGTCCAAGGGCAACTCAGAGGGAGGAGTTGTACAGTTTGATGGCCATAGGCAGGAATGATTTCCTGTGGCGCTCAGTGGTGCATTTTGGTGGTATGAGTCTCCCACTGAAAGAACTCTTGTGCCCGACCAGCACATGGTGGAGTGGGTGTGCAACATTGTCCAAGATAGTTCGCAGCTTAGACAGCATCCTCCTCTCTGACACCACCACCAGAGAGTCACACGCCATTCCCACAACGTCACTGGCCTTGCGGATCAGTTTGTTAAGTCTGTTGGCATCCGCCACCCTCAGCCTGCTGCCCCAGCACACAACAGCATAGAGGATAGCACTGGCCACCACAGACTCATAAAAAATCCTGAGCATAGTCCGGCAGATGTTGAAGGACCTCAGTCGCCTCAGAAAATAGAGACGGCTCTGGCCCTTCCTGTAGAGAGCATCAGTGTTCTTAGACCAGTCCAGTTTATTGTCAATGTGGACCCCCAGGTACTTATAGTCCTCCACAATGTCCACACTGACCCCATGGATGGAGATCGGGGTCACCGGTGTCTTGGTTCTCTTCAAATCCACCACCAGTTCCTTTGTCTTTGCCACGTTGAGCTGCAGATGGTTCTGCTCACAAGTGTTCCTGAGGGCATTTTATCCTCAGGCCCTAGAATATTGGAGTGGATCTGCTTTCACAGGAAGGTCTTCACCCTGGCGAGTGGCGCTTGCAACCACAGGTAGTGGGTTAGATATGGCTGCACTCAGGCAGAGGAAAACCTCTTTGCCACACCACAGAAAACTCACTGTCCTCTGTGGTCATCTATGCACAGCCTGCCAGAACCACTGGGGACCCTGAACCATGGCCTCATGTGTGGCTGTATGCATTCCCCCAGCTTCTTCTGCCGATTTTCCTCAGGGCAGTGAGGCTACTGTGCACTTGGGTGCCACCCATAGTTTCTTCCGATCAGATGAGATATGCTATCCTAGGTGGAGGGCCGGATATGGCACCCGGAGCCTCAGACACAAAAGCTTCTTGCATGGCCCGTAAGCAACAGTGTTTGCACTCACTTGGTCTAGACGGAGAGGTGGTGCACACCTTGCAACCTTTGCGGGCCCCCTTCACTAGCCGCAGTACAATGAGAAGTGGAGGGTGTTAAGAGACTGGTGTCATTGTCATGACCTTTGGCTTCTCTGTTGGAAGACTGTATCCTCTTGGCAGTTAATTTAGCCAAGCAGACTCTCTCTGTAGATACAGCATGTCTCAGGTTTGGAGATGGGGACAGGATGGTCCATCTTCTACCAAACTGGGCTTTTCACCCCAAGATAGGAACTTTTGGTGCTGGAGGCTTCCTATCTTTCATCACACCATTCTGTGGCGGCTAAGACGCTTCAGAACTTATGCTCTCAGGTTCAGTTTGGACCACACAAAGTCTGTTTGCACTTAAAATAAGCTGTTTGTGTCATACCACATTGGGTGGCCCTGTTTCAAAGAACTGTCTGACTTTTGGCACACTCTATTAGAGGAAAGGCCACTTCAATGGCACTGTTTTGGGATGTTCCCTTGGAGGATGTATGCATGGCAACTGGTCACATCAGCCTTAGTCAACCTTCACCAGGTTTTTTGGTTGAATCTGACTCTATCCGTTGTCCCCTAATCTGTTCTTGGTGCCACAACAAATGCTTGAGTTTTTTGTTTGTTTCCCTGTCTGGGTCCTCTTTTGTTTACATTCCATTTGATAAGCATGAGCTTATCCTCCAGGATACTGGCGTTTTTTGTTTGTTTGTTTGTTTGCTTTGTTTTTACAATTAGCCTGGAGAGACTCATTTAGTTTGCATATCTTTCAGTTGCTGACAATAAAATGCTCAAACCCAAATGATTGTGTTCTGTTGTTTGACTTTGATATGGTTAAAATCGTCTTTGTACAGCTTTTTGACCTGTAGGCAGTGAAAGCTCATTTTCCTCATGTCTGATCTGGTATACTGTTGTAGCAGGGTGTATGGTGTGATATACAATGAATGTTTGCATATGTAAACATGGCCCCGCTTTTCCTTCTCAGTCGTCAGAAAAAGGGAGAGTGTGTGGGTGTTCAACATACATATAGTGTGCAGCAGGAGGTTAATTTGGAATCATGCTCCTGATCCAAGGGTAATTATTAGACTGTAACAACTTCACTGTCATTCATAAAACAGTGTTTACAACATTCATTCTGCAATCCAACCCTACCCGCCAACACAAGATCTGTAACTGCAAATTCTGTAATTATCATGCACTGTTTAAATCATTTGGTTAGGCAGCCCGTTTAAAGTTATTATTTTGAGACAATTCATACATGTGAAAAAAGATAATGCATTTTAAAACAAGGGTTAATCTCAGTCAGATAATTAAAGGATTTGAATACTTCCTCCACCACTGCTGCTGGCACAGCATTCACAGCATCACTAATGATCTGCCATTGCTGGGTTTTTTAATTTTCCTGTAACATCAGTACTGATGCTCTGGAAAATCACGTTTATTTAACAGTATGTCAATTTCACTACTGCTGAAGTTCTTCTTCTAATAGCCTTTTTGGTGGCTAGTCTCCTATTTTTGGACATGGCTCATGGCATGCCCTGATATAGTGTTTAGATGGACGTATGCCATCGTGTTACTCATGATCAAACAGGATTCAACATTTAGCGCACCTGCAGCAGAGCAGATTTGGACAGTTGAGAACATTTAGTGCATCTGGAGCTGAGTTTTTTCTCTTAACAGAAGATGAAGAGAAACATTGAGAAAAAGTTGCTGCACAAGGTTCAATGTGCTGTGAATTGAATTTGAGTATGAGAAGCAGACTGTGTGTTAATGTTTGATTGTGATTTGAGTAGTTGTTATGCTCTGTTCCCCCTGTCTAATGAGTCATGGCTCAGTGATGCTATAATCAGCCCCATGCGATCCTAGACAGGATCAATAGTTTATTATTAATCTATTATATGAGCAGACTTTGTCACTAGATGAGGATACAACACGACTGTTGAAATCACAATCAAATATCAACAGACTTTCAAAAAAACTAATCACATAAGACATCACATAAGATTACCATGCTCAGCCTGATAATCTGTATGTTATGAACTGCTATAATGTTATTTATTTTACTGTCAGCCACAAGAAATTCAATAAATCCCATAACTCTGAAGTAGTTAAGCCAACAAGCAGTAAGGTAAATATTATAATAAGTTATTTGTCTTTAAGCAGTTATAGCCTCTTGCTTGCTGACAGAAGAGAGAGAGAGAGAGAGAGAGAGGGAGAGAGAGAGAGAGAGAGAGAGAGAGAGAGAGAGAGAGAGAGAGAGAGAGAGAGATAAAGCTCCTGATAGTTAGTCTGCCATAAAGTTCTGGTTTCATACACAGCAAATCTGGTTTTATGCATGAGGTGATACAGTGTAAAGTACAACACACACGGGCTGTATAACATACAGTCCTTAAGGTTACACCAGTAGCATGCACCTGAAACAAAGGAAATTGTCAAGGAAGTAGCTGGAATGTGCTGATCCACGTAACAAAAGTGCTAAAACTGGTGCCTCTCTGGAAAGTTGGCATGCACTAACAATTCAATCAGGAGAGACTAGGTGAATGAAATAAACATGATTAGTTATCACAGATCTGATGATGTGATGAATATGAATTGATGAAAGGTCTTGGGCACGTGGACTCCTGAGGGAGATTTGCAATCGAGCAGCATCTGAGCAACAGCAAGAAAAATCCCCCTTGGAGTCCAGACACTGGTGGTCATGGTGGCTGATGACTCTGAGACTGAAGGTTGATGAGGCTGATGAAGACAAAGCTGATGAAGACAAGACAAAGCATCAGCCATCACTGCAGACTGTCCTCACCAAAAATCATCCCACTGTCTATAAAATGCCAAGATGTGTTATGTTTGTACCACATGCCTATTGATGCTGCATTACTAGTTGATCATGATGGTAAAAATAAAGTCATGACACAGCCACAGGTTTTGTTGTCCCTAACATGACAAAGCATAAGAAGTGCCCTAAGAGATGCCAACGCTTTCATGTAGCAATATAGTTTTCATAGTTCTTGAATGACATTTGGTAACTATTTACAATGCATGTCATCAATAGCAGTTTAATAAGGGAGTAATATTTGGTAATGACAGGGTAATACAATGTCATTTACCAAGCAGGGGGTGCGGGACAATTATATACAGTTCAACTATCTAGATTTATTGATTTATTTATTGTTTAAGGGCAGGCCAATTAAAGTTACAGGTGCTGATAGTGTCCTCAGCTCCTCAGTCAGATCCACCCCTTGCTCCTCCACAGCTCCAGTCTCTTACCCAAATATGGTTACTTCTTGCTATAAAAAAAAGAAGATGGTGATAGCTGAAATGATGCTTTTGTCCACAAAGCAGGGGGTGATGTCATGGTAGCTATGTCAATTCTTCTTACAGTCTATGGTATTTACAGAGGTAATAGCCTGGTATTACTTTGGTAATAACAACAATCTTGTGGTAACATCAATATATTAATTTCTGTAATTAGCTAAAGATGTGGCACAAAGAGGAGGGTTATAATAAAGACATGTCAGTAATAACATGGTAATAGTAATGATTAATTTGTTGCATTCCATTCACATCTCCTAATGTCTGATTTGATTTGTACAATTATTAGCATGGTTTTGTTGTATAGTTAAATGTTATTTTGTATTTTTGTGGGTCTGAAATACAGAACATGACATGCTAATTTTGGGGGAAAAGGCAAATTACAGTATAGTACCCTTAGAACCCCTAAGCCCTCAATCTGTTTTGTATTTTCACTGCAGACAGTGCTCTTAAGTGTAGGTGAACCGGTTACTGGACAGTAACAACACCCACACGTCACTGCTTCTTCCAGTTCTTGCTGTATTTCCTCTTCACAATGATGTAGAGGAACATCTGCACCTTGTTGATCATCCATGGAACGGGGTTGCATGACATTTTTAGAACAAAGAAGAACAGATCTCTGTTGCAATTTAGAGCTGTTGGCTCAACACATGAGGCAAACCATGTATTGTGAGTGTGAATAGGGCTCAATGGCAGTGAAGGGGATTAGCATGAGAATGGTGTGTGTGAGTGCTGGAAGGCCAGTACTTCATTTCTGTCACTGCAACTCATGCTCTCTCACCTCAGCTCTCCGCTCCTCCAAACACTCAGCTGTGGCTCAGCTCGACTCTCCACTCCTGTCGTTGCTGCCTTTCTCCGACGGTTTATAATCCTCCTCACCTCTCAACTTCTCCTGGCAGAAGCTGGTGTCCACATGGAGAATAACCACACCTTCCTGTACTTTGCATATGGCAGCAACCTTCTGAAGGAGCGGCTCCAGCTCAAAAATCCCTCTGCAACAGTATATTGTGTGGCCAGGCTCAAGGTATTGTCTGAGAACAGCATCAATATTCTGTCTCATATGAGCTGTTGCACACTTAAAACTTTTTGTCTTGTTCAGGACTATAAATTGGTGTTTGGGAACCATAAAGGCCTTGCCAGTGACCGGTGGCATGGAGGTGTGGCCACCATAGAGCACAGCCCAGGGGATGAAGTGTGGGGTGTGGTGTGGAGGATGAGCATGTCTGATCTGGAGTCTTTAGACAGGTAAAATTTTCTTGTATCAATGTCTTTATTAGCACCCCCTGGATTTCCTTGAATGTTTTCCTGTGAAACTGACATTTACCATGTATGTGTGTTTTGTATGCACATGCACGCACATGCAGTCAAGAGAATGTGACGTTAGGTGCGTACAGTCCTGTGGAGCTATCAGTGAAGACAAAAGGCCAGGAGCTAAACTGTCGTACCTACATAATGAACAGCTGTGTGTATGCCCCACCATCGCCACAGTACCTACAGGTAAGACTGCTTTCACTGCATCCATGCTTTAGGGCTCAGAGCACTTACATGTAATGCTGGAGAAATGATTAGCCCCTTTTACACAGAGGTCGCGCTGTAGGGCTGCCAGTACCTCCTTTTGCATTTTTACACAGAACCAAATGACGGCAGCATTATGCCATTCCAGTGTGTGATTTTAGGCAGCATGCTGGTATCCTGAAAGCAAAATAGGCGTGACAGGTGTGACATGTAAAACAACAGCATCAGCCTCTAGTGTGACATCTAACATATGCATCGGCTGCACTTTATAAACAATAATAATGGCAAAACATGACAATAACAATCATTTACCATCCCTATTATATTGCAACTGATCTTGTACTCTGCTCGGAGGGTAAGGAAGTCCTGGACCTCATTGTTTCCCAAATTGTAGACATTTTCGGCTGCTGTTCTTCTTTGAGTTAGCTGCTTATTGCTGTCAGCTGCTTTTTAAAATCTGAGTCACATGCATAATACATCGTCAAATTGTCCCGCCCTGCCAGCTGTCCTGTCCTTGTGTATACAGTTTCAGTGCTGTTACTGCCTCCCCTGTCAGTTTAAAGGTGAGAACATTGTGTCTCCCCATTCTTCACCTTCTATAGAGTATGGCGAGGTGGCATGACAGTGTGATATTCCACATTGAACAGGCAGTGTAAAGGGGGTTTCATTCCAAACATTTTAAAGGCTAAGGCTGATTTTTTTTTCAAATTGTCGATAAACCAACAATGTGTTAGTATGTCTCTTAATACTTTCTGACTTTCCCATGCTGTTAGTGGCATTCATGCCCCATATCCATTGATTCCTACTTAAGATGTCTTTAAAATTGACACACAAGTATCAAGGTTCATGCTGTTAAAAACAAACATGACAAACATGACAAAAGATAAAATAATGCATTTGCTGAAAACTATTTTCAGTGGTGTAAGAAGAGCAAATATCCTTTACTACATATCCCTATCCTTACTAAGTAAAAGTACCGCCATAAATATAGCAATGTAAAAAAATACTTGACGCCAAGTAAGAGTACTGCATTCACAATCCTACCAGTCAAAGTAAAAGTACACAAGTATTATAAGCAATGTATCAAAAGTAAAAATAGTAGTTGATATATTATTGTATATGATATTATCAAATCGTTGATACTCGTCACTGTGTAGGCAGTGTTTCATTGTTGTAGCTGCTTGAGATAGAGCTAGCTTATCTATTTTAGATGCAATTAGGTAGTTTAGTCCAGTGGTTCCTAACCTAGTGGTCGGGTTTCTCCTGAAGCGGGATTCATAATCAATGTTGTACTTACAGTTTAGGCTCCGCACATCATGGCAATGCAGACCTCCTGTCAATTTTTGTCAGCTGAGAGCCATTTCCTTAAGTGTAAACAAACTTTTACTGACTTAAACAATAGACAATAAATTGTGAAGACGATTAAGCCCTCACAAAATAGCATTTTAAGTCCTGTGCATGATTGATCCTGAATTCATATGAGTAGAAGAAAGTCCTCTAGCCACTAGGCTAATGTATGCAATGTAAAATGTTATAGTCTTATGCTAATAATGTAAGCATGTTGTGTATGTGGGGAAAACATGTTTAATATAAGACAGTTGTTTTCTCGGTGTACCTTGAGTTACAATGGAACCGAATTTTGTAAATTACCTTAGTTAAATGTCATTATTGTCCCTAGCTTCATATAAGTAGCGTAAAACTCTGCTAGCCGCTAGGCTAACTTATACAATGTAAAATGCAATAGGCTTGTTCTAATAATATTAGCTTGTTGTATTTCTGGGGGAAAAAGTGTCCAGCAAAAGACCAGTGTTTTGTATATGAATCTGGCGAGTTGGAATGAAGCCGATTTGTGTACTTGTGTAAGAAATTGTGGCCATTAAGCAGTGTTCGATGTGTGTTTTAGGTGTGTATTTAATTAATTAAACTTTGCAGTACTTAACAGAAACCTCACAGCGGCCCAGTGTTTTGGAGGTGTTACTACAGTGTGATAGACACTACTGCATTAGTATAATAGTCCATCAAGGTTTGGCTATATGCATCGGCTATGGTGTAGGCTCTGTGTGGAGCCGACGCACAGCTATAAGGGGTCAAAATAAGGGTCAAAAGATGAAACTACGGGGGTCACAAGGTGATTAACGGGGGAGGAAAGGCATAAAAAGCAAAGTTGGAAACAAAAATCTGTTTTTATTTTTTGATATATCTCCAATGGCTTTTTTGCGAATATTTGATAATTTGATGTCTTTCAGCCTGAAAAAAAAAAAAAATAAAATAAGAAAAGCACCCGAGAACATGGCATTGATCTTAACACTGTGTTGTATTTTATGAGCTTACTATGTGTGTTTTTATGTATTATCTCTCTGAAATGTAGTTGAGTAGAGGTATAAAGTAATATAAAATGGACAGACTCAAGGAAAGTTCAAGTGCCTCAAAATGTTGTTGTTTGTACAGCTTATGAGTAAATCTACTTTTCTCAAGAACTATTTTCAGCAGGGGATTAATCCACAGTCTGGGCCTTAGCAGGTATGTGTGGCAGCAGTATGGTGGATGTGAGTCCAAATAAACTACAGTGTGTGTTCATGGTAATGAAATAACATTCATCCGTCCCACAGTGTAGCTCACTGATGTTTTTTTTTAACAACAATGGAACTCCATGGCATAGAGGAAGAATATATATCAGGTTGTAGATACACACATAACACTTGATAGTAGATTCATTCAGTGTTGGTTTTGGTCTTTTTATGAAATTGGTTGACACAAAGAAATCATACACTCAGTTCACAGTTTATTAGGTACACTTCACTGAAATTAATGCAGCACTATTATAGAACAACAGCCCTGCAATAAATACTTTAAATATAAAGCTTCTAATGTTGACCTTTTGTTAAAGCTGCTGATTCAACTACATGGTTATTTCAGAGGATATGGTTTATAGTACAGGTATTTGTATTACTGTGTCTAAATGCCAAGCGTTAGGCTTCAAAATGGAAGTCCACAAACTAATTGGTGATGTCACAGTAGCTGTGTCCATTATTTTTACAGTCTATGACCTTAAATAGTAACATGAAGATCACTGTAATAAGCTTGATTATTATCCGAACCACTTCCCTATGATTTCTGTGTGGAACAAGAATACAACACTTCCTGGATTGAAAAAAAATGTTGGCAGTCCACATAATCTACTGAGAATTTACATTTCCTCCAAAATGGTTCAGGTATTTAACATTCCAAACAGAGGTAACAAAAGTGAAACATGAATAACTAGTTTCCATACCAAAACCTACATGCAGAATCTAGTAACCATTCAAAATACAAAGTTGCAGTGGACAGGGACAACTCACACCTCTACTTGGGGTGGGAATCACCAGAGGCCCCACAATACATTGTTATCATGATACTCAAGTCATGATACTTGATATTTTTGCGATTTTAAATGTGTTGCCATATGCTGAGTATTACAGTAACATATGTTGCGATACTTTGCAATTTATAACATTTTTGAAATTGCAAATTATGTCCCCTACAGAACAAACTTTGCCAATATGTGTTTTAATAATAATAAGAAGATAAAGTTTTCAGTCTTTCTTTTCATGTCAGTCATTTTTGTTGCAGCAAAATGTATCTGATCGACTGAAAAAACAATTGATTTTATTAGTCAAGTAGGCTATTTAAAGATTAATTTGTGTTTGAAATATTTACAATTGTGATACTTGGTGTCCATGGACTGATACAATATTGCCATGCAAAATATAGTGATACTAATGCTGCATCAATTTTTCCCCCACCCTTAATCTCCACTCTGGGCTTAAGTATACCGTAACGATGTAATACCTGTGTGACTCAGCATCAAATTATACTTTTAATCTGTGAAGTGAAAGCTGTGATACTGTCACTGATTTTGGAATAATTTATGGCACAACTTTATAACGGGAGAATTATAGGCAGTGTCAATGGATGGATGACATTGTAAATGATTTTTAATGGACCTCTCTTACTCTGTGATTCTTTGTGAACATGGTTGTTTAATGCTGTTGTTTTGAATTAGAAACACAAATGAATCAGGTCACCTATTCACACCTTCTCTCTGTGAAGCATCTGGAATAGGCATCAGTCTGCTCACGACCCTCGTCACCTGACTGTGATCTACAGGTCAAAACAGTCAGGACACACCCCCCCCTGTCATGCAACGTTTTTACAGATCTGACAGCTCGTATGCTAGAGTACCAGACTGTTCTTTTGCACATGTGAGAGCTCCAAACATGCCTGAGAGAAAGGCAGCATGCAGAGAGGGACAGCTGGCTTTGTGGTCACACCTTTGTCTTCTATAGTGTATATGCAGGAGTCCACTATACTGTTCCCTCTGTTATGCTGGGCCTTGTCTATGTGAGCTGCTACGTGTTCTCAAATGCACTGTGATCTTTGGATTCTGACATAGTGTAGCTCACATGGCTGTTACATATGGAGTAATACAATGTGTCCAGCGCAGTACATCTGCTCAGCAGCCCCGTCCAGAATATAGTCCAGTCCGCCAGTCCAGCTTTCATGGTCACACGACACTGTCAGTCACCTCATGTATGTGAACCTATTGGAATGCGATGTATCCATGTAGACACTGACAGAGGCCACTATAGAGCTGGTCTACAGTAGACAACTGTAATGGTTCAAGACATATGATTTGTGCATTACAAATTAATGACATTTTGGGCAATGGACACTTTTTCCCACTGAACAGAGATAAAATGAATGTTTTATTCTGAAGACCAGTAGTCATATTCACAAAGGATCTCATCTGACCACTGGAACTGCTCCTAAATGGTAGTAATAGTTCCTTGCTAACATTTTCTTTTAAAGGTCCAGTGTGTGGGATTTAGGGGGATGTGTTGGCAGAAATGGAATATAATATAAAAAGTATGTTTTCCTTAGTGTATAATCACCTAAAAATAAAAATGGTTGTGTTTTCCTTCCCTTAGAATGAGCTGTTTATATCTATAAAAGCGACAAGTTCTCATCTATGAATATCAGGGACAATTCAAACATTGGTACTACATAGGGACATTTGTGTTTTTGCGTTGGCAATAGTAGTTAGCAGTGCCTCCGCAACAAGCTGCATCATTTTGTTTTTGTTTTTTTTAATGGAAAAACTGCTTTGTTCAGTGTTTTTAGCAATGCAGGGTTGACCCTGTTGCTGTGGATATCATGTTTCATGAGCGAACCTACTTACTTTTAGGGTTGCAACTAACAATTATTTTCATTGTCGACTAATCTGTCGATTATTTCTTCGATTTGTCGACTAATAATTTTATCAAAAAATGTGTTAAAATGTTGAAAAATGTCGGCCCATCTCTCCCAAACCTCAAAATTATGTCATCTAATGTTGTAATTGTTTCTTACTCATGCCAAAGGGTTTTAGTTCACCGTCATGGGAGAGTGTGTAAAGCTGCCAATATCTGAATGAAGAAGAAGCTGCAATAAGAATATTGTTGATTGTTGCATGATACTGTTTAAACAGCTCTAAAATAAGAACCATAATAGCTTCAACGGTCATGATGTTTGCAGCAGAAAGTTAAGGCCTCTGTTTTCCATTTCGTCACATTGTACACTTATAATGTTGTCATTGCGCTACACTGTGTGTGGTGGCATTCATTCGTTTCTCTGTTCATAAAAATGAGTATATCTCAAACACCAAATGTAACAGTTTAATAACTTATGGAATGTTAAGAAATATTTTGTTTAGTTTCTTAATTTAAAAATCTTTGGTTTCAATATGTTTTGTGTTTTTATTTTGTAAATTATTTTAATGACAAAATTTTAATAATAAATCATTTTTATTTTTATGGCAGCTTATTGACATACATAACCTTTTAGCCAAGGTTGCACAGATTTTAGGGATATGAAGCATATGAAGATACTCGAAGAAATGACATCACAATAAGCAAAAATACCAATGTAGACACTGGTGGAGTGTTTCTATTGCAGAGTTCAATAGTTAATGTACAAACAGATGTATGTCTACACAATAAAACAAGCTTTACACATGCTTAAGGAAGGTGATTGGTTATATTTGAGCATAATTAACAAGTCTGTTTACAGCATGTAACACAGTGACACAGTAATCTAGGCTATCTCAGCAATTTCATCCAGTGTTAATAACATCATCTACCTCATTTTTACTTTGATACTGTGGAATTAAAAAAAACATATTACACTTACCATTGTTCTCTCTCTCTCTCTCTCTCTCTCTCTCTCTCTCTCTCTCTCTCTCCCTCTTTGTGTGTGTGTGTGTGTGTGGACAATAAAAATAAACAAGTAATATCCAGATGTAACAAAAATTGCCATGAACAAAAAATGCCATGAAAAGTACTAGTACTAGATTAATTGTACCAATTAATATCTAATCATGCTCTGCGGTATGTATAAAAATGCAGAGCAGGCCAAGTTTTTTTTGCTTTTGTTTTTTTATTAAGAATTTGGGTGACATGTAGAGAGCGCTCTCCACCATCCTCAAAACACCACATGAGAAAATATCTTTTGGAAGAATGATGTTCAATCTCTCTAGTGCAGTTCCACAGACATGTAGGATCAATGCTGCGTTGCGCTGAAGCTGTTCTATTGGCACAGTGTGGCCCAACACCTTAATAAGCTACTTTATGTTGGTTCTCTATGGAGCTAAAATCATGCCAAAACCTCACAAACACACATAACATGTTTTACTCACGCCCAACGATCCACAAACAAATCCAGTGTGGTTTGCAAATACAAAACATCATCCACAAACTAATGCATTTAGTTTTGCAAATAAGAAACATACCTATCAAATAAATATATCATGCTTCAGACTAAAATCTTTCAACTACAAAAAAATCCTTCAAGTACATAAAACCAATTCTACAACTACGAAAATCTTAAAGTCATTCGTGTGTAGATCTGAAGCTGTGCATGTGTAGATCTGAAGCTGTCCGTGTGTGGATCTGCAAGGTGGAATAGTACTGCCAAAAGTCACGTGACTTTTGGCAGTAATATTCCACCTTGCCGATCCACGCACGAACGGCTTCTGATCCACAAATGTCCTGTAATTTGCACTCCACAACAGCAGGTGGCGCTGTTGATTCAATCTAAGGCCGCCAACAAAGATTCAACTATGGCCACATACAATGTTAATAACTTGATACGTCTTGGTCTGAAGACGGGATTTTGAAGTGAAGACGACTGTAAGACACTTCCTATAAACTTATCACAATAAAAGCCTCCCATTACTTAGTTATTTCAAACCTTTCAGTGTGAAGCAGCGAGCAGCAATGTGTGTTTTGTTTTAGCACCATCTGAGGAGTTGTGTTCAGTTACTGGGTTAGGGTTACTGACCTCAGTCCACACACATTTATCTGCAGTAACTGAACACAACTCCTCAGATGGTGCTAAAACAAAACACACATTGCTGCTCGCTGCTTCACACTGAAAGGTTTGAAATAACTAAGTAATGGGAGTTTATAGGAAGTGTCTTACAGTCGTCTTCACTTCAAAATCCCGTCTTCAGACCAGGACGTATCAAGTTATTAACGTTGTATGTGGCCATAGTTGAATATTTGTTGGCGGCCTTAGATTGAATCAACAGCGCCACCTGCTGTTGTGGAGTGCGAATTACAGGACATTTGTAGATCAGAGGCTGTGTGTGTTTAGATCAGAAGCTGTCCATGTGTGGATCTGCAAGGCGAAAAATTACTGCCAAAAGTCATGTGACAGTGCCAAAAGTCACGTGACTTTTGGCAGTAATATTCCGCCTTGCAGATCCACACACGCACAGCTTCTGATCTACACATGCACAGCTTCAGATCTACACACGAATGACTTTAAGATTTTCGTAGTTGTAGAATTGGTTTTATGTACTTGAAGGATTTTTTTGTAGTTGAAAGATTTTAGTCTGAAGCATGATGTATTTGTTTGATAGGTATGTTTGTTATTTGCAAAACGAAATGCATTAGTTTGTGAATGATGTTTTGTATTTGCAAACCACACTAAGTTTGTTTGTGGATCGTTGGGCGTGAACAAAACACGTTATGTGTGTTTGTGAGGTTTTGGCATGATTTTAGCTCCATAGTTTTCCTTTTAACTTGTCACCTGTCTGTATGTTGTGTTATGTACAGGACGAACTTAACATAATCTGAACAGATGTGAAAGACAGTTTTTGTGACTCCAATTTCAAAATGGAAATATAGTTTAATATAACTAGATAGGTAGCCCTTGATTTCAAATGTTGGATGAGAGTTAGCATTCCTGTGTTTTCTGATACAGGGTTTCCACATATTATCATACAGGCTTTTTCATTCTCTGGTAGTCGGTTATGTTCATATTTTCTTCAGTACTTCAAAATCACAGTCAATTCATCATATTTTACATAATAAAGAGCTTTACAAGCACTTACATCAGTCTGGTACTAGCTTTCAAGCATGGGGAAAACAAAACCAGCTCTACTATCAGTGCATTCCTAATGAGATTATAAACTCATTTCTGGATCCAGTGCTAAAATATAGTGTGGCAACACAAGTGTGTCAGCGTCTGCCTTTTGAACCTGCCAATACAACCCATTAAATGACAACAGAGTGAAAAGATTTAATTTCCCCTTGCGGTATTAATAACGTATATAAAAAAAAATGCTTATATTCATACACCCAGTAAGCCCTTCAACACAATTTGTCAATGGCCTATTTTGAATGCATGCACTATGTTGTCAATACAAAACATGAAGAAAGTTGTCTCCCTTAAGTGCAATTTATTTGCACTCCCACTAATGACATTTCAATCTAATGCTTCTTCCTTAAAATTACGTTAAATTAATTTAAATGAATGCACATTAGGCCAAAGACACACTGCACAAATGAAAAACATAATATACAATTGTTTTATGTATTGACCAGACATACTGCTTCGCAGTTGTATGCCGCTGCAAACCAGTTAAGTTGCAGCTACAGTTTACTTATCTGTGAAAACATGGATGCTTCACACACGTCTTTCCCCGGCAGCACAGGAGATCTATTAGTAGCACAGTGGACACCCAAGATTAGTGTCACTTATTCAGTATCTGACCAAATGTCTCCCCTTCTGTTCTTTTTTTTTTGTTTACTCAGGTCCTCTTGTGATATCACATTCACAAGAATGAGATGGACACATGGTCACAGTTACCTTTGACCTTTGTCCACCAAATCCTAATCAGTTAACTGTTGAGTCCAAATGAAAGTTAGTGTCAAATTGAAGAATGTCCCCCATAGCATTCTTGAGATATCTTTTTCACAATAATGAGACGGAGGGACAGACAAACAATCTGAAAACAAAATGCCTCCAGCCATGCCTATCGCTGGGGCAGAGGCATAAAAATGTCAAAATACACAATTGAAAAAAGGCAGGAAATGCTGAAAAAAGAGCTCTGCCATTGAAATCTAATGTATTTCTAATAGTTTTCAACCAAAGTGAAATCTTCACCATTTTATTATTACCTTTGGTAAAATTCATGAATTCACGGTGAAGCTAGCCAAATAATACTGTCTTATTCATATTAACTCATACTTTACAGATCTTACAATTTGTGGTAACATTTGGAGCTCACACAAGCCTACGTCCAACACTGTGGGTCAAACTCATACGTGTGCACATACAAAACTGGGGGGTCTGCTGAGGCTCCCTGGCTCTGCAGGTCAACGATATTGAACAAAGTAGACTCTGAAGAACATTTTTGATTTGATAAATAGTTCTGACAGTTGGCTGAGATTGTCAGTGCTGATAACTGTACTCTTCCAGCATCCATGTAATTTAGCATTGTGCAAGCTGTCATCTTTAGTGTTATCGGATTGGCTCCATTTGTTGGTAAGTGTGAAGTAAACTTTAAACCCAATTAAGTTCATTGTAAACTTAATGGAAAATAAAATTTATTTTGTTAATCTGTGAGGTCAGTAAGTAATGCAGCATATGGATGAGTATAGGGTGTGATGGGTGCAAACAAAAATCCAAAACCTCAACCAAACCAGCTGGTGGAGACCTTGGGTTAAAGAAGTAAGATGAAGGCACTTAAATAGAATGATGCCCATTTTTTTCAGGTGTAGGTAGTATGTCCTTCCCTACTCTGGGGATTTCAGACTGTCATTGATTGTGCGATGTCAGGGACTTCACAAAATACACAATTGAAAAAAGGCAGGAAATGCTGAAAAAAGAGCTCTGCCAATGAAATCTAATGTATTTCTAATAGTTTTCAACCAAAGTGAAATCTTCACCATTTTATTATTACCTTTGGTAAAATTCATGAATTCATGGTGAAGCTAGCCAAATAATACTGTCTTATTCATATTAACTCGTACTTTACAGATCTTACAATTTGTGGTAACATTTGGAGCTCACACAAGCCTACGTCCAGCACTGTGGGTCAAACTCATACGTGTGCACATACAAAACTGGGGGGTCTGCTGAGGCTCCCTGGCTCTGCAGGTCAACGATATTGAACAAAGTAGACTCCGAAGAACATTTTTGATTTGATAAATAGTTCTGACAGTTGGCTGAGATTGTCAGTGCTGATAACTGTACTCTTCCAGCATCCATGTAATTTAGCATTGTGCAAGCTGTCATCTTTAGTGTTATCGGATTGGCTCCATTTGTTGGTAAGTGTGAAGTAAACTTTAAACCCAATTAAGTTCATTGTAAACTTAATGGAAAATAAAATTTATTTTGTTAATCTGTGAGGTCAGTAAGTAATGCAGCATATGGATGAGTATAGGGTGTGATGGGTGCAAACAAAAATCCAAAACCTCAACCAAACCAGCTGGTGGAGACCTTGGGTTAAAGAAGTAAGATGAAGGCACTTAAATAGAATGATGCCCATTTTTTTCAGGTGTAGGTAGTATGTCCTTCCCTACTCTGGGGATTTCAGACTGTCATTGATTGTGCGATGTCAGGGACTTCACAAAATACACAATTGAAAAAAGGCAGGAAATGCTGAAAAAAGAGCTCTGCCAATGAAATCTAATGTATTTCTAATAGTTTTCAACCAAAGTGAAATCTTCACCATTTTATTATTACCTTTGGTAAAATTCATGAATTCATGGTGAAGCTAGCCAAATAATACTGTCTTATTCATATTAACTCGTACTTTACAGATCTTACAATTTGTGGTAACATTTGGAGCTCACACAAGCCTACGTCCAGCACTGTGGGTCAAACTCATACGTGTGCACATACAAAACTGGGGGGTCTGCTGAGGCTCCCTGGCTCTGCAGGTCAACGATATTGAACAAAGTAGACTCCGAAGAACATTTTTGATTTGATAAATAGTTCTGACAGTTGGCTGAGATTGTCAGTGCTGATAACTGTACTCTTCCAGCATCCATGTAATTTAGCATTGTGCAAGCTGTCATCTTTAGTGTTATTGGATTGGCTCCATTTGTTGGTAAGTGTGAAGTAAACTTTAAACCCAATTAAGTTCATTGTAAACTTAATGCAAAATAAAATTTATTTTGTTAATCTGTGAGGTCAGTAAGTAATGCAGCATATGGATGAGTATAGGGTGTGATGGGTGCAAACAAAAATCCAAAACCTCAACCAAACCAGCTGGTGGAGACCTTGGGTTAAAGAAGTAAGATGAAGGCACTTAAATAGAATGATGCCCATTTTTTTCAGGTGTAGGTAGTATGTCCTTCCCTACTCTGGGGATTTCAGACTGTCATTGATTGTGAGATGTCAGGGACTTCAGTTAAGGACAGTCGATATATACAGCTTCATTAACCACTGCAGGTGATCGTGATGGGAGCAGAGCAGAACGGCTTGCCAAAGGACTACCAGGAGAAGCTAAGAGCAATCAAGACCAACATGTATGAGGGTCCTTTACCCATGATGGCTGAACTGGAGCGAGCCAGAAGGAGAGCCAAAGAAAGGGGCAACCACTGTTCTGAAGCGTTCTAATGCAGCATAATCCAGGTCTACTTTTTAATACAAGAAGTCCTTGTAACACTGTATTCAACCTAATACTGTAGCTCAACAAGTTCACTTCAGCTAGCTGCTTAATGTCTAACTTGGCTAACCTCAATCCCAGCAGCCTGGTCTATGAGTCTGAGTGACCTCTGTCAACCACTGATAGATTCCTGCACTGATGAGTCTGTTGTGTGTACAGATTAAAGTAAAACTCACATTTTGACAATATCGAGGTGTAAGATCCACCAGAAATGTTGAGTGAATACATATCACCATAAGGAAATAATAGCAGGCATAATGTTATCACCTAAATAAAGTGCAATGATTTGTCGTGAATGAAACAAAGAAGACACAAATACTTTCCTTCAATGCTCTATGAAATGTAATATTTGTGATGCTACTTGTCATTTCCCACATATCCAACTGTAACCTCATTTGAAATATACATTAAAGAGGTTTATGTCAACACAGACACAACTCCTTCTTTGTCATTTCACTTAAAGATTCAGTGTGTAGCATTTAGGGGGACATATTGGTAGGAATGTAATATAATATACTAAATACATTTTCTTTGGTGTATAAATACCTGAAAATAAGAATTGTTGTGTTTTCCTTACCTTAGAATGAGCCATTCATATCTCAAATAGGGATAAAGATAATTATGACATCACAGTGAAGTTGACCTTTGACCTTTGGGATTCAAAAATGTCATCACTTTATTATTTTATCCTATTAGACATTTATGGGAAATTTTGTAATAATTAGTTTGTAAATTCCTGAGCTATGGCCAAAAATGTGTTTTTTTTTAAAGTCACAGTAACCTTGACCTTTGACATTTGACCACCAAATTCTAATCAGCTCATTCTTGAACCCAAGTGGACATTTGTATCAAATTTAAAGAAACTCCCTCAAGGCCTTCTTGAGATATCACATTCACAAAAATGAGATGGACGCAAGGTCAAAGTGACCTTTGACCTACAGTACAGGCCGAAAGTTTGGACACACCTTCTCATTCAATGCGTTTTCTTTATTTTCATGACTATTTACATTGTAGATTCTCACTGAAGGCATCAAAACTATGGATGAACACATGTGGAGTTATGTACTTAACAAAAAAAGGTGAAATAGCTGAAAACATGTTTCATATTCTAGTTTCTTCAAAATAGCCACCCTTTGCTCTGATTACTGCTTTGCACACTCTTGGCATTCTCTCGATGAGCTTCAAGAGGTAGTCACCTGAAATGGTTTTCCAACAGTCTTGAAGGAGTTCCCAGAGGTGTTTAGCACTTGTTGGCCCCTTTGCTTTCACTCTGCGGTCCAGCTCACCCCAAACCATCGCGATTGGGTTCAGGTCCGGTGACTGTGGAGGCCAGGTCATCTGCCGCAGCACTCCATCACTCTCCTTCTTGGTCAAATAGCCCTTACACAGCCTAGAGGTGTGTTTGGGGTCATTGTCCTGTTGAAAAATAAATGATCGTCCAACTAAACTCAAACCGGATGGGATGGCACGTCGCTGCAGGATGCTGTGGTAGCCATGCTGGTTCAGTGTGCCTTCAATTTTGAATAAATCCCCAACAGTGTCACCAGCAAAACACCCCCACACCATCACACCTCCTCCTCCATGCTTCACAGTGGGAACCAGGCATGTGGAATCCATTCGTTCACCTTTTCTGCGTCTCACAAAGACACGGCGGTTGGAACCAAACATCTCAAATTTGGACTCATCAGACCAAAGCACAGATTTCCACTGGTCTAATGTCCAGTCCTTGTGTTTCTTGGACCAAACAAATCTCTTCTACTTGTTGCCTCTCCTTAGCAGTGGTTTCCTAGCAGCTATTTGACCATGAAGGCCTGATTCGCGCAGTCTCCTCTTAACAGTTGTTCTAGAGATGGGTCTGCTGCTAGAACTCTGTGCGGCATTCATCTGGTCTCTGATCTGAGCTGCTGTTAACTTGCGATTTCTGAGGCTGGTGACTCGGATTAACTTATCCTCAGAAGCAGAGGTGACTCTTGGTCGTCCTTTCCTGGGTCGGTCCTCATGTGTGCCAGTTTCGTTGTAGCGCTTGATGGTTTTTGTGACTTCACTTGGGGACACATTTAAAGTTTTTCCATTTCAGGTGACTACCTCTTGAAGCTCATCGAGAGAATGCCAAGAGTGTGCAAAGCAGTAATCAGAGCAAAGGGTGGCTATTTTGAAGAAACTAAAAATATAAAACATGTTTTCAGTTATTTCACCTTTTTTTGTTAAGTACATAACTCCACATGTGTTCATTCATAGTTTTGATGCCTTCAGTGAGAATCTACAATGTAAATAGTCATGAAAATAAAGAAAACGCATTGAATGAGAAGGTGTGTCCAAACTTTTGGCCTGTACTGTATGACAACCAAAATCTAATCAGTTTATTGTAGAGTCAAGTCATCATTGAAGAAATTCCTTCAAGGTGTTCTCGAGATATCATGTTCACAAGAATGGGTCGGATGGACGGACAGACAAACAACCTGAAAACAAAAATGCCTCTAGCCAGGTATTCGTCAATGGATATGTGGCACTGCCATGTTTCTACAGTACCCAAGAACAGACACTAAAGACTATCTTTAGATAGGGCTATTCATGTTTTCACGCTTTAGTGTCGGTCACTGTAGTTAGCAGCACCTTTGCAATGACTAGCATCGGAAAAACACAGATTTTTTTTTTTTACATGAAACTGCTTTATTTGGTGTTTTTACAGGTTTAAATCATTGGGTCTGACCTATAGGGATAATTGAGCTCCGGGTTAAAACCTGCTAAACGCTTGGATCTTAAGTTACCAGAGAAAAACCTTGCCTCGTCTACTCAAGTAAACTTGCAAAATGTCGCAGTTGGTGGTGGAGGCTTGAAGAGGACTAACTGCCATGTTTTTAACGAGGACACCCGACAGAGGAGGCGGTGAGACCGGAGAGGAGAGTGGCTGCTGCTCGGAGGTGGGAGCCAAACAACAGCTTAAAGTGCTGTATTTAAGTACAAGCTGTGACGCTAACGCTAGCTAGCTAGCAAAACAACCAGCAAGGAATGCCGAACAGAAGAAACAGTACACGGGGCAAAGAAATGGCAACTGCAGATGACCTGGAAGAAATGAAAAGGTCTCTAAACTTTATGTCAGGTGAGCTGACTAAGTTAATGTCACAGCAAGAACGATTAATTGGACTAATGGATGAAGTGAGATTACTGAAAGCCATGGTAATAGAGAAACATCAAAAGATAAAGGTGCTGGAACAGAGGGTGGATGAACTGGACAACCTGACCTCACAGAAATACGTGAAATGACCACGACCGCATTCCATGGTGGCGGCACATAATGGATTAAAATTACGTGCTGGTACCACGGAAACAATGCCAATGTAAAGTCAATTAGGATCCTTTGTCGTGGTGGACACACCAATTCCCTGGTGCAACAACATCACGCAATGGGCGGTGGTAATGTTGTTTTGTAGTTTAGAAAACTTTATTTTATTGCTATTTTTATCGTCATTTGACTGGATTTATTATAGTGCATTAGTTATGATTCCTCCCCCCGGCTGTGCCTCGAGATCCTGTCCATGAAAATCACAAACAGGATTGGTGACAAGGGACAGCCTTGGCGGAGGCCAACACACACCAAGAACGTGTTTTACCAAGTACGCGGACGCAGCTCTCACTTTGGTCATACAGGGACCGGATGGCTCGTAACAGCGAGCCCGGGACTCCATACTCCCGCAGTAACCCCCACAAGACCCCCCGAGGGACGCGGTTGTAAGCCTTCTCCAAGTCCACAAAGCACATAATTTCCCCTCAATAATAATAATATTAATAACATGATGATGACAATAATGACTGTGAAGACCACTCCCTCTGCATTGGAATGACGAATTTGTTAAATATGATGTTATGACAAAGCTATGACTTTTAACTTTACTGTGAATTTGCATATAATTCTGTTTGATATGATTTGAATTTGTGTGAACACTAGGGCTCCAACATCATCTGTATAATATTATACATTTAATATATAAGTGTATAATCAAATAGAGAGATGACCCTACAGATAGAGTGTCCCGCAGACTCTATGGTGCCATACTCCTGTAAGTTCTTGTCTTTCTAGAAGACACCGAACTCACCACGAGATAGGATGTAAACTTAATTGTTAGTTTAGTTATTTGTGACAGTGAGAAAAGATAGCTATGGATGAGTGTGGCATCTGATATTTGTACAGTAAGTATTAATTTGTATTGTATGTAGTGTTTATAATTAGGTTACATAAAGATTTAAATAATAATTACAATATTTTAGTTGGAGCAATTAAGAAATGCTCTTTTATTTTAAAGGTAATTCTAATAATGTTTTTCTTTTTCCTGTTTTACAGCTGCATTGCCAACACTATGACACCAACAGCACACACACACACACACACACACACACACACACACACACACACACACACACACACACACACACACACAACAAACCAACAGCACTTTGAAGAGCCACACTCTTTCACTCTCTTCATTTTGTCACTCTCTCACTCTTGTCCATTTCAATCACTCTCTCTTTCACTGCCTCTCTTTTAGTCACTGTCTCTATCTGTCTCTCTCACTCTTTTTTTTTTTTTTTTTTTTTACAATAATTTTAAATATTTATAAATGGCTGGAGGTTCCCAAAAAAAGACCTGCTCAAACTGCAGGCAAAACATTTTCTGTGGTCTTAAAATTTGTAAAATTTTGTAATCATCCACATCCCAAACATGTAAGACTCCAAAAAAGACTTGCCAAATTCAAAAGTCAGGAGAAGCAGTTGTTGTCATCGATGAAAAAAAAACAACATCAAATCCCACATTCTTGATGATGCTGCCATTCTGGTATGTACTATAGTTTATAGTACACCATTCACCAAAGGTGCTAAAATTTTGTTTTATTACTTTGATATAGGCTAATAAATAACTGGTATATATTGCCTCATATCCACAGTATCCAAAACTACAGTTTTGTGTATTTATCTCTCACCTTGAGAAGTTGCAAGCCTTTGGCTTAAAGCCCCTGTTGCTCATTGCATATCCGCCTAAGAGGTTGCCAGGGACATCAAAAACCAAAGTAATGATGCCAGTGAATGCCCACCTTAACACATCTGCTAAGACGTGCCTTGAGAATGTGGACGCCATCTTCAAGTTGATGGTTTAAGGTGAGATTTCATTTATTCAATAACCATGGAATGCACACTTATGCATATATTGATTATCTGTTGAACAGTTTTTGGTCTTGATCTGTCCTGTACATTTCCAAACAGCAAAGACCAGAAATTATGGTCTGGCTGTAGCCTAGCTTTAACCTGAAGTCACTTTAAAGGGCTGGTATTGTGGAAAACAAGAAAAAAGAGCTTTGAGATGGTTTAGGGTGATGGTAGTGTTGCATAGCCTGACCTATCTCCACAGCACTATGTCAGTGCTGGTGAAAGGTCTGGCTGCACCCATTATCACTCTGCTATAGGGGGAAAAAACATTCTGGCTTCTTGTATTCATTTAAACCAATAGTTGTGTTGGGTGGTGCTTTAAAAAATTTAAAAGACAAACATAACTTGACATTTTCAGCATGTAGGTTGCTAGTTTGAAGTTTGCTGTTGTTTCACGTAGCAATGGGGATTTTGAAAACAATAACATGCAGATAGTGGAAGGGGAGGAGGATTCCAACTGAAATAGTCGGCCAGTGGTTGCGTTCATAAAGATTCTTCATTTCAGCCAGATGATGAGCAAAGCAGGACACTGTAAGTGTGCTAAAGCCAAGCTAAGGACCTCCAGCCATGTTTAGAAAAATTACTTTTACTTTGTGAGGAAACTTAGACACAATCTTAAAGTTCAGAAACATCCTGTTGAAGTTTCAACTGTGCAACAGCAGGTTCTTCCCTTCATTCAGGATCAGACTCCACTTCATAGACGCCATATACTGTCTTACGTCCCCAGCGTCAGCCATTACTCCAGGTCATTTTCCGATTTTCCGATTGGCTTGGGGTGACGGTCGGGGCCACACCTCCAGCCAATCGAAATAGGTGGTCATTAATAAAGCCAATTTTCTCTAAATAACTTCCAAATAGCCCACTGGAGGACGGAGGGGAATTTGGGCTATAAGGAAGGATGGATTTAGAGAAATCTAAACAACTTTTGGTGAACTGAATCAAAAAAGGCAATAATACCAGATCTTTAATGGTAATCCAGCAGTTAAGTACAATCATTTTTAGGCTAGGTTTACACTACTAAAACAATCTGATTTACTTAATCCCAATTTGACCATCCAGGGGTACCAGTGTAATTTTATTTTTTACAGTCGAAGAAGACTGTAAACCCACCCGCTCCTACCCTCAGTTCTACTATAGAATACTACTACATCTGCCCAACCTCCCATAAGACATGGATTCACATTGTTTTCAAAAATACATTAAAAATGGCTATCTGAGACATACTCATGCATTGACAAGTTATCCATCATTTAAGTGAGGCGACCACTGTATCTTTTTCTTAAAGTGCTGTTTGAATGCTGGTTACTATCACATTGAATTGTACTATTTTATTCCCCCCCCTAATTACTTCCCTCTGGTGGATAAGTAGCTCAAGCCTGCATGAAAAGTTGCTAGATGTTGCTAGATGATGTCATAGAATTTGCATATCTATGACGTCATGACATAATTACATCTAAGATTTTTAAAAATGAAAAAAAAAATTAAGCTAAATTAAACTGACTGTATCTAGTTATGCCATTGGCTATTTGTCTTTTCAAGATGCTCCTCAATGTGCATCTAAATCTTCCTCTAACATTAAAAAACTGTTTTATGCAGGCTGTTGTATGAACTCTAACTGAAGTATCATGAATAGCGAGATGATCATGCACTGGAGTAAATTCACTATTGTTAACTCTGTCTATTTTGACAAAACAAAATCAAACTTAGTAAAGTTCAATTTAGAATGAAAACAATGATGATCAATGATTGGTCATTAGTTACACACATTCACAGCTCATTCACGACTCTGTCTGACTGATGATTGGTCAATTGAATGTGCTGCTACTCTGTCTTACCTACTGAACAGTCAATCCAGAGAACCACATTAGGTCTCGTTCACTGAGAAATACTGATGACTTGCTTCAAGGAGAGGGGTTATGGTCCATTGCTAGATATACCACTAGTCGCTTTTTTGAGGAAAAAGTCGCTAAAGGGGTAAATCTAGCGACAAAGTCACAAAGTTGGCAACACTGCGTACAATTGATTGTCCAACTGTGGCCAGGATCTACTAAAGACTTGTACCACTGCAAATCATATTGCATTTCAAATTGCAATTCTCACTCAAAAGATAATTGCAATTTAAGTGAGTCAGTAAATTTTTTCCACAAGTGGTTATGGTCTCATTAGCTAATTTGACTTTTTCTGATGTGTCTCCATATGGCTAATTTCAAAATAACTGTGTCATTAACAGGATATAACTGTTATAAAACGGGGTAGTTTTCCAAGTGATTGCAAACTGCATTAGGCAAGTGGTTGGCAGTTAGCTGTGTAAAACGTTAATGCAACATATTAACACACTCAATCTAATCTCCAGGGATGAAATGCTTTAGAGACTGGGGTACAATGGAAGAAATAACAGCAATATTATTCTGTGTTTTGAACATTATTATCACACATAATTCAATGTTTTTAGAGAACAAACAATCATAACTAATGCACTATAATAAATCCAGTAAAATGACGATAAAAATAGCAATAAAATAAAGTTTAATAAACCACAAAACAACATTAACCACCACCCACTGCATGACGTTGTTGAACCAGGGAATTTGTGTGTCCACCACGACAAAGGATCCTAATTGACTTTACATTGGCATGGTTTCCGTGGTACCGGCACGTAATTTCAACCCATTACGTGCCACTACCATGGAAATTTCGTGGTCATTTCACGTATTTCTGTGAGGTCAGGTTGGAACTGGAGCAACATACAAGAAAGGACAACTTGGTATTAACAGGTCTGGAGACTCGCCACCAAACCTACGCTCAAGCTGCTGTAAACTCGGTGACAACAGAAGATTCCCCACAGGAAGAACTGCTGACACTGGAACAACAAGTGGTGAACTTTCTGCACTGTAAGAACATAAACATTCAAAGTGATGAAATATCTATGTGTCATGCATTACCAAGAAAGACAGAGGGGGCAAAGCCAGCTATCATCATAAGATTCATCAGCAGAAAGCAGAGAAACAACTTGTTGATGCAAGCAAAGAATTTGAAAGGTACTAATGTATACATAAATGAACACTTAAAAAAAATTGGAACATAGCACGAGAGGCAAGGATGTTAAGACAACAGAAGAAAATCATAGCAACGTGGACCCGTAATGGAAATGTATGGATTTGGGAACAAGATGGGTCTCATGCTAAGACGATAAGAGACCCAAAAGAGCTAGATACATTTAGATGAGGATAACGAAGCATGGAAGATGAAACTGAAATCAAAGTATCTGACACAGAAGGACAGTGTTGGACTGATTAGTGGATACAGGATTAGCTGAGCATGGACACAAACTTAAATGTAGATTTAGAGTATAAAATATATGATGTAGATGAGAGTATAGACAAAAACTTGTTAGTTCCTGTTAACAACAAACGTGAGTATTACACTGAGGAGCAATTCAATGATAAAGTAGTGATAAATGGAACACTGTCAATTATCCACTTCAACAGTAGAAGTATAAACTGCAACTTACCAAAGATAAAGGATTACTTAAAGCAGTTCAGAAGGAATTTTTGTATAATTGCAGTGACAGACACATCGTTAAAGGATATGGATATGGATGAATTTCAGATGGATGGATATGAGATGTATTATGTAAATAGAAGGAGTAAAAAAGGTGGAGGCGTAGCTGTGTATATCAACTCGACCCTAAAATGTAAGGTCATTGGGAATATGACAACTGTTGTAGACAATATTATGGAAATTATCACAGTGGAAATTATTAACGAAAAAGTTAACAATGTTACAATAAGTTGTATTTACAGATCACCAGGTTCTTGTGCAGAGACCTTTACAGCCAAAATAACAGAGCTGTTTGACAGGAGCCAAAATAAGATAGTCGTTTTATGTGGAGACTTTAACATTGAGCCAAAATAAGATTTAAGATTTTAACACTGATCTTGAAAATTCAGGTGGCCTGGACACATATAGTAAACTCATAAATTCAATGTATAATTTGCAACTACTATTGATAATATGTTTTTTACAAATACAATAGATGGAAAAGTAGAGAGTGGGATCTTGATAACTAATTTAAGTGATCATTTACCTGTTATTATAGTTTATAAAAAATTATCAAGATAATACTAAGGAAATCATAACAGAAAAAATTATGAGAAATAGATAAAAAGAAGTATTGGAGACATTGAAAGAAGATGTAGAAAAACAGAATTGGGATGGAGTGTATGTAAATGATGTAAATATAGCTCATGATTCATTTGTGACATTACTGATTGATTTCTATGAAAAAAACTGTAAGCTTAGGAGTATTGCCAAGAAAAATGCTATTGACAAACCATGGATGACTAGAGGATTATGGAATGCCTACAAGAAGAAAACTTATTTATATAGATGTTTTATAAAATTAAGGACAAAGGAGGCAGTGGATAGGTATAAGAAATATAAAAATAAATTAACATGGATAATAAGAAGGCATGAAAAGAAATACTATGGTGATTTACTAAATAAAAATGGAAACAATATGAAGGCTACATGGAGAATAATTAATAGTGTAATAAAAAATGACAAAGTAAAACCATCTCCTCCAAACTACTTTGTTAAAGAATCTTGATATTGATGACAAAAACTAAAATAGTAAACAACTTTAATATTTTTTTTTGTCCTAGTCTTGCAGTAAATATACAAAAAAAAAAAAAAAAATGCAGATGAAAACACAAGTAGTAAATTAAAGCTGCAAGCAGCCATGAACGGGCCCTCGCACCTTCACGCAACTCGAGGGAGCTGGCAGGACGCCGGCCGACGCAGCTGCTCATTCCTGTCGAAAGCAGACACCGCACGCAGGAGTTACACATCATATCCCTCAAATCACATGAAGACATGTAATTTTGCCAGTAGGTGGCGCCGTACTAATAACCAAGTATGGCGTATAGATGTGTTCAGGGCAGGATTTTCATCAATCCTGTGAAATTTGGGAAAGTTTCGAACATGTATGGTGAAGTTGTGAACCAGTTACAAGCAAATTCAAAATGGCAAACTTCCTGTTGGGTTTGGCACATGGCTGCAACAGGCTTTTTTGTATGTCTTTCAGTGTTGCATGTGCCTACCAAGTTTCATACATGTAGGTCAAACCAGCTTCGGGGGCTGCTTCGTTGAAAATTTGTAGGGGGCGCTGTTGAGCCATGTTGGCACATGAAAGCACAAAAATCTCATCAGACAACACACAGCGGGTCCTGTCATATGTGTGCCAAGTTGACTGCTATTCTCACCTGGATCCTCACCTGACGTACTGCGGTAAGCGTGTTGTGTCATTTCCGGTGTTTCTGTGTTGGTGTCTCTCAGCTGCTGCAGCGATCTCTCACCAGCTACTTTTCTGCTTTTTCTCCTCACTTTAGCCGTTGAACATCCACTTCACTCCTTAAACCTCACTAGTTGTAGTGTTAATCACTCCGCTTCTTTAAACGACTGTCTTATTCATCTTTGCTTGCTCACACACCCTCGGCCTTGTTAGCTACCTTAGCTTAGCACCTAGCGATGGCTTCCTCTCCTGCACTCTCTTGCTCGGTGTGCCAGATGTTTAGTTACTCCTCTGCCTCCTTTAGCGATAATGGTACATGTGAGAAATGTAGTTTATTTTCTGCGTTGGAGGCGAGGCTTAGTCAATTAGAAGCTCGGCTCCGCACCATGGAGAGTCAAACTGTAGCTGCGGTAGTTAGCCAGTCCCCTGTAGCCGGCGCGGAGCCTCTTAGCATAGCCTCTGTTAGCGGTTCTCCGGTAACCCCTGTGCAGCCAGGAGGCTGGGTGACTGTCCGAGGGAAGCGTAGTACCAGGCCGAAGCCCACGGCTCACCACCAGCCCGTTCACGTTTCTAACTGTTTTTCCCCACTCAGCGACACACCCGCTGAGGAGAAAACTCTGGTAATTGGCAGCTCTATTTTGAGAAACGTGAAGTTAGCGACACCAGCGACCATAGTCAAATGTATCCCTGGGGCCAGAGCGGGCGACATTGAATCAAATTTAAAACTGCTGGCTAAGGCTAAACGTAGATTCAGTAAGATTGTTATTCACGTCGGCGTTAATGACACCCGGTTACGCCAATCGGAGGTCACTAAAATTAATGTTGCCTCGGTGTGTCAGTATGCCAAAACTATGTCGGACTCCGTAGTTTTCTCTGGACCCCTGCCCAATCTGACCACTGATGATATGTTTAGCCGCATGTCATCATTTAATCGCTGGCTGTCTAGGTGGTGTCCAGCAAACGATGTGGGCTTCGTTAATAATTGGAAAACCTTTTGGGGAAAACCTGGTCTTATTAGGAGAGATGGCATTCATCCCACTTTGGATGGAGCCTCTCTCATATCTAGAAACCTGGACAAGTTTATTAGTGATCTAAAACCGTGACAACCCAGGGTTGAGACCAGGAATCAGAGTCGCAGTGTAAAACGCTTCTCTGAGCTTCTAGAGCAGTCACCCACCCATAGTATTATACAAACGGTGTCTGTCCCCCGACCTCCTAAATTATTTAAATCTAAAGTCAAACAAAGAGGAGTTGTACATAATAACTTGATAAAAATTAAAACCTCTTCTGTGACAGAAAGACAAAACAGGAGAATTAAATGCGGACTGTTAAATGTCAGATCGTTATCCTCCAAAGCAGTGTTAGTAAACGAATTAATATCAGATAATCATATTGATTTACTCAGCCTCACCGAAACCTGGCTGTGTCACGATGAATATGTTAGTCTAAATGAATCCACTCCTCCCAGTCATAATAATACCCACGTTCCTCGAGGCAGCGGCCGAGGAGGAGGAGTTGCAGCCATTTTTAACTCTAGTCTATTAATCAGCGCTAAACCTAAACTAGATTATAAATCCTTCGAAAGCCTTGTCCTTAGTCTTTTACATCCGACCTGGAAAACCTCGCAGCCTCTTCTATTTGTTATTGTGTACCGTGCTCCTGGCCCGTATTCAGAATTCTTATCTGAATTCTCCGAGTTTTTATCCAGTTTAGTCCTTAAATCAGATAAAGTTATTATTGTAGGCGATTTCAATATTCACGTGGACATTGATAATGACTCCCTCGCTACTGCGTTTATCACTTTACTAGACTCCATTGGCTTCACTCAAAGTGTACATAAGCCCACTCACCGTTTTAACCACACCCTCGATCTAGTTCTGGCGTATGGAGTTGAGATTAATAACTTAATGGTCTTTCCAGAGAATCCCTCTCTATCAGACCATTACTTAATAACTTTTGATTTCTGTCTACTTGACTACGCACCACTCAGTATCAGCTACTATACTAGGTGTTTATCAGATAGTGCGGTAGCAAAATTTAAGGAAGTGATTCCGTCGGCATTAAATTTAATACCCTCTGTAACTGAGGTTTCCCGTACTGACTTTAAAGTCTCCCAAATTGATCATCTCGTCGACAGCGCTGCAGGCTCACTGCGAACAATTCTTGACTCCGTAGCACCTCTTAAAAAGAAGTTCGCAAAGCAAAGAAAGTTTGCTCCCTGGTATAACTCCCAAACTAGAAAATTAAAGCAAATGTCGCGAAAATTTGAAAGGAATTGGCGATTAACGAAACTGGAAGATTCTCGTTTAATCTGGTTAGACAGTCTAAAAACATATAGGAGAGCCCTCCGCAATGCCAGAGCAAACTATTACTCGTCATTAATAGAAGAAAATAAGAACAACCCCAGGTTTCTTTTCAGCACTGTAGCCAGGCTGACAGAGAGTCACAGCTCTATTGAGCCCTGTATTCCTTTAGCCCTTAGCAGTAATGATTTTATGAGCTTTTTTAATGACAAAATTGTAACTATTAGAGACAAAATTCATGACCTCTTGCCGTCTAACAGTACTAATCTGCCTTCAAACACAGCTATAAGTGCTGATACATATCTAGATTGCTTCTCCCTGATTTCAATTCAACAATTGACCTCGATCATTTCTTCATCCAAGTCATCAACGTGTCTATTGGACCCCATCCCAACTAGGCTACTTAAGGAAGTCTTACCTTTAGTTAACACTTGCATACTAGACATGATCAATATATCTTTATTAACGGGCTATGTACCACAGTCTTTTAAGGTAGCTGTAATTAAACCTCTGTTAAAAAAGCCCACATTGGATCCAGAGGTGTTAGCCAACTATAGACCAATATCCAACCTTCCCTTTCTCTCAAAGATCCTTGAGAAAGTAGTCGCAGACCAGCTGTGTGACTTTCTCCATGATAACAATTTATTTGAGGAATTTCAGTCAGGATTTAGAGTGCATCATAGCACCGAGACAGCACTAGTTAAAATTACAAATGATCTTCTGATTGCTTCAGACCAAGGACTCGTCTCTGTACTTGTTTTACTAGATCTTAGTGCCGCATTTGACACAATTGACCATCAAATTCTGCTACAGAGACTGGAACATTCAATTGGCCTTAAAGGTTCTGCACTAAGCTGGTTTAAATCGTACTTATCCGATCGCTTTCAGTTTGTTCACGTTCATAATGAATCATCTTCACGTACTAAAGTTTGTTTTGGAGTACCTCAAGGTTCAGTACTTGGACCAATTCTATTCACGCTATATATGCTTCCCTTAGGTAACATCATTAGAAATCACTCTATAAATTTCCATTGTTATGCGGATGATACACAGTTGTATTTATCGATAAAGCCAGAAGAAACGGATCAATTAACTAAACTTCAGAAATGCCTTAAAGATATAAAAACCTGGATGAGCACCAATTTCCTGATGTTAAATTCAGACAAAACTGAAGTTATTGTTCTAGGCCCCAAACAGCTCAGAAACTCTTTATCTGATGATATAGTTTCTCTGGATGGCATTGCTCTGGCCTCTAGCATCACTGTAAGAAACCTCGGCGTAATATTTGATCAAGATTTGACTTTTAACTCCCATTTAAAACAAACGTCTCGGACTGCATTTTTTCATCTGCGTAATATTGCGAAAATTAGGCCTATCCTGTCACTAAAAGATGCTGAAAAATTGGTCCATGCGTTTGTTACCTCGAGGCTGGATTACTGTAATTCCCTATTATCAGGTAGCTCTAATAAGTGCCTGAAAACTCTCCAGCTAATCCAGAACGCGGCGGCACGTGTACTGACAGGAACTAAGAAACGAGATCATATTTCTCCTGTTTTAGCTTCTCTGCACTGGCTCCCTATAAAATCCAGAATTGAATTTAAAATCCTTCTCTTAACTTACAAAGCTCTAAATGATCAGGCTCCATCATATCTTAGAGAGCTCATAGTGCCCTATTATCCCACCAGAACACTGCGCTCTGAGAATGCAGGGTTACTCGTGGTCCCTAAAGTCTCCAAAAGTAGAACAGGAGCCAGAGCCTTCAGCTATCAGGCTCCTCTTTTGTGGAATCAGCTTCCTGTTTCGGTCCGGGAGGCAGACACCGTCTCCACTTTTAAGACTAGACTTAAGACTTTCCTTTTTGATATAGCTTATAGTTAGGGCTGGCTCAGGCCTGTCTTGGACCAGCCCCTAGTTAGGCTGACATAGGCCTAGTCTGCCGGGGGACCTTCTATAATACACCGAGCCCCTTCTCTCCTTTCTCTCTCTCTCTCTCCCTTGCTAGTATTCATGTCCTGTTAATGCATCTCTCTAACCCGGGCCTACTGCATGTCACTAACTCGGCTTGTTCTCCGGAGCCTTTGTGCTCCACTGTCTCTCAGGTTAACTTGTGTCGCAGCTGTGCCTGGATGATGTGTCGTCGTTGTGCTGCTGCCGTGGTCCTGCCTGATGCCTCCCACTGCTGCTGTTACTATTAGTCATACCTGGACTATTATACACATAACATTATCGTCACATACATATATAATCATATTATTAATATAATATCTGTTTCTCCTTATGTCTCATTGTGTCATATGGATTACTGTTAATTCATTATATTGATCTGTTCTGTACAACATCTATTGCTCGTCTGTCCGTCCTGGAAGAGGGATCCCTCCTTCAGTCGCTCTTCCTGAGGTTTCTACCATTTTTTTCTCCCCGTTAAAGGGGTTTTTTTGGGGAGTTTTTCCTTAGCCGCTGTGAGGGTCCAAAGGACAGAGGGATGTTGTATGCTGTAAAGCCCTCTGAGGCAAATTGTGATTTGTGATATTGGGCTTTATAAATAAAATTGATTGAAAATTGATTGATTGAAGTTTCATGCCTTTTCAAGCATCCCTTACCCCTCAAAAACAATTTCGTGTTTGATGGTGAATAAGGCATTGCCACAGTGACAGCGTTTGACGAAACCTCAAAAGCTTCTGATGTGATCATTATCAAGGTCTTGGGACTATGTCTCAGCAAAATTGAGGTGGTTGCGGTTAACTTGGTAGAAGAGAGACATGAAAGAATGAAAGCAATATCTTTCTGCCACCAGTCGGTGGCGATATGATGCTGACTAAAAATGTTTCTGTAGATGTTTTCAGGGCTGGACTTTTATCATATGTGTGAAGTTTTGGAAAGATATGTCCACGTAGAGTCAAGTTACACAAGTTTTGTTATCATGGCGAAACATCAAAGTTTGCCGCCACGTCATGGCCACGCCCTTTGACGAAAACTTACAGTGTTCACATTAAAACATCTTCCACATGTGATGGATAGACTGAGATAGATAGAATGGACTCGATAGATTGAGGTGGATCTGGCCAAGTTGTGGGAGGTATACTTCAAAATATAAAACATGTCACTTTCTGTTACCAGTAGGGGGCGCTACATTTTTCACAAATTATTGACATGGAGATCTCTTCAGCGCATAACTGTCATCAATCCATGGAAGTTTGGGGAATATTGGACAATGTCTGCTGGAGTTATACACTACTTCCTGTTTTGTGGCGAGACCTCAAAGTTTGAGGCCCTGCCACGGTCACATGGTGTGACAAGTCAAGCTGTTGATAGCTTTTCTTCCTCAATGTCTGGAGGTGGGACAGACCAAGTTTGAAGTCGATGGGATAAAATCTGTAGTAGTAGTTACAAGTTCGTGTTTTATGGCGTAGAAGGCGGAGCCACGGTGACAGCGTTTGACGAAACCTCAAGGCTGTGATAACTTTTCGTTTTCAAGATCTTGGGGTGGGACAGAACAAGTTTGAAGAGGATTGGATAAAAACTCTAGGACAAGTTCGTTCATTTACGTCTACTGGAAATTGCCAAAAATGCACAAAAGTGGCACAAGTAAATTCAAAATGGCGGACTTCCTGTTGGGTTTGGCCTATGCGTTAAGGAGGCTTTTTTGCGCCTCTAGGGATGATACATGTGCATACCGATTTTTGTACATGTCGGCAAAACTTGCTATGGGGGATGCTGCACTTTATGGGGCGTGGCCAAGCCATACGGCCACCCTCATTGATGAAACTCATACCATATGTTCAGGCCTGGACTGTTAACAAACGTGTTAAGTTTCAGTCAGATTGGACCAAGTACACTAAGGTTAATGCGAATTTCTCGTTTTTGGCGAAACCTCAACCTTCGCCACCACCTGACGGCCAAACCGTTTATCTATGGAAAAATCTTTTAATAACTTTTGATCACAACTTTGTCTAGATCACACACAGTGATTTTCAAGTTGTTCTGATTAATCCTGTAGGAGGGGTTCGTTAAAATACAACACGTGCAAAATGCCAAAAATCACCATGAAATTCAAAGTGGCCAACTTCCTGTTGGGTGTGGCCAATGGGTCCAAGAGACTTTTTGTGTGTCTGGGTGTCATACATGTGTGTACCAATTTTCGTGCATGTCTGTGAAACATGCGGCAGGGGCTGATGTTTAAAGGGCGTGGTCAACCCATTTGGCCACGCCCATCAACGAAACTCATATCACATGTTCAGGCCTGGACCGTTAACACACATATGAAGTTTCAGGCAGATATGACCAATGACCCTGAAGTTAAGGCCACTTTTATGCGTTTTGGCGAAACATCGACTTTGCCGCGCTCTGGGCGCAACGCCGTTTGACGATACGTCACAATCTTCATAATGTAGTATTACCACGGTCTTGAGGCCTCTCTGACCATATTTGAGTTGGATATGCTGAACGTGCTCAGAGCTGCACCTCAAAGTCTAAAACATGGCATTTTCTGTTTCCAGCAGGGGGCGCTATGACAAATACAAAATTTCTGCATGTAGACGTGTTCAGGGCGGGACTATTATATATCCAGTGAAGTTTGGTGCAGATCGGACCATTTACCCCAAAGTTATAGCAATTTTGTTTTTCATGGCGAGACGTCAAACTTCGCCGCCAAATAGCCGATTCCCCCCTCAACGGGTAACTGATCTTTTAATAACTTTTGATCACAAAGTAGTGTAGATGATACACAGCGATTTTGAAGCCGTTCTGATTAATCCTGTAGGAGGAGTTCGTTAAAATACAAAACGTGCAAAATGCCAAAAATGGCCGCTAAATTCAAAATGGCCGACTTCCTGTTGGGTTTGGCCTATGGCTCCAAATACTTTTTTGTGCGTCTGGATGTGATACATATGTGTACCAATTTTCGTGCATGTCAGTGAAACGTGCCGCAGGGGCTGATGTTTAAAGGGTGTGGCCAAGCCATTTGGCCACGCCCATCAACGAAATTCATATCACATGTTCAGGGCTGGACTGTTAACACACATGTGAAGTTTCAGGCAGATATGACCAAGGACACTGAAGTTAAGGCCACTTTCCTGCGTTTTGGCGAACCGACTTCGCCGCCCTCTGGGCGCAACGCCGTTTGACGATACATCACAATCTTCATCATGTAGCATTACCAACGTGTTGAGGCCTTTCTGACCAAATTTGAGTTGGATATGCTGAACATGCTCAAAGCTGCACCTCAAAGTGTAAAACATCACTTTTCCTGTCGCCAGCAGGGGGCGCTTTGAGAACACTGTATTTTTTGATGTTGGCGTGTTGAAGGCAGGACTACAATCATACCCAGCAAGTTTTGTGCCGATCGGACCTATCATGCCCAAGTAATAGCACTTTTGTTTTTTTTTTGTTTTTTTTGCGAGACGTCAAAATTCGCCGCCACCTGACGGCCAAACCGTTTAACGATGGAAAAATCTTTTAATAACTTTTGATCATCAAGTGGTCTAGTTGCAGCACGCCAAATTTGAAGCCGATCCGATGAACTGTGTAGGAGGAGATAGCTCTGAGAGAACACTTGCAAATCGCCAAAATCGGTAAAAAAATGAATATTCAAATCAAAATAGCCGGCTTCCTGTTGGTTTTAGAAAAAAGTCCAAGTGCGCATTTTCGTGCGTCTTGGGATGATACACGACCCTCTCGAATTTCGGGGAATTTGGTCAAACGGGCTGCCAGTGGGAGCCGATAGAAATTTTCTAGGGGGCGCCATTTCGCCATTTTGCAACTGGCATCGTTGAGATTTTGCGTACACATACATTTTCACCTAGACGAATATGCACGCAAAATTTGGTGAGTTTTCGAATATGTTAAAGCCCCCCAAAACGCGATTCATTACGCAGAAAAAAATAATAATCCTAAGGAAAACAATAGGGTCCTCGCACCGCTTGGTGCTCGGGCCCTAATAATGAAACAGTAGGAAAACAATAGGGTTTCAGCCCTTCAGGCTTGAACCCCTAATGATCCTAAGGAAAACAATAGGGTCCTTGCACGGTACGTGCTCGGGCCCTAATAAAGGATCCACCGAGTGTGTTTTTATGAAAAAGCCAAAAGAATTTTCATTTGTAGACAGGTTAGAAAAATTTTTAGACAAATACAATATTTTAAGCAGTAGTCAGTATGTATTTAGAACCAATCACTCCACATCAATGGCATTTATGGAACTAGTTGAAGAAATATCCACGGCAATAGATAAAAAACATTATTTTGTAAGCATTTTTGTTGATCTTAAAAAAGCTTTCGATACCATAGATCATACCCTATTTCTTAATAAAAAAAGAAAATATGGTATCAGAGGGCTGGCACATCAATGGGTTAGTAGCTACTTAGAAAATAGAAACCAGTTTGTGCAGTTAAATAATGTAAAATCTGTATCATATAGTATAAAGCGTGGAATACCTCAGGGGTTGGTCCTTGGGCCAAATGATTCTACAGTAATTATAAATTCAATTCTGAATATTATTCTGAAAATTCATTTAATAATCTAAATTTGGAGGGTTTTTCAATAATACATTTCAATAGCAGAAGTCTCTATGCAAATGCTGCTGCTCAAAAAAGACTATTTAGAATCACTAAAACATAGATTTCAAGTCATTGCAGTAAGTGAGACTTGGTTAACAAACGAAAAGGATGCTGATTTTGTGTTAGAGGGCTATGATAAATTTAGTGTAAACCATATAAATAAAAAGGGTGGTGGCGTTGCATTTTATGTACAGAAAGATTTCCAATGTAAGGTAATTGATAGCACAATTGTTAATGATGTCATGGAAAGTTTGACAATTGAAATTCATTCCATTAAATTTCAGAGTATATTTTTAAGTTGAATATATAAAACACCTGTTTCTTGCATTGATCATTTTATGAATACCATAATTGATATTTTTGGAAAAGTCTGTGATAAAAAGTCTTTTTTTTGTCTGTGGTGACTTTAATATTGATTTGTTAAAATGGAATGAACGTAAATCAATGTCTGACTTTTGTAATGCAATGTTTAGTTTTGGTCTGTGGCCTCTTATTAACAAACCTAGTAGGATAACTAAAGAAAGTGCCACACTTACTGACAATATTTTTACTAATGTTCCTAGCACCGCAACAAGTGGTTTGTTTTTAAATGACATCAGTGATCACCTTCCTATATTTGCAATCTTGCATCATTTAAAGGGTAAATGTTCAGTTGATGTAAGTGAGCCGCTTTGTAAATTAGTAAGAATAAGGACTCCAGAAAGAATTGAGGCCTTAAAAATGGCCCTTATAAACTGTAATTGGGATGAATTGTATGTTGTTGATCCTACCCAAGCCTATGATGCATTTTTGTTCACATTCATAGAGTTATACAACAAACATTGTCCTATTAGAAAGTGCTGGATTAAGGATTAATACAAAGGAAAGCTATGGATGATAAAAAGTCTGCAAAGGGCGTGCAAAAATAAAACATTTACTTTACAAGAAATATTTACAATTGAGAACCAGTGAAAGTGAAGAAAAATATAAGTTGTATAAGAATAAATTGATTTCTATTATGAGATTACGGAAAAAGCAATACTATAATAAAATATTAGAGGACAATAAAAACAACGTTCAAAGGACTTGGAAAGTAATCAATCATATCATTCAGAGTAGATCTAATAACTCAGAATTTCCAAGTTATTTTTTGAATAGCTCTGATGATATAGTGGACAATTTAAACAACATTGTTGATGACTTCAATGATTATTTTGTCGGTGTTGGCAATAATTTGGCCAGTAAAATTGATGTGCCTGATAATAAAAAATATATGTTTGACAATCAGATTAATGGTAATAGTAATTCTATGTTTCTTTGTTGGGTAAATGAAATTGATATAATAGAAATTGTGAGAAAATTTAAAAACAAAACATCAACTGATATTAATTGCATTGGTATGGTTATTATTAAAGAAGTAATTGATTCTATTGTAAGACCTCTGACCTACATATGTAATCTGTCTTTCAAAAAAGGTGTTTTTCCTTATAATATGAAATCAGCAAAGGTAATACCAATATTTAAAAATGGAGATAAGCACTATATGGATAATTACAGACCAGTGTCCCTCCTTCCGCAATTTTCAAAAAATACTGGAGACATTATTTGTGAAACAACTGGATGTATTCATTGATAAATATGAATTATTGAGTGAACATCAGTATGGATTTAGGAAAAATAGAACTACTACCTATGCAGTAATGGAGATGGTGGAAGACATAACAAAGGCAACTGAAAATGATGAGTGTTCTGTTGGTATTTTTATTGATCTACAGAAGGCTTTTGTTACAATAGATCACAACATATTACTGAGGAAATTGGAGAAGTATGGCATAAGAGGTGTAGCCTACTCTTGGTTGAAAAGTTACTTAGAAAATAGACAACAATGTGTGCAAATTAATAGTACCGTATCAGGTTTTAGAAAGGTCACTTGTGGAGTACCCCAGGGATCAGTGATTGGTCCAAAACTTTTTTTTAAATTTTATATCAACAATATTTGTAATGTTACTGAATTGCTTAAAATTTATTATTTTTGCAGATGATACAAATATATTTTACTCTGGGAAAAATTTAAAGGAACTTTTGTCTGATATTGAAAGGGAGTTGGAAATTCTCAAAACTTGGTTTGATGTTAACAAATTGTCTCTCAGTGTAAAGAAAACTAAATTTATGATTTTTGGAAATTGAATAGAAACTAATGGGAATATTAAACTAAAAATATGCAATGCTGAAATTGAAATTGAAATTCCTAGGGGTTGTTCTCGATCAGAAATTAAAATGGAAACAACTTATTGAATATATTAAAGGAAAGATTTAAAAGTCCTTTGCAATCCTGTATAAATCTAAAGATATATTAAATTGTAAAGCTTTATTGCTCACTTACAGTTCCTATAGTTCCCTAAGTGCACTTTCTGTCACTTCAAGGGCTTTAAGTGATTGGTGACCCCCCTCCCCAATGACTGGCCTTCACCATGTGTCCTCCCCCTCCTCTATTTTTTAAATTTATTGAGTTCTTATTTTAGAACTAAAGAATTGACAGCCAATTAAATAATGCGGGTAAAAGTTGAATTAAAGAATAACTTGGCAAAATCTAATGTTGAGAGAAGAAAGTTAGAAGAAAGGGAAACTCTGCTCTGCATGAGGCGTTCACACACACACACACACACACACACACACAGCTGCTTAAAAATGCCCTCATACATGCACGCATGTGCACATACAAACATATCGGCCCCCTTATGCTCATAAAGATTTTTAAACCCTGGGATTCTTTTGACTCTGCAAAACTGCATCCGGCCGTTGAACAAGACTGGTTTAAAGCTATCCAGGAGCACAAAGGACAAAACATGCCCAAAAGAGTGAATACCTCCGCGGTTATCAGCGAGACTCCACTGAGCGTCATTCAAGAATCATCCATATGTAGGGCTCCAAGAAAATCTTCCTTGCTGGAATGCAGAATTCAGGAGCCTCCGGCGGGGACCCTACAGGCTGAATGGAGCCTTGATGTCAATGAAAAGTGGGCTATCACTTCAACTACTATGCCGGCGAAGTGTTTTTCTACTGCCTTTACCTGGGGGATCATTTCGGCCCGGGGACAACGGGAGCCCGGTTCACATCAAACGACTGGGGGGTCCTGGTCTTGGCGGTATCGATATGGTTGAGAGGTGAGGCGATACCTTCATCTGACGTGTTTCAAGGGCATCCAGACGGTGCCCAAAGCGCGGAGGCAAGAGAACCAGTCCAGGCAGAGGTGACTCGCAGGAGGAGGAAAAGACTGTCAGGGTGATATGGGAAAGTAAATGTGACGTCTCCACCAAATGGTTTTTCAGAGTGACTTTTCAAATGTTTGGAAAAACTCCTGTGGGTCAATTCACGGTGGAAAGTTTTAGTTCTGAAAATGATGTTCTGAGTGTACCGGTGGAGGATTGGGTGAAAATGCTGGATGACTGAGGGGATAGCATCAGCACACTGTTCCGCACAAGTCGGTGCTACAAGGAGGTGTCTATGGTGAAAAAGAACCTCTCTTCATTATTTAAAAAAAAAGATCATATTACAAGGCCACTCCTTTCCCCCTGCCCACGCCCTCTCCTCAAAGTATATAGGTCAGACCCCTAGACCCCGCTCATACACCTCGTGCCTTAACTTAGAGCATCATGCATCGGCTTTACACTTCGTCCGGTGTCCCTCCTCCATCTCCTGAGGCCTGGGATGAAGATCTGGAATGCGACTGCCCTGGACACCTTCGAACCTCCTCTCCAGCCGCTCAGCTTCCCCCGGCTCCTTCTCCATCTCCGGCATCCTCTTTCTCCCCGCCGTCTCCAATTTTACAAGAACCTGCGCAGGCTGAGACCCCATCCAGACCATCAGGGGAGCTCGATGGTGAGCAGCCGGACAGCGTGATATCGACGCTACTCTTCGGCGGTATTAAATCAGCCATCATCCATCTGCTGAATACCGTTCTGTACAAGTACAAGAACGAGATCTGCTACGGATGCCAAACCGACCACCCGAGTCAAAAGCATCATGAGTGCCTGCAGGAGATCCCGGAATATTTCTAACATAACCACTTTGGCTCACTGATGAAAAGACTCTGGACACCGCGGTTTATTCCAGCCATTCTCAAGCTGCTGACTTCGCAGCGCATATGTGCCAGCGAAACGAGAGTTTGCGGTATTGCAGAGGCGATTTTGCATGAACTGAAATCGTCAGAGAAGATTGCGGATAAAATTGAAGAAATCTACGACTCGCTGATTGGAGAGGACATTGTGAAAATAGCTCAACTTCGGATGACTGCCGACCATTGGAGAGGCTCAGAGGAATACCCCTGAAAAAAAAAAAACTGTTTGAGCTGTTCTTCTTTTTGAAAACATTTAAAGTGCATGCTTTATCGTCATTTTATTATACTTTGAAAATTGTATTATGGGAAATTGTTTGAGAGGACTGTTTCAGGCTCTGAGGGAGCGGATCATCATTTCAGAGCTATCTATTTTGTTAGATCAGGCTGTTGAAAACAAGGCAAATGGTGTTTTAAAGTACAACAGACCTGAATTAGAAAGATTAGAAAGGATGTTAGAAATAGTAAGAGACCGGCGTTCAGAAGGCGTGTGGGGAGAGATTATAGAAAAAGCTGTGACGATGTCTGAAACTGTTATAGTCAATGTTTTTACCTCGTTGTTTCTGTCTCTCGCAGATGATATTAAAGTGCATCATCTGTTTGTATGGTATACCCTGCTTGTAGATACCCTCAGCCATTGTCTTAAGAACACCAAGGTTTTAATTCCTTTAAGGTGCTGCAGAGTTTACACATCATTATTAACAGCAGAGGCAAAAATCTGATATTAGCGCAAGCGCTGCAGTGTCTGAAATATGAGTCTCTGTAACCAAATGTAATAATATGTGAAGCATATGTGTCAATTCCTATGTTATCCCTTTTTAAGTGTAATCTATTGTGTGAATAAAAAATTATAAATATAAATAGAGTAAACCAGTCCTCGCCATTCCTTCAAAAACAAAGCTCACAGAAAGATGGCAAAGAGACACGAGAGCTTGATGAAAAAAATTTATTATAAGCCCTCACACCTGGGCAGTTTTGGTGGAGTGGAGCGTCTTCATAGAGCAGTGCAGGATGAAACGGGGAATAAAGTAAAAGTGGACAGGGTGAAAAATTTTCTATCAGAGCAAGATACGTATACTTTACATAAACCCGCCAGGATACACTTTCCCAGAAACAGAGTGTTTGTAACTCGACCCCTGAATCAATTTCAACTTGACCTCTGCGATATGCAGGCCTTGTCAGAGTACAATGACAGGTTTAAATATCTTTTAACTGTTATCGATGTTTTTTCAAAGAAGGCCTATGCCAGAGTGCTAAAGACAAAAACTGGTAGTGAAGTGACTTAAGCATTTGCCTCTGTGTTAGCAGACAGTGGTGTGCCTGAGAAGGTGCAGACTGATGCCGGTAAAGAATTTTTTAACAAGACTTTTAAGGCCTTGATGAGGAAGCACAGTATTACTCACTTTGCTACTGGCAGTGATTTGAAAGCTTCCGTCATCGAGAGGTTTAACCGTACGTTGAAGACTAGAATGTGGAGATATTTTACAGCTAAAAACACACGCCACTATGTAGATGTATTACAAGATCTGCTAAAAAGTTATAACGACATTTATCACCAGAGTATAAAAATGACGCCGAATGAAGTCACACAAGAAAACACCCAGCAGGTATTTCAAAACTTGTACGGGACATTTCCACTTCGTCGCAAAAAGTTAAAACTGAGTTTAAAGGAGGGTGATGTTGTCAGAATATCCAAACTTAGAGGGGTATTTGATAAAAAATATGAGCAAAGTTACACGGACAAGCTGTTTACAGTGTCAGAGTGTATACCGCGTGCACCCCCTGTGTGTGATAAAAGATTACGATGGAGAGCTCATTGACGGAACCTTTTATGAAGCCGAGTTACAAAAAGTAAGGATTGGTAAAAATAAGCCGTACCAAGTGGAGGAAAATTGTCGACGAGCGTATCAAACGCGGTAAAATGTATGTCCTGGTGCGCTGGAAAAATTGGCCTGAGCAATTTAATAGCTGGCTGGAGGCCGCTCGGCTGAACGATGTATAAAGGCAGCATGCAGTTTTTGTTTCAAATCACAAAGTGCCATGGATGCAAACTCTGAAGAGGGGTTTTACGTTACTCTGCCTTCCAACACCAGCCTCGACGTGTTTACAGAAAACGCCATTTCCACATATCGCGTGGATTTAGCCCAGCATCTTCAGTTCGAGGGCCCCTGGCAAGTGACGCTAACAGAGATTCCATACCCTCACACTTGGCATAATATTCCCACCAAAAAGGCCACTTTCAAGTGGATGGACACTTGGGAGCATGGAGCTCCAGAGTTCAACCGAAAATTACCCCTGGTATTTAGCTACTATGATAGTAAATTCACCGTTCGCACAGAACAATTTGAATACGGTTATTACAGCGATACAGAACTCATAAATGAGAGAGATAAATGCTTTCCTCAAAAAGATGCAATCTGACGTCACTCTTAGATATAATGCGCTTAAACACTCTTTTCAGTGGACGGGCAGCGGCCGTTATCGAGTGTGTTTTTTTCCGCCAATGGCTTACACGTTATGCTTAAACACAGGTGAACGGTTCACATGCGGTCCAGACCCTGTAAGCTCGCCTCATTGTTCGGATATAAAAGCTGGAGTCTGTCATTTGTACTGTTATACAGACTTGATCCAGTATCAGGTGGTGGGGGACTCGTACGCTCCGCTCTTGCGAACGGTCCAAATAGAGGGAAAATTTGGAGACACAATCACTAAAACCTTTAACCCAGCTTACTGAGCGACAATGGAAGGCCACAAAGTTAGAATCAACACTTATCACCCTCAAAACACTAATGTCAATTTACCAGAATGCAGTAAAGGATGCCAGATCAGCTTACTTTGCAAACTTAATCTCCAGAAACAATCATAATCCTAAAGTTCTCTTTGTAGTTATAAACTCTGCTATTCGTGACACCTCCACCCCTTCTCCTGAACCGGATGTTGAGCTCTCTAACAGTTTTCTTGCTCATTTTACTGGCAAGGTGGAGAACACCAGGTCCCAAATCCAGCCTGCCTCCCACATTCTCTCCATTCATCATCATAATCCCGCTACTTTTACCCAATTTCAACCTATTACAATGGTGGAGTTAGAAAGTACAGTTACCCATATGAACTCTTCCTCTTGCACCTTAGACACCATCCCCGCCAAGCTGCTCAAGGAGGTATTTCCCACGGTTAGTCCTGTTATCTTGCACATTGTGAATAATTCCCTGACCTCTGGTTCTTTTCCAGATAGTTTTAAGCACGCTATTGTCCACCCACTACTTAAAAAACCTAATTTGGACCCTCTGTCTTTAAGGCCCATCTCCAAACTGTCTTTTTTATCCAAGGTTCTGGAGGAAGTGATTTCTTCTCAATTGATTTCTTTTATGAATTGCAATAGTGTTTTTAACTGCTTCCAGTCTGGTTTTAGAGCATTTCACAGTACAGAGTCAGCTCTTGTTAGGGTAACTAATGAGCTACTTCTAGCTGCAGACAGAGGTGACTGCTCGATTTTAGTCCTTTTAGACCTAAGTGCTGCGTTTGACACTGTCGACCATTGTATCCTCCTAAATCGCCTAGAGAACTGGGTGGGCATCAAGGGCCTGGCTCTCACTCTATTGCAATCATACCTCCTCAATAGAACTTTTTCTATCACTCTGAGTAACTCCACAAGGTATGAGCACATCACCCCTGTGCTTGCCTCCCTACACTGGCTCCCAGTTAGGGTTTGTATCGATTTTAAAATTCTATTACTTACCTTTAAGGCATTACACGGCCTTGCTCCCAGTTACTTATCTGCATTATTGAACTGGCATGTGCCCCCTCGACCCTTAAGATCCGCAGACGGAGCCCTGTTGGTCACTCCCAGGTCACAGCTTGTGACAAAGGGTGATCGGGCTTTTGCTGTCAGAGCCCCCACTCTCTGGAACTCCTTGCCCACTGAAATCAGACACACTAGGTCTCTAGCTTCTTTTAAAACTCTTCTTAAAACCTTTTTCTTTGTGAAAACTTTTGGAAATATTTGATGTGTTTTATTTACTGTTTTTACACCTATTAATTGATGTTATTCTTTATTTATTTATTTTTTTTATCATTGTTTTACTCCTGTGTAATCTAGTGTCCTATTATTACTATTACTGTGCATCTTCTACTGTTACTCTGTACTTCTACTTTTACCTCAGTGTTCCTCTTTGCTTATTTTATCTGCCTTGTTGGTCTTATTTTCTTTTGTAAAGCACTCTGTAACATTGTTAAGAAAAGTGCTATATAAATAAAATGTATTATTATTATTATTATTTACTACTTACCGGTGGCTAAGAGACATATTGAAAACATAGGAGTAGAAATAAAGACAGATCAAAATCAATCCGTAAATTTTACGTACGGAAAAGTGATTTTGACATTACATTTTAAACCGATTAAAAATCCAAAGATTGTTGAGAAATAAGCATATATTTAAAAAAAAAGGTGATATCTGAGCCTCACCCTGACCTCTATCGATTTGTAAGTTATTATGAAAATCAAGCGGGAAATGGAGTGCCGGGGTTTCGCAGGGCTCCTATGATGTACGGCAGAGGGGTGGGTTCCATATTTTCAAAATTATTTCGTTTTGTTACACCGCTGATTAAAAAAGGTTTCGCCATTGCAAAACCGCATTTTAAAGGTGCAGCACAAAACACTGCAGCGGACATAGTTAGCCGTGTTGTCAGACGAGTGACTCGCGATCAATCTCCGGAGATGGAGGATCAAGGCGGATTGGGTCTTATGCTTTTTGCTCGCAGACCCGGAAAAACACAGCCGGGGCGCCGTTTAGGGGTCCATAAAAGGCGTAAGCCCAACGGTCAAAGTAAATCAGTGCAGAGAAGACCGTCCAAGAGAGGGAGGTCTGGCGATATATTCTCTTAAAATATTGTAATGGCGCTTTTACATACAAAATCTCAGGAATGCAACATGATGGAGCTGGACTTATTTGCGGCTCCAGCCACGCAGCTTTCTATCAAGCAAAGCCAGTATATGGAGATTGTGCCATTATCAGCTCTGACTGACACCGGCCCTGTTGAGTTTTTTATCCCTGGAGATGGGGAAAAATATTTGGATCTCGCCAACACTCTACTTCATCTGCGCCTGCAAATTGTCAATGGGGATGGAACAAACATGGCACAGGATGCCCGTGTGGGGGTGATTAACTACCCTGTCAATACCATCTTCTCACAGGTGGATGTGACCCTAGGTGACAGACTGATTTCTCAATCCAGCACCACCCACCCCTACAGAGCTATGATTGAAACCCTGCTGAACTTTTCAGATTTGCTAAAAAGTCAGTTTACAGCGGGCTTGTTTTACAAAGACACTGCAGGGGGTATGGACTCCACCGTAGTTGCAGCAGATGGTCCCAACAAAGGACTGGTTCAGAGAGCTCGATTTAGTGCCACATCTAGTGAGTTTCATGTTTTTGGTCCTCTGCGCGCAGACATCTTCTTCTGTGAACATCTTCTTTTGAACAGCGTCAACATGCGAATCAAACTGACCAGGGCTAGCGACGCTTTTTGTTTTATGTGTCAGGCCAACTCTGATTTTAGATTAAAAATACTGGGCACTTCTCTTTCCCCCAGTTTCCCCAGCTGTGAGCCTGGGTCATTTAGCGGCCCTGCTGAAAGGCAATGCGCTCTACCCGCTGTCCAGAATTAATGTTAAAACCTATTCCATACCTCAAAACTCCAGAATATGCAACCAGGAGAACCTTTTCCTGGGGACAATGCCCAGATATGTTGTTTTAGGTATGGTAAACCATAATGCGTTCACTGGTAGAAGGGATCTATCGCCTTTCAACTTTAACCACAATGATGTGGAGTATTTGACTCTCCGTCAAGATGGAAGGCAGATTCCCTCAAAAGCCTTCCAGCCTCAATTTAACTTAGGCATTTCTGTCAGAGAGTTTTACAGTCTCTTCACCGCCACCGGAAGACACCTCAAAGATTTACCTCTGTGTATCGGCCGAGAAGATTTTCAACAGGGTTATACCTTATTTGTTTTTAATCTGAATCCCGATGAGGAGGTTGAGGCTCTTTTCCCCGTTTTAAGCGGTAATTTAAGGCTCGAGATAAGATTCCGGGTCCCCTTACCTCATACCGTTACTCTAGTGGTTTACGCTGCATATGATTCCATTTTAGAGATAAATTTAAAATGACAAGTGCTGGTGGATTATTACTGAGAAGCTGAACATGGGTGAACTTGAAACACTCCTGAGCCGTTTACTGGGTAACATATTTTGCGGCGTCTGGGCTTCTGACGAATTAAGCACCCTGCGACCCCTTTTACTACCTGCTTATTATATTGTAAACACCGACCCTCGACATTTGCCAGGAGAACACTGGCTGGCTATCACTTTGGAAGAAGGGGGAAAGGCCACCTTCTTTGACTCTTTTGGATTTAGCCCCACATTTGACTACTACCCTAAAAACATCCTGCATTTCCTGGAAAATCAACGCGGGATAAAGAACATCTTTTACCATACCCGCCAACTTCAACATGAACTATCCACCGCGTGCGGGCGACACTGCATGTATTACTTATGCCAGAGAGCCTGCGGGTTGACTTTCAAAGACGTCCTGTCTCTCTACACAGATAATGTGATAAAAAACGATGTTATAGTGACAGACTTTGTTAAAAAATATCAACAATGTAATACAGTTGCCTACAGGGGATCTTGTAGGCAACTATCGTGTTCATTACAATTGTTTAAAGACTGTTATATGTTGTGAGACACCTTGTAGAAAAACAGACAACTTTGTAACTTTGATCTTTTTTTTTTTTATTCAAGTTAATAAAATCATAAAGAAAAACATGAACCGGCATTACAGAGTCTTTATTATACAAAAATTTATAATTATGGGGAAAATCCTATCCACAGCACGCTCTGAGCCTTTCTTCTCTTCTTCTTCTTTCTGCTAAGGGGTGTTTGCGAAGACGGAATCTCATCATCGTAATCTGTAGGCAATTGTCCCTGGTCTTTGAGTTTTCTAAACTGTTCACGCGCATGCGGGATTGATAGAGGTCTCAGGAATATTCAGCTTGGCCAGAGTTTCAAGAAACAGGGTGGGGAGATATTGGTTTTCTTATAGGAAGCAGCCAGGTTTTTGACCAGATCGATCATATGGGAACCTCTCACCGGTTTACCTTTGTAAATAAATTCTCCTCTGGGCGTCCACCCGCTTTGAGCCTCTGATAATTTATCCAATACGTACTCTGCATTTTTCTGGTCACGAGCGGGAAGGTTTTTCAATATCTCCTGCACAGCCTCTTCTCTAGACCGTTTTAACTCCTCAGGGTCTATGTGTTTTGATTCATCATGCGGCAGAGTCAAGGTCAGGCGATGTGGTTCATTTTCCCATTGTTTGACGAGATTGAGGTAACGCTGCAGCAGAGCATTGTACTTTTTTATCTTTTCATACGGACTGAGTCCTCGCTCCTCTAATATTTGCCTCATTTTTAAATCCAAATCGTGTTCGGCCGTTTGTCTGATGCTGTTGTTGCTGCTCATAGCTGAAGCGGATTGAGTCAGTTGGTTTAACTGTTGAGGTGATACCAGGAACATTTTCTGCATCGTCTTTACAGCCATCTTCTGCTCCAGGTCAGTCTGATTTTCTGACTAGCCCTCCAATTAACTGGCCTATTATAGGAACTGCTGCTGTAAGCAGAGGCATGAGGAAACCCCGTTTGCTGCAATGCACTGCGTTTACGCTTCAGACTGATTTTCTTATTAGCGAGTAGCCTAATCAACTTCTTTTGTCTTTTTAGTTTTTGGTATTGATGATGAGAGAGGGGAATGTTTCCTTTTAGAAGATTTAGAGCAATCTCGTACAAAGACTGAAGAAGATCTGATGAGCAGCCACTTAAAATATCCTTGCGCTTCTTGGGCGGGGCATGAGCTAAAACTCTAAGTAAAGGGGCATTTCTTTTCAAGCGTGCACTCGTCATGGTTGTCAAGATTTGGGCAAATACACAGCAGGCCACTCACCGGGTAGTAACCCTGTTCTCAGTCTGAACTGATCTGGACAGTGGTGAGTCAAGTCCAGTAATAAATAGGAGTGAGGTTGTCTGGTAGTATCCTCTAAACTTTTTAAAAAGTACTTTTTTCTTGAGGGAAACATTTGTTGTGCTAGAATATTCATTTGCAATTTATCTCGAAATAGTTACAAAACACCAAATAGTTACAATTCAGGCTGATGGTGCGGCTAAATTTATCTTGATGAAAAATATTCTGCGTGAGCATGATGACGCTCATGTTTCTATGATGACGATATTGGGTGAAAATTCTTACCACCTCAGGATGATTGGAGGCTTGAAAAATGAGGTCATCTAAAATAACCAGGTGTGTGGAGTCTGAGGGAAAGAGGGTCTCATCCTCAAAAGATTCGGGCAGCCCTTTAATGAACCTGATGTTTTTATTTTTCTCTTGGAGTTCTCTATACAATGGCTGAAAAGAAGTATAAATCCATACAATATTGTCAGGAACAGTGTTCATAACATGGTGACAATTTTCTAATACGTTTTTTACAAAAAAGTCTTTCCAGACCCGCTGGGACCAACGACTAAACATGAAAAAGGTAAACACAATCTAGGATCAAAATCAGTCTCCTCTTTATCTTCCATGTGTGACATAATTTTTTTACTCAAAGAAAGCATTTAACAAAGACAAAAAAATGTTCAATGAGTACAACACAGCTGTCAGTAAACACAATTTTTTAATTGAAAAAGAAAAAACAAGAGTTTATTGAATACGCTGTTTACAAACAATGGTTTGATAACTGAGGGGTTTAAGCCAGAACGACAATTTTTTAATCAAAAAGGAAAAACACAAGAGTTTAATGATTACAGAATATAATTTACAAAAACAACTTTTAACAAATAGAAGAAAACAGTTCAATGACTAACAAACCCCCGCCAATAAACACAATTACAAACAAAAAAGGAAAAAAAACCAAGTTTAATTTACAAATAGAAAAACAATGGTTCGATAACTGAGGGGTTTAAGCCAGAAAACAATTTTTTATCCCCCCCCCCAAAAAAAGAAAAGAAAAACAAAAGTCTAATGATAACAGAAATTACAAAGAAAGTTTTTAACAAAGACAGAAAATGTTCAATAACTACAACACCCCCCATCAATAAGCACAGATATAATCGATTTGATTGAATGGATTATGGACTTAGTAACCAAAGGGCACTGTTTGCCTGTCTGACAAGAGACGCCTTTTGTCAATCACTACTCTGAACTTCTTGTGAAATGACAAGTTCTCCAACCTGAAGCCTTTTTTATCCCTGACAATGTTTTGTTGTGGCACTGTAATAGCGTCCTCTGCGGCCGGATTTTGTATGTAACCCTCTACCAGTTGTTTCATGCTGTCAAAGTTGATTTTTTTGCTGCTCTCATGGGTCTGTGTGATCCCCTTCACATGCAACACTGCTTTACCTGATTTTGTTTGATAGGCGTAACTTTTAGGACCCGCCGCTGCGAACTCTGTGATGAAATCACCATCCAGTTCATCCATCAGCTGTCCTAAGTAGTTGCCTGTGGGAAGAGGAGTCTCTCCCTGTCTCAGTAGGTAAATCAGAGAATCAGTGTCATAGTACATAATATTATGGGGATCTGCTACCATTTCCATGTATTGGTACAGGGTCAGACGCGCGTACGCTGTGGTGAAGGCTGCAAAAACTCTGCCTGAAGGTACTATGTCCCTATCTGTGTATTGCCACTGCACCATAGCTACGTCGTCATTCAGAAATGCAAAGTATTTGACCTCGTACTGCTCTGAGAAAAAGAACTTTAAAAATTCTTCAGGCCTCTTGACAAGGGCTGTACGCCGCAGGTTGGTTCTCTGAGCAAACTTACCCCAGAAACTGTTAAGGCATAGTTTTGACATTTGTCTTTTGGCAGGGTTAGAACAGATTCTTTGTCGGTCTAAGTGAATGCCCTGGTTAGCGACATACTTTTCTCTGCTCTGCTCATCTTTGGCATCTGCCAGGTATCCTGAGGCCTCTTGCTTTCCCTTCAGAAATGTCTTGATGCATTCTACAAAAATAGAACTGCTGGTTTGCTCAAAATGCCAAATTTCAGTGATTTCACCTGTGCGATAGCCTTTGTCTAGAGCCTTTGCAAATTCGGGGGTCATCCATGTGCCGAATAAAGCTCTCTCATCTTCACTGTGCATGCAGGGGCTATTCTGGTGGTTGGTGTCTGCACATGTGTGGCAGAGGGTAAAGACTAATTTTCCCTGGCTAGTTCTGTATGGTAAGACAGGCAAGTACAACCCTCGGGGAGGATAAGTGACAGCTTTAATTAGACCGAAATATGACCGCGGATCTTGGAAATCCTTAAGGATAATTTTAGGGTGGCCGACAGGATACGGAAAGTTTGCATTGACAAAGGGGCACAGCGATGTTACATCAACATAACGAATCTCCTCATCCTCGCTAACTGTGTACCTGAGACAGGTGGGACAGGTTCTACTGCCAAACAGCGCATCGCGGGGTATTAAAGGTTGAAAAGAGCGATATTGCTGCAGAAAATCATTCAGGCACTGATCAGAATTTTTCATTCTAATCCAATCATGTTCCCAGATGACTTCAACAACAACATTCTCCATCGACCGCAGGTTAAACAGTTTTTCTTGACAGGCGGCATGCAAAACTTCAAAAGTGGTGCCTGTCAGAGGGTTAATTTCAGATGGAGAGAAACATCTGGGACAGCCGTGATAAAAGCAGCCAAGAAATTCCCACACTCTTTTAACACCGTCAATCTCTGCATATCTGTCTACAAAGTACCGACCCATCTTTTTCTCCCCCAAGTTTACAGCATGCTGGATGAGGATATTTTTGCTGTGTGACACCCACTCTAGCCACTGGATACCAGTGTCTGAATACCGCTTTGTCTGCCACCGGTAATTGTCTGGCGAGGGAATCGCTAATGTGTTGGCAGGGAGGAATCTGGTTTTAAAAACTTTCATGCAGGTTGAAGCTATCGTAACGCAGCTAAAGGGATCAACGCTTGTCTCTGCAATGAATTCGCTTTAAAACTTTGAGTAGGCTGTAGCCAGGATTTTTGTGTCATTGTTACAGTAAGCTATCGCCTCTTTTCTGAAAACAAACATCTGACCACTCTTGGTTGCGTACCACGCATCAAATTCGCGCTTTTCACTCTCTGACATGCGATCCACGCCGTAGGCTGCAGGTGGTGGATAGTGGCCTACATAGTTTAAATGGGCTTCGGCGCTGAATGCGTGGGGAAAGTATCCTTTACATAGACTTTCCTCACCAACTCTTGAGCTCAGAGTCAAAGCCTAAGGCTTTTGGCACCTGAGACAGATGTAGCATTAAGAATGATAGAGAGTCTATGTAATGCTGCCTAAATGTCTGGTCCTCAAACTGCAGAACCTCACTGCCTTGCATGATTATGCTGGGGGTTACACCTTGAGAAACTAGATAATTAAGCAGCAGATAACCGTCAAAACCTTTGGCATTGTGCGCAATAAAAACATAGTTGGTAAATTTCTTTTTTCTGAAATGCTGGAAAAACTTTTTAACGCAATCTGTACCCCATGAGCCCCATTTTTCACCTTGTAAAGTTTCTGTGCTGACTTAAAAGGGAATGTGCTCACCCGATTCATTTACATATGTTTCAAAATTGTAAAACACATACTTTACCCAATGCTTTTCCTCGGGTTTTAAGGGCTGCATGTAACATAGGTGGACTGTCATCTGAGTCTGTGATATGTCCCCCGCATACAGGACACTTTTCACGTGGACACTTATGCGCTGTGCTTCCAGGTGTGAGGGGCTTGTAATAGGTTCCTTTGCATTTCAGACATTTTTTATTGGAATCGCATGCTGGCCCAAACGTTAGATTTACAATGGTATTTAGGCGTTTTATGCGCATCAAAGCAAAAAGCGGAGCGACTCGTCTTATTACAATCACTGCACATGAACGGTGATTTGTCTTTGTGCTTTAAACAATCTGGTGTAAGACACACAGAGAAATGACCCGCGCAGTGATGACTCATGAGGAGGTTGTAACCGGTGTAACAATAATCGCACACGTAGCTTGTACCAAGGAATGTTTTCAAGTTTGTAATGCCATAGAAGTGGTTTCGGAAAAGAAAGAGAAACACTGTTTTGGGGTGTATTCTGGCAGATGTTTGAAATTTTGAGAGAGCTTGCTCACTATCAGCTCTAAAAAACACAACTATTTTACAATCAAGCGCCGTTCAAATTTTGCAATATCGCTGAAGGATACGGGAGAATGGGGCGATAGCCCGACCTGTCTCTGTAGCTCACTGCCTCTTACGGTAGGCTCAGCCATGGTCAAACCCGGATGCAACAAATGCGCAAGGTTGATGGCAAAGCATAGCTGATTGTCAGAATTATTGACTATATACAGGCAGCACATTTTTTTCTTTACAATATCATCGTCTAGAATGTGCTCTAGCTTTCTTTTTGCACCTCCATTAGGATTATGCACCACCTGTACAATTAATTCTAACGAACTGCCAGTCATAATTGCCATGTTAGATTGTACCAGCCTGTCAAGCAGATTTTGAAATTCGTTCAGCGACACCTCACTGCCATGATTTGGGACAACAGAGACGTCGTTTTGAAGACTTTCTCCCCTTAATTCCAGTTGCACCACATCCCTCTGCCTGGCATACCCTAATGCTCTATCTACCGCTTCATGTGCAGACTCCATAACGTTGTTGTAAAACTCTGCATAATCCGGCACTGGATCTGGAGAGGGGAAATTTAGTAACTGCCTAATTTCGGTGTTGTTAAATTTATTTCTACTGTAAGAAAAATGCTCAACTTCAGTAAACACTGAAATGAAGAGACTCAGAGCACCACGGAGAAAAGTTACAGCCAACGGGAATAATTTATTCGCAGAACATCAGCATACATCACAGTAAACTGGTCTACATATCCGAATGGTGTTGAAACAGCTCTCCCAAACAGTCACTCTTCCTATTTTATATCCTCCTGGGTGGGTGTTTGTGTGTGTGGTGGTGTGTGTGTGTGTGTGTCATATTTTCTAGGAATTGCCGAGTTCTTCATGTTTCCTACTTATTCCTAAAACTGTGGATCGTGCGTCACCACATCCTGCTTGTCTTTGTTCTTCTGGCAAAAACAACCGTCTCCATTGCGAAACTTGGCCCAACCATCCCAACGGTCAGGTCACCCTACTCCAAAATGTTCCATCTCATTTAACCTCCCCAGACTTGGCTTACACATGAACCACTTGGTTTGTCAAAATACCTCTCATGGATTCGTTTACTGCCAAATCTGATATTTGCTTAACTAATCCTGGGTTTTGAGAAACTGACCTTTATTTGGACTCTAAACACAAGATGATCATGCATTATCTGCCTCTACATAGTCCCTCCTCTTTATGGTTTTATCATAAATTGCTCGCAGAGATAATGTATGATAACTGAACGCCTATGCTTGTATATATGACTAGAATATATGGCACTGTAACGATAACCAGCGTTGCTACTAACGTGAATATATGGTCGTGTATGAAACTCTTGAACTTGAATATGATGCTGCATAAGAAACATACGATACAGTGATATATGAACTTATGAGTATATGGTATTACATCAAACACTGAACATATTTCATCATCTGTCAACATTCAACTGATGGGGGCGAAAAACCTGTCGGCTGTTTTAAATCCAGGAAAAGTCCCCCATCGGCCCCTTCCCGCTAGGCGGCCTTAATAGATGAATCTTGAACAGATTGACCAAATACATCACACAATGAAATGACAGAGAACAATGAATTTAAAAAATGATCAAAAAATGGTTACAGAGAATATGGATGGCATCATGATAGTATTTATGTGATATGTTCATATGTGGTTGTGGTGTATATATTCCCCCTCCTCTCCTTCAGGAGAGAGTATCAGCCATCATTCTTACAGTTTCTCCTCGTCCTTTAAATCGTCTATGTAATCAGGGATTGGGAACAAATCCGGTATTTCCTCCCCCCTCTGCGTCAGAAGAATTCTGCGCACCAATTGTTCAGGGGTGAGCATACTTAGCATTTGTGCTCCCTGCATGTCCGTTACGAGGTTCAGCCTCTTGTCCATTGCTCTCACACACCTTTTCTTCAGGATAGGCACGATGCAACATGTCAATAAGGAGAACAGAATTAGTACTATCAGTATAATTATCCCTGTCTTAGCCAAAACGGCTCCCCATTTTCCAAAAATTTCCTCTAGCCCATCCCACTTAATGCTTCCACCCTTACCAGCATTTTCAGTCATTTCAAACTTTAAAGCTTCAAGTTTACTCATAGCAACAGAAAATGTTCCATCTGGTGAGGTGTTATTTGAGATAAATGTACAACAGAGTGTTCCGAACATCTTACATACTCCCCCTTTTTCTGCTAAAATCCAATTTAAAGTTTGCCTATTTTGCCATGCCATGGCACTAGTCTCGTGCAGTTGTTGACCCAATTGCTTAAGAACTTCAAAGGTGTAATTAACATATCTCTGCTGATTGACTGCTGACCTAGTCTTGGGCTTTGAATTCCTGTGGGAAGACCAATATTATTAAAGTTCCAGTAGGCAACATTGTTTTAGTATAATTGAGAAAAAATGCCATAATATCCTTCAAGCATAATGTAAGTCAAGTGGCCTGAGACAGGCAATAGGTTTCTGCGCCTCAGCATGGCTCTGTATTCAGCCTCTAAAGAAACAGCCGTGGGCCGCCAGGCATCAACCAATCACAGGCCAGCTCAGTCCTATTGGCTGTTGTACTGCAGTTTGCGCGTTCTCGTGCCCCCGGCAGAAGGAGACAGCAAGCGACAATGGCGGATGGTTATTCAAATTAGCTTTACGTAGATTGCGAAATAAGTTTTTCTTACCTGTGACTCGGACATTATTCGAAATTGTCCTCAGTGGACCGTGAAATCGAGCAGCGGCTTAGCAGCGGCTCGATAGCGACTCAGTCGAAAAAATGCTGTGTGCGCGTGCTCGTCTGGTAGGAGAGGCTCAGGGCGGAGAGAAACGAAACCTATCTGAGATGAGACTCAGAAATCAACCGTTTTCTGGCTTTCTACCTACTGCAGCTTTAACTTCATTCTACATAAGGTTGTTTTATTTAGTTCAACATTTATTTCACATTCTGTCCCATCCCCTCTTATCTCAACGGGGATGATCACTACTCCAATCCATTTCCACATAGTGTGAAGATCTCTCTTAGCTCGTTTATCAACCTGTTCCTGACTGAACAGCTTAATGTCATAGTGAACCTGATCTGAGAATGCTAGCATGGGTTTTGGCACAGTGTGAACTGGGAATTTTGTGGTTGCATCATACTGATCTTGATCATGGCTGTGTGGAGCGGCTGTGACTCCAGCGGCTGTTCCGTGCTCCTTATCTTCGGAGTCTAACTCGGGCTCCTTGAAGCAGCCTCCTTTGTCCCCAGGTTGCCTGTTGATTGCAACACCAGGCTGCAAATTACTCCCACCAACAACCACATCATTTTCCTCATTGTTTTTTAGTTTTATACTGCCCTTTGTCTCTGCCTGGACCTTGGTGCAATGGCTCAAATGATATCACGACATGCTTCCTTCGACCTGAACTGCTGTTGGAGTCGCCCTCACCACGGTGTACGGGCCTTCCCTTCCCAGCTCGTGCCACTTTGTCCTGACAACCTTCAGGTACACTTGATCACCTGGCACCACCTGCCTTTCGGCCTCCTGGTCGGCTTTTGGCTCCTTCACCTTCTCCTGCAAATATATAGATCTACAGATAGCAGTTAGTTGTGTCATGTATTCAGACAACTCCATCTGCAGTTGTTCCAGATCAGGCCCTTTATGTGGCAGCCTCATTGCTGGTGGGACAGGCATGCATCGTCCCGTAAGCATTTGGTGAGGCGAAAGGTGGGTGTTTCTGAGAATTTGCATGCGATAGCTCATTAGTACGAGTGGTAGCGCATCCACCCAGTTAAGCTTCATGCTGGCACAGTTTGCCATGTACAGATTTTATCATGTCATTGTCATGTCAGTATAGTCATGTCAATATAGTCCATACACAAGTGTTTAATGAAATGTGTCCCACAGGGGTTTTCACCCCTTTTCGGACATTGTTCTCAGCACAAATCTCACATTGGTTCTGTAGCCCTGTCTAATGTAAATAAGTTAATAAGAGAGATAAATAAATAAATAAGTTCTTTCTATAAAAAATTGTTTATGAGTTCTGTTTAAAAGAAGAAACTATAAAAGCTATTCATAAGTCGAGAGGGTGCTTAAAATGTGTTGATGTTTATGTTATCATTTGTTTGGTTAAAACGTGCAAGGCACTGGTGTTTATTTGTCAATCATCCCTGTTGTCTGAGTTGACGTCCAATTGGGAGAGTAGGGGGAGGGACTTAGAGGAAGCAGGTTAGATCACCGCAGAGACACGAGAGGCTGAGAGAGCACCGGAGAAAAATCGACACGTGTAGTGCTGGAAAAACTGGAGTATTTCGGTTTACTGTACAAATGCAGAGTTTGTCAGTGGAGTACCGAAGTATAACAGTGCACAGAAGGTAAATGTTTATTTGTGTGTGGTAATTACGGACTGTATTACTGCTAATGTTGTAAAGTAAATGCTAAACGTGATTAGCGCTTAGCTAGCATGCAGCTAGTATTTACACAGTGTTTACTGTAGTAGCCTCACGTTACTCATGTTTATCTGTGTGTGTACGGGCTATTGTGTGAATTCGGACTGAGTTCATCATAGTGCATGGATATTTATCAGTGAGTAAAGGATTTAAATATATGTTGTCAGAGCGGACCGGACCAGGAAGCCCTCCTTGGACCTTTTTTCCCCTCTGAGCGACAGAGAGCGGCTATCGGCGGGAGCTGCGTGCGTAGCTGTAGTCGATGTCTCCAGACTTCATTCCTCCTCTCCATTTCCCTCCATCTTCATCAGTAAAACCCCTATTCAGCCTTCTTCTACACACACACCCCTCACACTAACCCAAGAGGAACCGTGAGTACTAAAACCAAAACCCAGTGCACGTGCATTTGTTTATTTTGTTTGCTTGGAAAAGCGAAACGGTCACCAGTTTTAGACCTCAACGTACCCCAGCATCGATTCAGGCCTGCAACGTTTTATTTTCAAGACTTTTATTTTATTAGCAGAGCTTATTCAGTATTTTTTTGGTACTGACTGCGGGTTATCGGATGGTACTGTGTATTGAATGAAAACCTGTGATTTTCATGTGAGATGTATTAATATTTTGTTAATACAGTGGTTTCTTAGTTTAAAGAGTACTGTGTGTGAGTGTGTAATTAAAATCAGTGTTCAGGGTTAAGCAACGTAAAGCAAAGGTAAAAGAGAATAATTTAAGTTCATAGTATTTTCTTAGTGGATTTATTACATGTTATTTCATTAATCTACTAAGTGGAGGCACCAACAGAGTGTGTACTTACCTTATTTGTGAGTTAAAGTACCTCTAACCATAGGTAATACATAGGATAATACGGCACCACCAAACATTAAAATTAAGGACCCAGAGCCCACCCAGAGCGATACCTTCAACTCGGGTAATTTATCCTTAATCGCCGGGGTAGGGTGCTACATAAATGGAGGCACCGCTGGGATGTTGTAATTTTTATTTTCCCAAAATTGATTACTTACAAAAGTAAAATGAACAAGAAACTGAAAATCCCTGAACTGTTTTAATTTGTAACGTTTGTTATCAAGTAGTGCACAGTGCCGTAAATCTAAACAGCTTCAAACATGAGTCAATCCGCCCAACTTGAGTTAAGTAACTGGTGTAGAGGAGAGGGTATATCTGTAAAACAAGCTCTTATGTTGCATGGAGTCTCAGAAGATGAGGACATTTCAGTCATTGAGGATGCAATGCAAACTATCAAAATACTGGGCAAAGTCAGAGTGAGAGAAATTAGAGAGGCAGAAGACCTTGAATCTGCTAGGCGGGGTCTCAGGAAGCCAGCAACCCGTCAACATGTACATGCAACACAAGCAGAGAAAGCAGCAGAGTTAAAAGCTAAACTTAATGAACAAAGAAACACACTGTCTCAGTCAGCCAGTGAGGGTTACACAAAAAGGTCCAAGGAGGAAAGTAACACTAAAAGTCAGCCTAACCAGGAAATACAGGCACTGAGGGCAGAAGTGAACAGTCTTAAAGAACAGATAAGAGTCATGACAGTACAGCCTGCTCACTATCCAAAGGGAAAACGAGAATATGACAGAAACGCAAGATTCGATGAGGACATCTAATGGTTTAGAAGGGGGAGGGTGTAGCCCTGTCTAATGTAAATAAGTTAATAAGAGAGATAAATAAATAAATAAGTTCTTTCTATAAAAAATTGTTTATGAGTTCTGTTTAAAAGAAGAAACTATAAAAGCTATTCATAAGTCGAGAGGGTGCTTAAAATGTGTTGATGTTTATGTTATCATTTGTTTGGTTAAAACGTGCAAGGCACTGGTGTTTATTTGTCAATCATCCCTGTTGTCTGAGTTGACGTCCAATTGGGAGAGTAGGGGGAGGGACTTAGAGGAAGCAGGTTAGATCACCGCAGAGACACGAGAGGCTGAGAGAGCACCGGAGAAAAATCGACACGTGTAGTGCTGGAAAAACTGGAGTATTTCGGTTTACTGTACAAATGCAGAGTTTGTCAGTGGAGTACCGAAGTATAACAGTGCACAGAAGGTAAATGTTTATTTGTGTGTGGTAATTACGGACTGTATTACTGCTAATGTTGTAAAGTAAATGCTAAACGTGATTAGCGCTTAGCTAGCATGCAGCTAGTATTTACACAGTGTTTACTGTAGTAGCCTCACGTTACTCATGTTTATCTGTGTGTGTACGGGCTATTGTGTGAATTCGGACTGAGTTCATCATAGTGCATGGATATTTATCAGTGAGTAAAGGATTTAAATATATGTTGTCAGAGCGGACCGGACCAGGAAGCCCTCCTTGGACCTTTTTTCCCCTCTGAGCGACAGAGAGCGGCTATCGGCGGGAGCTGCGTGCGTAGCTGTAGTCGATGTCTCCAGACTTCATTCCTCCTCTCCATTTCCCTCCATCTTCATCAGTAAAACCCCTATTCAGCCTTCTTCTACACACACACCCCTCACACTAACCCAAGAGGAACCGTGAGTACTAAAACCAAAACCCAGTGCACGTGCATTTGTTTATTTTGTTTGCTTGGAAAAGCGAAACGGTCACCAGTTTTAGACCTCAACGTACCCCAGCATCGATTCAGGCCTGCAACGTTTTATTTTCAAGACTTTTATTTTATTAGCAGAGCTTATTCAGTATTTTTTTGGTACTGACTGCGGGTTATCGGATGGTACTGTGTATTGAATGAAAACCTGTGATTTTCATGTGAGATGTATTAATATTTTGTTAATACAGTGGTTTCTTAGTTTAAAGAGTACTGTGTGTGAGTGTGTAATTAAAATCAGTGTTCAGGGTTAAGCAACGTAAAGCAAAGGTAAAAGAGAATAATTTAAGTTCATAGTATTTTCTTAGTGGATTTATTACATGTTATTTCATTAATCTACTAAGTGGAGGCACCAACAGAGTGTGTACTTACCTTATTTGTGAGTTAAAGTACCTCTAACCATAGGTAATACATAGGATAATACGGCACCACCAAACATTAAAATTAAGGACCCAGAGCCCACCCAGAGCGATACCTTCAACTCGGGTAATTTATCCTTAATCGCCGGGGTAGGGTGCTACAGTTCAATACTTCTTCAACCATTCCTTCGACTACTTCTGGTTTTAAAGGATATTGTAGTTTGTTTGGCAGTTGCACATTGGGTTTCAAATCTATCCTTATTGGGTTGGCTGTCTTCACCAACCCCACATGTGTCATGCTTTGACCACAGTTCCTCAGGGACCTGATGTAGCATCTTCTAACAGTGTGTCATCAGAGTCAGATTCAGATGTCTCTGGTACACTCAATATTGGAGTTGTAACTACCTGTGGCACAGCTGTCATATTAGTGGTGTATTCAACTTTGATCATAGTTTTGTCTTCTGACGTATATATAGAAGGATTATCTGTTTTTTTTTTTTTTTTTTTTTCCAATTTACCTATGCCACAACTCTCATCATGGGTCCCAGATCTTTTGACTCACAGTTCTCATTTACCACTAAGGTAATGTGTGGATTGGATTCTGGCACATTGTACCATTCTGCAATGAATGGGTTTGGCTCTACATTCATGGCTGCCCCTTTTAATCCAATTATTATGTAATTAGAGCTCAAATCAATTTTCATGTTTTTCGTTTTCTCATCCTAAGTTTTCTCAAAGATTTTGCTGCATGACGCATCATAAACATTGTGCAGTGGTAGTCGGAGAAAGGTTTAGTTGCTTTCAGAATTTGGGCTCGAATGTATTTCTCCCATTCATTGAATGTCTGTTGCACTGGCTCTGTGATTTCTCCCAGCCAACAGACCTTTGCACAGTCTGTTTTTACATGCATTTGAAAATCCACGCCTGAGGTATCTATGTACACTCCTTGCGGGGTGCACCAGATTTTAGCTTTTAACCTTCCCCCATAGGATTCTCTGGGCACCCCTAAGAACCATGGTTAGGCCCCGCCCAAGGATTTGCTGGGCCCATTCCCTCTCTCTGAGCAGCTCTGGGTCTCCCCCCCCTCCCCTCCATCCGTCCGGGGCCCGCCCGTGGACAGGCTATTGCTCTGTGGCCAGGCTCTCCACATTCCCAGCATACTCCAGGTGGACCTCGTCCTTGACCTCTGCTCATCTTTACTGTGTCTCTCCACTAAATTTAGAGTCATCAATCAGTGCCACTAACAGTTACTGCCGAACCTCGGCCACAGGTTTCACACAAAACTGTCAAAAAGGGACATCTATTTCTCCGATTGCCGGAAATAGTAAGAAGCCACAGGTTACACTCAAACCTGACCAAACGTTTGCGCAGTCTATCTCTAGACTCGCCACAACATCCCTATCTAAGCTATATCCCTCTGGACATGGGATTTTGGTCTCTCTAGACCTGCCTAAATCTAACTATTGGACTTTATTCCTGGTCTCTCATAGACCGTAAACCCCACTTGGGTTTACTCAGAGCCCCTTTGGACTCAAAACCTGACCCCTCTTGGGTCGTAACCCCTCTTGGGTTACTCAGAGTCATCAACCAGACTCAAAATCTGCCCCTCTTGGGCCGTATATCCCTCTGGATTTACTCTGAGCCCCTCTGGACTCTAAACCACGGTCTCTCTAGACCTGAAGTCTCTCTAGACTTCCAACACACGACTCTGCCAGTCATCTATATCCCCAGCTGCTCTCTTAATTCCTGGCTGTTTCGTTTTAGACACAATGCCAATCACAATCAAATGTTGCTCCACTCTTAAGTGTAGCTCCTCCCTCAGCAGCTGTTCTGTGCACAGACGTTTGGCCGTCCTTTCTCCACTGCTCTCCGTCCCCACCAAGTTCTCTGTCTGCGAGGGATATCTGTATGCAGTGACCCCTTGGAGCACCCAGCCGCGCTCAGTGACTTAGATTTTAGGGTATTTTGTCTTAGCCAATTCAGAATTAGTGTAAGGAATTTTAACAGACCTTACCTTTAATCTGGCGCCTGTCACTCCACACAGGGAGGATGCCCCTCGAAGTCACCACCGACCGCTGTATTCCCTTCAGAGATGACTGTTCGTGACGCCAATTATGTAAGAAAAATGCTCAACTTCAGTAAACACTGAAATGAAGAGACTCAGAGCACCACGGAGAAAAGTTACAGCCAACGGGAACAATTTATTTGCAGAACATCAGCATACATCACAGTAAACTGGTCTACATGTCCGAATGGCGTTGAAACAGCTCTCCCAAACAGTCACTCTTCCTATTTTATATCCTCCTGGGTGGGTGTTTGTGTGTGTGGTGGTGTGTGTGTGTGTCATATTTTCTAGGAATTGCCGAGTTCTTCATGTTTCCTACTTATTCCTAAAACTCATCCTGCTTATCTTTGTTCTTCTGGCAAAAACAACCGTCTCCATTGCGAAACTTGGCCCAACCATCCCAACGGTCAGGTCACCCTACTCCAAAATGTTCCATCTCATTTAACCTCCCCAGACTTGGCTTACACATGAACCACTTGGTTTGTCAAAATACCTCTCATGGATTCGTTTACTGCCAAATCTGATATTTGCTTAACTATTCCTGGGTTTTGAGAAACTGACCTTTATTTGGACTCTAAACACAAGATGATCATGCATTATCTGCCTCTACACTACAAATTATTCTAGGTGTATGACTACTATTCACCTCCCCTCTCATACTCGTATTTGATGGCCCTGGTAGTGGATTGTCTAATATTTGCTCGCCCTGTACATTGTTCAGACTCGGAAGAGGGCGGTCATGAGCTTGACTTGCAGAGGGTTGTGCTAAATGAATTAAAGCCGCTTCTAAATTTTCTAAATGTTGATGATCGGAAGGAGGGGGGTAAGCGAGGGGCACGCTCGCTTCAATTTGAGGGTGTAATTCAGAGTTAGTGTCTGGACCATCTTGTCTAACATCAATGTGATTCAAAGCTTCAATTTCTGATTGTAATAACTGAATAATGAGTTGGACCTCTTGATTATTTACATCTATAATTTAAAAACTTTAAACTAGTAAAAAAAACTACAGCGGTCTTTGTTTTAGCGCCAAATATAACCCACCGCCAACCTCCACGCTGCTGCAACAATCAGCAAAAAATCCTGCTAAGCCTCCTCGCGTGCTGTGCGTCGGTGTCCGCTCCTGATTCCTTCTCTTCTTCTTCTGCTTCTTCCTCTTCCCCTAGCCAGAAATTTTAAACGTCCTCCAGCAAGCCGTCTCACTCTAATCATCTGTTCTGTCACCACAGATGAACTATCAGAATCTGGTCCATTTTATGTTGGAAAAAAGAGAGACACACCACAACATGGAAATCAATTTAAGAATATAACAACTGGAATACAATAGTGAAATTAAAGATACTTACCGACGGGTAAAACCAAATCTGATTCTTCCGGAGTCTCCGCTCTGTGGGTGTCCTCAATCCTGCTGTTGTTTCGGTCTCGCATTGTGCGCGAGCCTCTGGAAAGAAAGGTTACATATTGAGCTATACGCCAGTAAAATGTACTAAATGTAAAACCAAAGATAAACGGTTTACACACCGCAGATGATGAGTTGACCTGTTGTAATATTCTTCTGGTCTGAGTCAGAGTCTACCACAATAGGCTGCGATGGATCTGGAATTTCTGTATATTCTTCTTCTTCCCAATTGTTATCCCAAAATAGATCTGCAATGACAAACAAGAATATTGCCACACATGTTAAATAAGAACAAAAACTATAGTTACATATTTAGAGACTTAAACTTCTTGAAAAATAAATTATTAAAAGCACTTATCACCTCGTCATTATATCATTCATGATCACAAACTACAACAAAAGTTGTGAAAAGAGCTTGTGCCCGTTAAACCTCGGCCATAAGAACACTGAAATGTCATAGGATCTCGGGCACTCAGAAGGAAGTCTAGCGTTCATTAGTTTACCTTCAGAATCCGAAGGCCAGGGGAGTGAAAAAGTATCTTGAACCTCTGCAGACAGATAAAGACAGGGAATGTCATTACATCAGGTAAATAAAAGACTCTTGAAACAAAAAGTTTAAGTTTATTAAGTTTATACTAACCTGTTCTCACTGGTTCATCAAGCTCCAAAACAGGGGTGTCTACAAATGCGTTAGGAGGATGTCAGAAAGGCAGTACATTGGAAATCAAATTACATTTCAAAATTATTATTATTAAGCAGATTTAGTAAAGAAATACTCACTCAAGAGGAACTGGGAGGATCTGTCTGGATTGAAGTATCCTCTGCTGTCTCTGTTGTCTAAAAGATAACACCGTTTAAAAATGAAAATTGAAGCATTGCATCTGGAGCATATCTAAAGTAATACAAATGAAGACGCACTCGATGCCACGTCTCGCTCTCTTACCGCTCTGAGAATGAAAAGATGTTGGCTCTCTGGAAGGAGTGTTTAAAAGGAGGTCCTGTATCGGTCTGCACCACAGAAAAGTCTTCTCATTGGCTCTGCCAAATTTAAACGCGTCTTTCAAACAAATGGGCGCCTCTCTACAGGTGAGAATCCAAACAACAACAACATCATTGCCCTGATGTAGATCCCAGACTCCTGCTAGTATATTCTCCAATTTTACCTGGCCATCTGGAAAAACATTCTCACGACACCCCTGCTGTGAGAGACCCAGACTCTGCGCCTGAACGCTGGAGCAAATTCCTTTTTCGTTATTCTTCAATTTTACGCAGCCATTTGGACAAACATTCTCAGGGCACCCCTGCTGTGAGAGACCCAGACTCTGTGCCTGAACGCTGGAGCAAATTCCTTTTTCGTTATTCTTATTTTTTCTACCAACCATCTAGTAAAATTCTCGTGATGCCTTGGTGTGGGAGACCTAGACTCTGCATCTGAAGACTACACCAAATTGCTGATTTTTTTTTTTTTTTTTCAGAATTCCCTTGTTAAAGATTCTGACAAAGATTCTTGCAATGTTGTAGAGAGCAGGCTCCCTATTTGTGCCATGGGTTGATTTCCCCTTGGAGGCCGTTAAAAAGATTCTTAATCATCTTAATTCTAAGGTAGTGTAGAGTTTGCAAGAACAAAGATTTTAATCCATTTAGAAATTTGAAACAGTTTTGGTACATTTTTCTGCAAGTTCATAATTGCAGATATGCTCCAAAACTATTTTGGTGACTTTGATGACATGACCCCTGTAAAACCTCAGCATCTCATCTACCGTCTTCATCCTGCCTGCATTCTCCAGTTGATATTTAGGGATGGCTGAGACACCTTCCAGAACCTCATGCTGCAAATACCATTTAAACCTTTCAAAGTCCTCTTGTCCCAAATCCTCTAAAATTTCAAACACAAGGATGGAATCAGGCCTTATCTCGGAGGTATTCATCAATCACTTATAGCCCTTGAAGTGACAGAAAGTACACTTATATCTTTTTTGTCAACTTTTAAAATGATTATAAACTCAATAGTCATATTACAAAAGCGAGCCATACGTATCATCAATAAGTCTGGTTACTGCGATCACACTAATCCACTGTTTATAAAATCTCATGCTATGAAATTTAATGACTTGGTATATTATAAAGTAATAAAGTAGTAAATAATGTATAGAACTAAAGCAAAGTTACTCCTAGACAGTGTCCAAAAGTTTTTCTCTGTACAGGAGTCCAAATTGATTTGAGAGATGTCTCTAAGTTCACTGTACAAAAAGCAAACAAAGAAATTAAAAGGAGATGTATTTCTATTGTTGGGGTCAAATTATGGAATAATGCTAATATAAATATAAGAATGTGTAATTTGCTCTTGAGCTTCAAAAGAATGGTTTATAATCCTATTTTTGAAGGTTATAAAGGTAAATGATTTGTTTCTTTGTTATCGTTATTGCTATTCTTTTTTTTCCCTTTTGTCCCTGGTGTTATTTTGGGGAGGGTAGCTTAAAATAATAAGTATGTAGGATAGGCATATATAAGCATTATGCTTCTGCCTATGCCTTTTCAGTCACTACCTTGTTTGTACTGTATGTACCATTTATATTTCTTGTACTGTAAGATGACTGAATAAATTTACAATCAGTATAAATAAACTATTGCTGAATCTGGAAAAAACAAATGTCATTATGTTTACTAACAGAGATATAAGCACTGATGTCTTAATTAATATAAATGGTACTGAGATTAATAGAGTAAGGGAAACTAAGTTTTTGGGTGTCATGGTGGATGAGAATTTGCACTGGGAATCACACATAAATAATATAAAGGTGAAAATATCAAAAACAATTGCTATATTACACAAAGTTAAGGATTCATCAGATAACAAAGCATTGCTCATCTTATATAACACTATAATTGTTCCATATCTGACTTACTATGTTGAAGTATGGGGAAATGCTTGTAAAACATATACTCAGTCAATTTTCATTTTACAAAAAAGAGACATAAGAATAATCAGTAGAAAATGAAATATAGATCCAACTAATCCATTACTTTTTCAGTTAAAATTGTTGAAATTTCACAAAGACTACAGTCTACAGTTTGTAGTAGACTACAGTATATTACACATCATGTTTAAAGCTCAGAAAAAAAAACATTGCCAATCAACATCAACAAATGATTTGAAAAAAGAGGAAGCCATTATATCTTAAAAGGAACAGAGATCTTTAAAAAGCCGAGATTCAGGACTAAACTGATGGAATGTTGCATTTCTGTGAAAGGAATCACAATCTGAACAAAGTAACCAAAGAATCTAAATCCAACATTACATTTTAAAAAATGATTAAAACCAGTATGCTAAGGAAATATAATGAACTAAGTTAGTGAAGTTTGATTGATATACTGTACCTATTGTCATGACAGGTTTAAAAAACAAACAAACAAATGTATGTATGTGTGTGTATAGATGTGCATGTGTACATGTATGTGTAGATATCTACAGTATGTATGTATATATGACCTTTGAATGTTACAAATTGAATTGTCAGCAACTGAGAAAGGAAGGTGAGTGGCTGTGTTAGCCCATTGTTGATATTTTATTTATTTTGTTGTTGTTTTATTTGTTTTTTTTTTTGTTTGTTTTTAAATGGTGTTTTATGTAAAGGATTTATTAGGACAAAGGGGCAGATTTAATAAGAATATTCTTCTTTCCACTCTCTTTCATTCAAAATATGGGAACTTTTGTGTTATTTTTATTTTGTTTTTTATTTTTTTTTGTCAAATGAATGAAATAAAACTAAACTAAACTAAAAAAGGTTAACACACATCAGCAGGTGCCGGGCTAACAGCCCATTTCCCACATGCTGAAGAGAGCAACACTTTTTTTTTTACCGCATTTAATTACTTGGTCAGTTTATTTTGGGCAGGAATAGACCTCTATGAATAATTCAGCTCCCATTAAAAACCTCCTGAATGTCTGTATCAGAATTAAGGTAAGCACACAATAAGTTACCAGATAAAATAAGTGAGCACACATTAGCATTTGCTGGGCTAGCAAAGCATGACAGAAGCGTTGATTTGTATGGTGCAACTTATTTATTGAGCGTTTTTACCAGTTTCAGTCATGTGGTATATTTGTTTCAGAGAGGAAGAGACCTCTGTGGATAATGGCTCCTGGGAAAAACCTGAAAAAGCTTATGACCTGGGAATTTATTTATAACCATTGCATACACTCAAAAAAGGGCTTAAAATGTGCGTACCCCACTTTCTAAGCAAAAATGAGGATTTATTAAAAAATAAATAAATAAATAAAAAAACCTGACAAGGAAATATATGGAAACTAAGAAAACTCTGACCTATGTGTACACACATTTGGATACGGGGGAAATTGGCAGCAGAGGTGGTGAGATGGTGAGCTGAAGCCAGATTGTGGAGATTGGATGTGAGAGGAATTATTATATGTATAATGATCTCTTACACATTAAAATTCACCTCATATCACATGTTTATTAAAGATCCACTTCATAAACATTTAAATGCATCAGTGGTATTTGTGCTTGTGCCAGTGAGCCAGAATTTTTCCATAAGCACCTTTAAATTGCAAAAGAACTGTCACCTTAAATCTCAAATCAAATCCCGCTCAATATTTTATGAGCACTGTCTCATCATCACATTCCCCACGACCGGAGTGAAGAGGAGAGTCTGGCCCAGATTGTATGCTGCTGACAATCACAGTCAGCTGTGGAGCGCACCATGCACAGCTGAATGATGCCAAGCTGTAGCAGCTGACAGGATTGAGGAAAATCTGGCTTACCTTTGCCCGATTATAAGCATAAATAGGGTTAGGGTTAGGGTTCCTTGAGCACCAACAAACTAACCCTAACCCTAACACCTAACCCTTTTCACCTTTTTCACCTTGACCATGTTAACTAGGCTAACTGATGAAATTAACTTTACTGGTTGTAGAAATCCAAGATAGCATCAAACAGCAATAAACAATTGTAGTACACTGTGTAAACAGCTGTGCATATATATTACCAAGTATTACTCGAGTTTTCAGACAGTTTTTGTGTGTGAAATGGGTGCAGGAAACAGGTGTGTGCTGTCAGGCTCACAGAACGCACTCACGACACTGCGGTGCTCTGAGTCTCGCCCAGCACATCTTCACCACCTGCACACACTATGGATTGTATAAATTAGCAAAGGCTTAAGGGAGCAATATTTTTTTCTTGTTTTTTTTTTTTTTTTTTTTTGACATCCACCTTTAGATCTGACCTTTTTAAAAAGAAGTCAGGTCCTGTTTGATGAACTCTCTGCATTAAAAGCAGCAGCAACATGTTACCCCTCATTGCCTTTTCTTTGTTTGTGACCCCACTGCCCACCAAACAATAGACTAGTGCTTTCTAACCTCTAACTCACCCACAAGCACTTCAATTTCTGTGTCAGGAATACTTGTTTTCTTGGTTTTTCTTCTCAATTGTTGCCGTGATCTACTGTAGAGATCTATTGATCAGCCAGCTCATGTCTATGCCTCAGCACTAATGAGGTACTTTGCACTGACCATTCATGGTTGAATGTGGGTGTGTAGAGGGTGGGATGTGAGGCTGGTCCACATGTGGACAATTTCAAGTTGATTTGGCATTTTGTTTTATAAATCTTATACGCAAACATTTAGTGTGGATTCTCCACAGAATTTTAGGAATAAGGCCCCAGGTCTGTTTGTTTTGGAGAAGAGGAGACCTCCGCGGATTAACAATTAATGCTAAAGAAATTCTAATGGGGAGAAATTCTAGCTGGTTGAAATCTGCAATCTTCGCTGCTAGATGCCACTTAATCCCCCTAAATCTGACACATTGGACCTTGAACTAAACAAAATGATAGAATTGGGAATCCCTGCTCAGGACTGAAATAAAGGAAACTCTCCCACTTTGGGGCTAGTAGCTTGTCACAAATGGCTCTTTGACATTTCTCAGTTGACATGTGTGACTTACTTGCAAACTTCCTCTCTGACCTTTTCAATGTTCAATGACATTTTCTTCTCTCTAGGGAAAGAATCCATCAGGGTGTTGAAACTGTTGGATTTCTGCATCCTATGCAACCATGACATAGCATATGTTGGGAACTCATAGTATTAAAATGGAATCAGAAATAATTAACAATTATTAAATATAATTATAAATTATGATAAGCAATATTATTTAATTTACATTGAATTCCGAAAAAGAGAAAAATAATCTTCATTTGACAAACTCTGATTAGTAATTACAATATTCAATAAATGACGTATCTATAAGCAAAATAACCACCTCAATAGTAAAGACTGAAGGATTTTTTGATTTCTTGACATATTAGCAGGGAATAGCGATTCATTTACTTACACAATATTTAACAGTGAGTGATTCTAAAGGTACCCTAATTAGTTATTATGAACAAGTATGAATGTGTAACTGTGTGTGTGTTTTAGTGTGTGTGTGTGTGTGTGTGTGTGTGTGTGTAAGAGAGAGAGGGGGGTGGGTGGTTATGCTCAGGCAGTGAGAAGAGCACCAGTGTGCCTGGTGGTGGTGAAGGAATAGAGAATGGTTGCAATGGTACCATCCACAACTTTTCACAGTGGAAACAGAAAAAAAGCCTACCACACTGAATGGGGCTATAGTGTTCCCATCCACCAAACTGAAGGTAGTAACCCAGGGCAGGGATTCAGGAGAAATGCTGATTTGGTACTAGGCAACCTTAGAATTAATCAAAAAAGGTGAACTTTTGATTTAGCTCAAAATAAAAAGAATGTTGCCACAGATAAAGATACATTCATGTGTGTGGCATACATCACTCCTTCAGAATCCCCTTTATAAGATAGAATTATAATGAGCTTCTCCATTCTTGAAAATGAAATCAATCACGACAAGGCCCAAGGACGCATAGTAATCTGTGGGGACCTTAATGCCAGAACAGGAATAAAACCAGAATTTACTAACCCACAGGGAGAGGATACCTGGCCAAATCAGCATTCCCCTGCCTTCACATCCCCACAGGAACAACTTTGACAAAACTGTCAGCAGAAGTGGGAGCCAGCTGCTGCAGCTCATTTGACAGTTAATGGCCTCTTCGTTTGGGAGAGCAAGGAGGGCGTGCAATTCTTTGTCTCCCCAGTTGCTCATCTTTACAGTTTCTTTCAGGTTCGTGTCAACATTGTTTGTGTTTCCTTTTTGCTACTAGCTGCTCATTCCTGCTATCAGCTGTTTCCTGTTTTTAAGTCCACAGCCAGTGGGTCACATGTGCGGCGTCATCAACAGCTCCTCCCACAAGTCATCAACAGCCCCTCCTGTGGCAGAAGGGCCTCGTTCTTTTTAAGCCAAAAAGGTTCCGCCAATATTTTTACCCCTACGCAGCAGAAAATTGGGCACCTCGGATCAACTCGCCAATCCGGCTCTGTGTGTCTAAACGCTCGCAGCTTGCCTGCAAAATGGCCCAACATTTGCCGAAAATCTGGCAGTGTAAAAGGGGCTTGTGTATTTGTCAAGGTAACTGATTTACCCAGTCTGAAAAAGTCTCAGCATTACAGATCAAAAAAGTCAACCAACAAAAAGTGGTTTCATTCAGACTGCAGAAAACTGAGAAAAACAGTTTATCAAATCAAAAACAAAGACCACCTGACGATCCTGACCTTACCCTCTAATACTGGGAAACACTAAAATCATACAGAGGAATACTCAGAGCATCAACTTGATTTAACTAAAGAGCGCATCAACTCATATAATTTTAGAAAAATGGCACTCCTTCAGCAAACCACACAAGGAAACACTGGCTATTCATGATGTTAAAATGTGGAAAACACACTTTAAAACCTGAATGGTACCATTACACTAAATCTGGCCTGAAATGATTTCCTCAACAAATTCTCAAATCAATGGTTAAAGACAATTAAAACCCTTTAGACCAGGGGTCAGCAACCTTTATGATTAGAAGAGCCACCTTCAACTGCCTTCAGCCATAAAACATATTTGAGCCATGTTATGATGATAACACAGCCTATAGTCTAAATTAGCCTAGCAACAATACTAATAGGTCTAAATCAGCATCTAGTATTATAAACTAAGCACAAAAAGTAAGTACATTTGTGTTTGGTAGATTATTTCTTTGTTGTAACAAGGCAAGGCAATCTTATACCATTGGAAAGCCTATTTATTTCCCTTTTAAATGGTGCCACATTTGTAAGGAACATGCATTTGTGGGATGAACGGCAGAGCTGAGTATGTGGGTTGCGCCAAGGAAAACTGGCCAAACAGCTTTTTTTGCTGTTGCTATTCACTCTTGTTTTGAGCTTCTGGTACTCCTTGATGCTGACAGCACCTGTGATGATGGGCCCTGCTACAGCAGTCTGTTCCAAGAATCTGCATGCCACGTTTGACTGATCTGGATAGGGCCTATGCGATGGGGCAACTTCAAGCTGGTGTTCTGCAAAACCATGGTGTGCAGGACGATATGGCCGACAGCTCTCTGCCCAGGCAATCCGGAACAGACTGCATGCAGCCAGTCACCAGTCTCATAGGGCTGCCAGGAGGCCTGCCATGACTGCCCTTCACCGTCAGGCCTGTTTACGCTGGTGTCAGCAACACGTACACTGGAACCTGAACATATGGAGGAACGTTATGTTCAGCAATGAGTGCCAGAGTGTGTATAAGATCTATTGCCAAGAAGCATTGTCTAATGCCTACCAACATAACCTACCAAACACAAATTTTCTTCCTTTTTGTGCTTGGTTTAGTTGATGCACTCATGACGCTGCCTCTCCTTGGTTATCCTGAGTTCACACAGCCGTTTGTGTTGCATTGTGCCGCCTCACAAGTTGGCCTGGGTGTTGTGTTGTATCAGCGACAGCAAGGAAACATTAGAGTAATAGCATGTGGCTCCTACACCCTAAGTCCATCGGAGAAGTAGTACCATCTGCATCCTGGCAAATTAGAGTTTTTGGCATTGAGGTGGGCCATCTGTGAATGTTCCCGTGACTACCTGTACCACGCTCTATCATTTGTGGTATATACGGACAACGACCTTTTGACCTATGTGCTCATTACAGCAACGCCACAGGACACAGATGGGCAGTGGATTTGGCCAACTACAACTTCACTATATGCTATTGTCCAGGCAAGAACAACTCAGATGCTGATGGGTTGCCATGGCTGCCATTGGACATTGAGAGCTACATGAGTAGCTGTACTGCTGAGGCCAGTCAAGAGACAAGTGCAGAGAAAGACCCTTGCCAGGGCGTTGGAGTGGTTCATGTCAGTGCCTTGAGCCTTGTGAAAGAATGTGGGACTTGTCAACCTCTCACCCCAGACCAAATACGCAAGGCTTGGGAAGAGGATGAAGTCCTGTCAAGAGTCCCCAGGTATAAGTGGACACAGATTTAAACAGATTTACCTGTTTAAATCTGGCTCAAAATATTCCAGTCTATAATTGAACCGACATTACTGCATGGTAGTAAAGTGTTCGATCCTCTTGTAAATCAAGACTTTGAAAAATGGGTCAAACACCCAATAGAGGTCCTACACACTTACAGTAGATTTGCAAGAGTATGCTCAAAGTCCACAGGAAACCCCCTAACAATGGGTGCTGAGCTGAACTTGGCCAATACCCTTTTAATTAGGGTACAAAAAAGAGCAATAAAGTACTAGAAACACCTGAAAACCCATTGACCCCAACTCCTACCATTACAAAGCTCATCATTGCCAATGCTGTTGTATGCTGTAAAGCTCTCTGAGACAAATTGTGATTTGTGATATTGGGCTTTATAAATACAATTGAAATTGAATTGCATAGAGAGGAATACTTATAGCCAGCTGGTCCTGAGTGCTCACCTGCTCTAACAGCACATCAAGACAACCTTCGCCTGAGCCAGCCCCTTGTTAGGGCTGACTCAGACTTGCCCTGGATCAGCCCCTAGTTAGGCAGGAAATATACTTTTGCGCCAGCTTTATGCAGAGTGTACGACGTAGCCTACCTACGTGGTCTACATTTATACTGCATTTACTGCATTTATACTTGTGCGACATTGTGAGCATTTGTGAGCTGTCATAGGTGGTGATCTGTGCATGCATTGGCGATCTGCGGATGCATTGGCATCTACGCTGTCCATGTGAAAAGCTCTGTGAAAAGGGTGACTTTTTATCCAGTTTTAAGCCATATTTTACGCTACCCTTTTAGATCCTGATTCTTTTATCTACATATCTTAACAAGGAAGAACTTTTAAGTCATCAGATGCCTGCATCTTTAGTTGAATTGGCTAACAGCCTCGACTGCTACTGGTTTGCTAAGTTTGTTTTTAGCCTGACGGATAGGCTAAGCTTTGAGCACTTTCATGGACTTTTACAACCTGCATGTGTGATGGCTAAGTGTGGACCTGAGTGTCATTCATGTCAGCTTACCATCCCAAAACCGAAGACAAGCATTGCTCATCTGAAAGCCGAGCTCAGGGAGAAAGACAAGCTAATTTTGGAGTTTTCCTCTCCCTGTTGCTACAGCTCAGGCTAAATACCTAGCTGGCCTGGGCTACTCTGGCTGCATCAACAGCCATGCAACCTGTCCATCTCACTCCCGTGGCTGCGCCATTCCAGAAACGGACAACGATCCTACTCTTCCCTTTACCGGCGCCATCATCGCAGGAGTCCCTGAACGTGTGGCTGTTTCAGCTCAACCTGAGAGTTGGTGGTCTCTCCTAGGGGCTAAGCCCCAAGTAGCGGACAGTACTCCCGCTTCAGCTGTGACTCGGTTGCCCATCGGCGGGAGTGTTAAGGCTCCGGTGAGCTCAACCCCATGTCAGTGGGAGTATTGCCTGCAAGGGCAAACGTGGTGCAAAGTGCTTGTCTCCCTCCGCTCCACCACAGAACCTCCTGCTGGCCAACAGGTATGACATCTTAAACATGCAGGACTTATTGCTGCTGAGGGAGTGCTCCAATCTTTTACCTCCTCCTCTGTCTCCAACCAGCCCCGGCTCTCATCGGACCAAATGCCGGCTCCCTGCGCCGCAGCCAAAGTCTAGTGCTCCCGGCGCCACTCTGGGTTTCAGTCCAGGGAGTGGAGTCTCTACACCTGCAGCTCCTTGTCGCCAAGTCCTGCGCCGGCATTCTTCCTCCAGAGTGGCTGGCAGCTCCAAACCCATGAGACAACACCCACATCAGGTCACAACGCTAGTTATAGGTGACTCCATCATTAGAAATGTTAAAACACATTCCACAATAACTTATTGTTTCCCAGGTGCCACTGTCCACAAAATAGAGGAAAAAGCTATTGAAATCGTCGTTAACGAACCAGACATCACCAAGGTCATTATACATGTAGGTACAAATGACATCTGTAAACAGCAGTCTGAACTGCTGAAAAGAGAGTTTCTGCACTTGTTCTCCTCACTGAGAAGATCGTCCAGGTGTGTTTATGTGTTCAGCCCCCTACCCTCCTGTGGCCACAGTGTTGGGCGTTTTACAAGGCTGTTGTCTTTGCACACCTGGTTGTCATCAACTTGTGCTGCTCAGGGTGTCTCCTACATCAACAACTTCAATCTCTTCTGGGAGCGCAGACAGTTGTTTAAAGACGATGGTTTACACCCAAATTGGCTGGAGGCAAACTTACTGTCCTCAAACATTTCGTCCCCAGGTCCTAGCGCAAATCCAATTGGTTCCACATGTTCCTCCTCCATTAATCATGTGGCGCCAGGGCCCTCTAACAACTTCTTCAATCATCACACTTCTCTTTGTAACAGGCCAACAATTAATTGTGGACTTAGAAATTCATCCCGCAATATAACCACCATTCCTGTTATGGTCTGAGTTTATTTTACTCCTGTTTATGTTAGTGTATGCATCCTTTGACTCCTGTTTCTCTCTCCAGCACTGCAGGCTGTGGCTGGGGGGCGTGGCTGACCTACTTTCTGGCTGTGTGCAGCGGGGCACACCTGATGGCACTCTGCAATCTACTCACCTCTCCATAAAGACCGGCTCTGCCTCCACTACTCTGCCAGATAATTCCGTCTCATTCGGTAGTGCCAGGATCAGGTGTCTTTTTCTCTGCACGTTCTGCCTGTTCTGATCATTTTTTCTTCTTGTACTTTTTCAGATCGGTGCCTCGCTGCCACACCTCAGTACTTCAGACTGGTGGATAGCCAGCCTCCAGCAGCCACAGCCTGCAGGAATTTTTTGTTGTAAGATTTTGTGCACCCTTTTGTGTCTCCGGTGAGGCAATAAAGACTTTTGTTCAACTGCTTTGACATCTCCTGCTTTTTGGGTCCAGCCGCAAACTCGGGTGCCTTAATAATTCCAGTCCGTTTAACTAATAGACCTAACAGACTACTTTTTGAATCTAGGTGGATTCGCAGTGGAGTAAACTTAAACAACCTTTCATGCATTTAGACAGTCAACCCTACTTACCACCTCAGATCTTAGTACACACACTTATCACCAGCTGCTAACCCACCTCGCAAGAAAACCGTACCAGTGACGCTGAGTATGGCACTTTTAAATGTCAGCTCTCTTTTAAATGAGACTTTTACTATTTATGACTTGATTTTAGATAATACGATTTTAGATTGTATATTTTTAACTGAGACGGCTTAACACAGATGGACCAGCTATACTCATTGAAGCCTCACCACACAACTACAGTTTTTCTTATTCATCCAGGACAGGTAAAAAGGGTGGCAGTACAGCATCCATTGTTTCAGCATCACTTGGTTTTAAACAAAATACATGTGATGAATTCACTTCTTTTGAATATCACTCTGTTTTTAACAGTCCTCCTTTACTGTGTATGTGTGTTTAAAGGCCACCCAAACGATGCCCCTTTTTTTATCTCAGAATTTTCAGAAATGCTGTCAATCATCCACACTAACCACAACAAAGTAATTATTTTAGGTGATTTTAATCTGCACATAGATAATCAATTAGACTCTTTTGCATGAGAATTTTTCAATTTATTTAACTGTATTAAGAATTCCTCATGCATCTCGGGGGAGGTTGGGGACATGGAATCTGAGTCGTCCATGTTCAAAGCCTCCATTGTGGAGGCGGCTGCTAGGAGCTGTGGTCAGAAGGTTGTCAGTACCTGTCGTGGCTGCAACCTGAGAACTTGCCGGTGGACACCAGCGGTGAGGGAGGCCATCAGACTGAAAAAGGAGATCTTTTGGGTCTGGCTGGCCCAGGGGTCTTCGGAAACAGCAGACAGGTACTGGTTGGCCAGAAGGGCTGCAGCTGTAGCAGTTGCTGAAGCAAAAACCCAAGTGTGGGAGTTTGGGGAGGCTATGGAGAAGGACTTACGGTTGGACTTTTTGGCAGACGTCAGAGGATGCCTCAAGAAGGGAAAGCAGGGCTTGTCTCAGGCTGTGCTAAGCAGAGAAGGAGAGCTGCTGACCTGAACTGAGGACATAGTCGGGCGATGGGGAGCACTTTGAGGACCTCCTGAACTCAGCCTGCATGTCCACCGTGGAAGAGGCAGAGCCTGAAGACTCAGGGGAAACTCTCGCCCATATCTCTGGCAGAGGTTGCTGAGGTAGTCAGAAAGCTCCCCAGCGGCAAGGTGCTGGGTATGGATGAGATTCGCCCTGAGATGCTGAAGGCTCTGGACACTGTTGGTCTGTCTTGGCTAACACGCCTTTTCAGTGCTGCGTGGAGGTCAGGTACGCTGCCTACAGAGTGGCATACAGTGTGGTGGTTCCTATTTTCAAAAAAGGGGATCATCAGGGTATCACACTGCTCAGTCTCCTGGGTAAAGGGTGCTGGAAAGGAGGCTTCAACCGATTGTCAAACCTCTGATTCAGGAAAAGCAATGCGGATTCCGTCCGGGCCATGGAACAGTGGATCAGCTATTTACCTTTGCGAGGCTGCTGGAGGGGTCGTGGGAATTTGCCCATCCAGTCTACATTGCTTTGTGGACTTGGAGAAGGCTTACAACCGTACCCCTTGAGAGGTCTTGTGGGGGTACTGTGGGAGTACGGGGTACTGGGATTGCTGCTACAAGCCATCCGGTCCCTGTATGACCAAAGTGAGAGCTGTGTCTGCATACTCGGCGTTAAGTCAAACACGTTCTCGGTGGGTGTTGGCCTCTGCCTTGTCTCCGAATGTCATGTCTCTGTTAAGTAACTGTTTTTATTTCTTATGATTCATGTCTTGTATTTCCTGTTTTATTTTGAAGATCACTCACCCCTGTCTCTGTTTCAGGTTCATGTCCTGTCCCTTCCCCCCGTCATGTGCGCACCTGTCCCTGATTGTGCCTTCCCACACGTGTCTCCAATCACTCCCCATTACCTCTTGTATTTTACCTCTTGTCTCACTCTGTCTCGTCGCCAGTTCGTTGATTTCATAGTCACGTCCCAGCATTATTCTTGTCTTGTGTTCCTGTATTAATCTGACCCTGTTTGTTTCCCGACCTTGCCTTTGCCTCACGTTTGGATACCTCTGCCTCGTCTTCAACCTTCCTGTGTAACGAACCCGGTCTGTTATTAAACTACGATTTTCTGGAACTCCCTCGTTTCTGAGTTCTGCATTTGGGTCCTCTGGTTTTGTTCATGACAGAACGAACTGGCCATTGATGGACCCAGCAGACTCCGACTCCGTGCGTAAAGCCCTCCAAGCGCAGGGACAGCGGCTCGCCCAGCAGGACGAGCAGCTCAGTGCTCTGTCTTTAAGTCTGAGAGAACTGACAGAACGTCAGAACTCAATGATGATGAATTTGGGCTCACAGTTAAATGTTTTGATGCAGGCGTTGCAGAGAGGGGAGACTGCAGCCACTGCCCCTGACACAGCCACGGTGCCACTCCCAGGTGCGCCAGCCTCCACGCAGCCTCCTGACGCGGCACCGGCAGCCTTCTCACAGCTCTCTCGTCCGGAGAAGTTCTCTGGGGACTCAGGGGACATCAGGCCTTTCATTACGCAGTGTGAGTTACAATTTGAACTGCAGGCAGCGGCATTCCCCTCAGAGCGAGCGAAGGTGGCATTCATTATCTCGCATCTGACCGGCCGCGCAGAGGCGTGGGCCACCGCTGAATGGAGCCGCAAGTCAGCCGCCTGCAACTCATCGGCTGCGTTTGTCAAGACGTTGGAGCAAGTTTTCCAGCATACAGCCCCGGGCCGTGAAGCAGCACGAACTCTCGTCACTCTGAGGCAAGGCAAACGCAGGGTGTCAGATTACGCCATTGAGTTCCGCACACTTGCGGCTGAGAGTGAATGGAACAATAATGCCTTAATTGACACATTTTTTCAAGGTCTGTCTGACAAAGTTAAGGACCATTTGGTCCCTTTAGACCTCCCGAGAGACCTGGACGTGCTTATTTCCCTCGCTATCAAAATCGATAAGAGACTGGTGGAGCAAGAGAGAGAGAGAGGCCGCCCGAGGGAGCGCGCTTCCCCACCGCGCGCATGGAGGAACCGATCTACAGACCGACCAAGCCACGTCAGACAACCAGCCGCCAATCTGATTCCACCTACCGCCGTTATGGAAGAACCCATGCAGTTGGGCAGAACTCGGCTCTCCCCTGAGGAACGTCATCGCAGGTTGAGAGATGGGAGGTGTTTCTACTGTGGACAGCTGGGCCATTCCGTGAGTAACTGCCACATCAAGGGTGCCACTTCCAGCATTAAAGGGCGAGTAGCGGTGAGTCAAAACTTGGTTATCAATAATCCTGCCCAGGTTCTTCCCAAAATTGAACTATGCTCTGACAACTACTCCCTTGAACTGCCTGTATTTATTGATTCTGGTTCAGACGCTAGTCTCATGAACTCTCTCCTTGTTAGGAAGCTCCGTCTAAGAACCTTTCATCTGAACCACCCCCTCGGAGTTAATGCTGTGGACGGCAGCTTTATGGGCAACATTACTCACCGCACTCAGTCCCTAAGACTAAGCTTTCCAGATTCTCACTCTGAGCTAATTAGCTTTCATGTCTTTGACTCCATGAACCATGACCTTATTTTAGGGCACCCTTGGCTGAAGCTACACAACCCTCAGTTTGATTGGCCCTCTGGACAGGTTGTTGCCTGGGGAAGTAACTGCTCCCTTAACTGTCTCAAGCCTCCATGTAAAGTTAAAGCTCCCGTCCAGACAAAAAAACTATCTTATCCATGTCATGCTTTGTTTCGGCCTTAACTTGGGAAATTGAAGCTAAGGTTAAAGAGGCCACTAGCAACCTTGAGGTTCCCCACGGTTGTCCTGATAATAGACTCTTTGTGGTTCCCCACTTAAGGGGGGACGTTATTCACTGGGCCCACACTAACAGAGCTGTCTGCCATCCTGGCATTACTAAGACTCAGTTTGTAGTTGAGCAGTGATTCTGGTGGCCTAATCTCAGGAAGGACGTCTCGGAATATGTGAATGCATGCCATGTCTGTGTCGCTAACAAGCCTTCTTACCAGAAGCCCCCCGGAGAACTACAACCCTTGCCGATACCTCTACGTCCCTGGTCTGACATTTCTTTGGACTTTGTTACGGGGCTGCCTCCCTCAGAAGGTAACACTACTGTCCTGACTGTTGTTGACAGATTTTCTAAAATGGTGCATTTCATTGCATTACCCAAGCTTCCCTCGGCCAAAGAAACGGCCGAGGTCATGATTAATCATGTGTTTAGAATCCATGGATTTCCCAGAAATGTGGTGTCGGACAGGGGACCTCAGTTTGTGTCTCAATTCTGGAAGGAATTCTGTAACCAGCTAGGAGCTACTGTCAGCCTGTCCTCTAGATTCCATCCCCAAACCAACGGACAGTCTGAGAGACTCAACCAGGAGCTGGAGACCAGTCTCCGGTGTCTCACATCCCAGAACCCTGGAACCTGGGCTCAGAAAATAGTTTGGGTGGAGTATGCCCACAACTCACTTCCCTCTTCATCCACTGGTCTGTCACCTTTTCACGTCGTTCATGGTTACCAACCCCCTCTGTTTCTTGCCCTAGCCCCTGATTCTTCCGTCCCGTCTGCATTGGCCTTGGTGCGACGCTGCAGGAGGACCTGGGAGCGAGCCCGTCAGATGCTGCTCCGCCAATCCAAGAGGTATAAGACCGCAGCAGATCGTAAGAGGGCTCCAGCTCCGGACTACAAGGTGAGACAGCGGGTGTGGCTCTCCACGAAGCATCTTCCGCTCAGGGTGGAATCTAGGAAGCTCGCTCCCAGGTTCGTTGGACCCTTTCCCATCTCCAAGGTGATCAACCCGGCCACAGTCAAGCTCAAGCTTCCCAGGTCTATGCGAGTCCACTCTGCCTTTCATGTCAGTCTGCTCAAACCAGCCAAGGAGTCCCTGCTGGTCCCTCCTTCCAGACCCCCTCCTCCCCCCCGGTTCGTGGATGGGGGCCCTGTCTTCGCAGTGAAGAAGCTCTTGTCCTCTCGTCGTCGTGGTCGGGGGATGCAATATCTGGTGGACTGGGAGGGGTATGGCCCTGAGGAACGCTCTTGGGTTCCCTCCAGGTTTATTGTGGACCCCGCCCTCATCCGGGATTTCCATGCCTCCCATCCTGAGGCTCCAGGGCCCTCAGGGGCTGGCCCTTGAGGGGGGGGTACTGTCATGTCTCTGTTAAGTAACTGTTTTTATTTCTTATGATTCATGTCTTGTATTTCCTGTTTTATTTTGAAGATCACTCACCCCTGTCTCTGTTTCAGGTTCGTGTCCTGTCCCTTCCCCCCGTCATGTGCGCACCTGTCCCTGATTGTGCCTTCCCACACGTGTCTCCAATCACTCCCCATTACCTCTTGTATTTTACCTCTTGTCTCACTCTGTCTCATCGCCAGTTCGTTGATTTCATAGTCACGTCCCAGCATTATTCTTGTCTTGTGTTCCTGTATTAATCTGACCCTGTTTGTTTCCCGACCTTGCCTTTGCCTCACGTTTGGATACCTCTGCCTCGTCTTCAACCTTCCTGTGTAACGAACCCGGTCTGTTATTAAACTACGATTTTCTGGAACTCCCTCGTTTCTGAGTCCTGCATTTGGGTCCTCTGGTTTTGTTCATGACACCGAACCTATTTGTGGTTTTCATGGACAGGATCTTTAGGCACAGCTGGGGGGAGGAAAGGGTCCAGTTTGGGAACCTCAGAATTGCATCTCTGCTTTTTGGGGGCAATGTGGTTCTGTTGGCTTCATCACATCGTTACTTCCAGCATGCACTGGGGCCATGGTTCTCTGCTGGAAAATGGTGGATTGCCCTCTCTGGGTTGGGGGAGAGTTACTGCCTTAAGCAAGGGAGTTCAAGTGCCTCCGTTTCTTGTTCAAGGGTAGAATGGAGCGTGAGATGGATCGGTGGTTTAGTGCTGCTTCTGTAGTGATGCAGGCACTGGGATATTGATTTACTGGTCCATCTACGTTCCAGCCCTCACCTATGGTCATCACCTATGGGTAGTGACCGAAAGAATGAGATCGAGGATACAAGCGGCCAAAATGAGTTTCCTCTGCGGGATGGCTGGGCTCAGCCTTAGAGATAGGGTGAGGAGCTCGGATATCCGGAGGGAGCTCGGAGTGGAGCTGCTGCTCCTTAACATCGAAAGGGGTCAGTTGAGGTGGTTTGGGCATCTGATCAGAATGCCCCTGAGTGCCTCCCGCTCGAGGTGTTTCGGGCATGTCCCCCCAATGGAAGTAAGTCCCAGGGCAGACCCAGAACACGCTGGAGGGATTACATATCTCATCTGGCCAGGGAACGCCTTGGGGTCCCCCAGGAGGAGCTGGAAAGTGTTGCTGGGTAGAGGGATGTTTGGGGTGCTTTGCTCAGCCTGCTGCCCCCGCAACCTGGTCTCGGATAAGTGGATGAAAATGGATGGATGGATGGATGGATGGATGGATGGATGGATGGATGTTACACAGCCAACACACAACAGAGGCCACACCTTAGACTTAGTAATGACCCATGGACTGCAAATATTTCTTCAGTTGTGGATGTCGGCATTTCTGATCAGTTCTGTGTCTTTTTTACTGTACATGGTTTTATACAAGATATTCTAGAACAAACTGTCAGGAAAACACTATCTAACTGCTAAAGTGGCTGCAAATTTTATTGAGTTTTTAAGTGACAGTCCTGTAGACTTTTTAACCTCATCTTGTGATTTTATTGTAGATAGTTTTAACTGTAAACTTAGATCAACTCTGGATAAAGTGGCCCTACTTAAACTTAAAAAGACTGCCACCAATTCAACACCCCCCTGGAGGAACGAAGAAATCAAAGAGAAACTGTCGGATAGCAGAAAGAAGATAGAGAAAGAATAAGCTGTTGATCAACCACCAAATTTTATGAGATCAACTCACAATCTACAATAAAGCAGTTAAACATGAAAGACAGGTGCATTTTTCTAAATTAGTCACTGACAACCACAACAACCCAAAAATTCTTTTTTTCAACTATTGATCGTTTAATCAAATCAGTTTTTTTATGAGGTCCAGTAGTATGTCAACAGACTTAAAATGTGAAGAATTCACAGCCCATTTCAGTAGTAAAATCAAAACAATTAGATCTAATTTAAGTAAACCCCAATTAATTTTACCACCCCTGAACCTTTGTTTTTATATGAGGAAACACTAGAGAAGTTTGTCCTGGTTGATGATGAAATGCTTAGAAAAGTAGTTTCTCAATTAAAACCAGCAGCTTTCCTTTTAGATCCCATTCCCACATCCTTTTTTAAAACAGTTTATAGCTGTTTAGATTTTTAGATTAGACATACTTAACATTGTAAATTATTCGCTTCAGATGGGTGTTTTCCCTGCTGCTTATAAAACTGCCATGGTTAAGCCTCTTTTGAAACGAAATAACCTAGATGCCTTGGTACTAAGCAACTACAGACCAGTGTCCAATATGGCATTTTTAAGTAAAATTTTAGAGAAGTTTGTTTTTAATTAGTTAAATGATTTTATAATCTCCCACAATATTTTTGATCGTATCAGTCTGTTTTTGTTTTTATGATGTGAAGCACTTTGTGTTGTGTTGTTGTTTGACAATTTCAAATACAAGTACACAAATTGGCTCCACAATAACTCGCAGCTCACAGGCAAAGTATTTGTCTTTTGCTGGACATATTTTCCCCACAAATACAACATGCTAATGTTATTAGCACAAGCCTTTGGCATTTTACATTGTAAAGATTCGCTTAGCAATAAACAGAGATTTCCCCTTCTCATACAAAGCTAGGCCAAATCCCAGGGGACTTAAAATGCTATTTCGTGGAGGCTTTATTGTCTTTGTAATTAATTTTTTATTACCTGTGAAATTGAAGTAAATGAAGAAGCTTCCTTTCCACTGAGGGAAATGGTTTCAGCTTACAAAAATAGACAGGAGGTCTGCGTCGCTGTGACATGTAGTTACATTTCTGGGGAGCTGCAAATCAGGCTAGAATTTAGGGTACGGCATAAACTTTACGTTGACTCAAAAGTATAAATCCCACTGACAAGGGACCTCCTATGATACACAGAGCCTCTTCTCTTCTTCTCTCTCTCTCGCTCCTAGATTCTGAAATGTTGGTTCTTCTTCATTTGCTAACATTGCTGTCCTGTCACTGCATGCCACTAACTCGGCTTCTTCTCCGGCGCCTTTGTGCTCCACTGTCTCGCAGCTTCCTTCGAATCGCAGCTGCACCTGGATTGTTGTGCTGCTGCCCTGGTCCTGCCTGATGCCTAATAGTACTGCTATTATCATTAGTCTCACTTCTACTATTATTATACACATGATTATCATTGCCACATACATATACTGTCATATATTAATATATGCTTATAACATACATATTCCCAAAATACTATTACAACATTATTTCAAATGTACAATAACTGTATAAGTGCAAATGTACAATAACATTGTTATTGTAGCTATTGTCATTACTGTTTGCACTGCATTTCTTTCTGTCTCTGTCTCCCTGTGTCTCTCCCTCTCTTTATGTATCATTTTGCCATATGGATCACTGTGCATTAATGATGCTGATCTGTGCTGTACACACGACATCTATTGTATGTCTGTCCGTCCTGGAAAAGGGATGTCCCTTCAGTTGCTCTGCCTAAGTTTTCTACCATTTTTTCCCCCATTAAGGGTTTTTTTGGGGGGGTAGTTTTTCCTTATCTGCTGTGAGGGTCCAAGGACAGAGGCAGGTCATATGCTGTAAAGCCCTCTGAGGCAAATTATGATTTGTGATACTAGGCTTTATAAATACAACTGAACTGGACTGAATTGAATTGAATTGAATTGAATTGTTCTAATGTTGCAGGTCAAAGAAATCTAGTCTCTTTGTCCTCACAGAGTGACAGCTTGGTACTAACTCAGCTTTGTTCTCCTTTGCTTGGAAATTAGCTTGCAAACTTTGTGTCTGATGAAGGCACCAAGCTATTTGGTCTCTCTTACCACTTAGCAGAGTTCAGTGTGGCTGTTAGAGTGGGCCTCACTCAGACCAGAGAGTCTTTTCTACTGTGGGCATGCAGAGAGTTGAGAAAAAGCAGGGGAGGGCGTAACAGCTTGAGCTGCACAACCATATCTTGCTGGTGGACCCAGGAAAAAGAGAGAGAAGAGCAGCAGATCCTTCTTTTTTTCTTAGCGTGGTGACATTGCAGGGGGTCACATGCCACATTTGACCAATCATGTTTGAAGTCATGTGCGGAGCACCACACTGAGGTGTGAAACCGCAAAGCATGCTGGAATATTGAGCGCAAATGGCTGATGATCAAAGGAGGCTGCAAAAGGCATTTTGACAACAGCTGAGCTTACAAGACATGTCTTCACATGTCCAGTTTGAAGCTGCAAAAATAAACAAATCATCTGTGGACTCCAGTGGCCCCAACATGTAATAAGGGTGAGAGGTGTAATGTCCCTCTTCACCAATTCTGTTTGTGATATTCATGGGCAGGATCTCAAGGCACAGCTGAGGAGAGGAGAGTGTCTACTTTGGGGACCTCAGAATTACACCCCTGCTCTCAGATTATGTGGTTCTGTTGGTGTCATCACACCATGACCTCTAGCATGCACTAGGGCAGTTTGTGGCCAAGCGTGAAACGGTTGAGATGAGAGTCAGTACCTCCAAATCCCTTGTTATATATAAATAAATTTGCATTCAATGAGGAATGAATGAGTAACTAAATATTAGTTAGTAGTAGTGAGGGTCCTAAGGACAGAGGGATGTTGTATGCTGTAAAGCCCTCTGAGGCAAATTGTGTTTTGTGATACTGGGCTTTATAAATAAAAATTGATTGATTGATTGATTGATAGTCAGTCCTTGAGTAACTCCTGATCAAATGTCAAATAAATGACACTCTATGACATTTAGTAGTAGTTACTTAAGAACTGAGCATCAACTAGTGGTTAGTTCCTCATTAGTTCTTAATTTAACTAGTCATAAAGAACTGATTAGCCACTCTGACATTTGATGGGTAGTTACTCAAGAACCAGGGGTGCGTCCAGACATTTTTGATAGGGGTGGCCCCAGTGGGGCACTGACTTTTGCAGGGGTGGCATGAAGTATGAGCAGGAGCACCTGCACACACACATATGCAGTATGAACGTGAAATTGTGCCTAAAAGATTAAGTACATTATACTTCATATGAGGAAGGAAATGTTAAGACATACCAATAGGTCCAGGTGGGGCAACAGGGGCTGCCACAACACTATCCCCTGGTGCATGGCCTGCAGTCCCCTCCATATTGTCAGCAACGGTCACAACTGAAGCAATAAAGGGATTGCTGCAGTTTATTTATATGTCAAATTGTCACATTTAGGCTTTTGACACCAGTATTGTTAAAAAATTGGGCTATACGCTTAATGACAGAATAAACCACTGTAGTGTAAGTGAAATATCCCAGTCCAAATCAATGCACATAATGTTTTAAAGAACGTAAATGCATACATACCATGATGTGTATCTGATGTTGAGGGTCTTTCATCTTCATCATCCACATGTGACTCTATAATAATACATAAGCTGTGATTAGAATGATAATAAAATCAGCCTTTTCTTAAGTAACATACCACTTAGTTTACTTAGCCAATTCAGATAACCTAAATGAATTTAAGACTATTGCTCCTTAACACATATAATAAGTTTCTAAAATACCACAATATCACTGGTATTAGGGCAAATGAGTTCATAAATTAAACAATAAATTCAGACAAAAGAAAAATCTGGAACTATCAGGATTTTACATACCTATTTGTACAGCTGAAGCTGAAGGCTCCTGCTGTACATCTTTAATGACAAGCTGGCTCTCATCCTCTGACTAACTGCTGTGGCCCTGCTCTGGCTATGCTATTTTTGATTTCTTTCTTTTGAAGAAGTCCTGTATATTCTTCTGGTTTCTTTTCATACTGCAACAGTCCCATAATGCACGTCACGCTATATATTGTTCAATAGATAATTATGCATACATGTTACGAATTCTAATTGACGTTACTCAGGTCTAACATAACAATGTTACGCAGTACAGATTTACATAGCTAACTGTTAGCTTTAGCATCGTTGACAGTCCAAACCATAGACATATAAAGAGTAGACGCCGCATCTACCGCTACTGCCTATTGGCGCTGACGAGCCGTGGGGCCGCCATCTTGGACCGGTCAACCGCTCCACTCAATGGTTGGGGTAATTAAGTGTCAGCACATTTAATCCATCGTAACTCTCTGAATACTAAACTGATTATCACGCGTTTTTTTTTTGCTGCAAACGTCATACATGTAACTATGATACAGGACAAATGGTTTAGTGTATTTTAATATTCATAGTGGGATTAACAGTAATAGAATATTCTGATATAGCCTAGACTGTAGACAGGTATTTTGCAAACACTACAAACACACACATTATACATAATATATATATACACACTCACTAATATATGATAGAGAAGCAGATAGTGGCAGTAAAGTCAACTATTTTAATAATTTGAAGAGACAATATATGATTAGGCTATGTATATTTACCGATATATACACAATTTATGAATACATTATATTTCTATATAAAACATAACAATAGATAGAAGTTGTATATCAGAGAAAATGAATATATATAAATAAAATAAGAGTATCAATATAATTCATACATATGTATAAAAAAGTTATACATCGGAAAATGATTATATGTATGTATATATATATATATATATATATATAAAAATCATGTAAAGTATCAATATACTTCATATCAGTTCTAAGGCTGTACAAAGCAGATAAAGAACAAAATGTAAAGTAAAAGTAAATTCTCAAGTTAAGTTAACACAAGAACATGACATCCAAGTCCCAAACCATATTTACACATGTACAAACTTGCTCATGAAAGTTTTACAGCTAAAACCCCTGAAAGAGGACAGTTTTGCAGAGCTTCTTTCTCGTGTTCCCTTTCTGCAGGTCAAGAGAGGTGACTTTGGCAATGTGGTGCAGCCTTATCTTAAGAAACACAGACACAACCAATGACAACAAGTTGGAATGATGGTTGTTGATACCAAACTGTGTCTCCTCAATGTGTTCCCCAAGCAGAAAACATCCTCTGTTCCAATCTCCTCCCGGACGATGTGTGTGACTGTTGACACCTTTGGAGCTTGCTTTATTGAAGCTTGGCGAAACACCCTCTCTGCAGCTCTCAGCACCTTATAATAATAATAATAATAATAATAATAATAATAATAATAATATAAGAATAATAATACATTATATTTATATAGCGCTCTTCACAGTGCTAAAAGACACTTTACAGAACAGAGAAAAGAACAAAGCAACTTTAATATACAAAGATAAAAAAAAAAAAACAAGATTATAAAATCAAACCTTCACTGTGCCTTGTGAAGGAATCACTAGGCCGCCGTTGTTTTTCAGGGCTAGAAGGTGGTAGCTCTCGTCAAATGATGATGGTACAGCATCTCTGGTCAAGCTTGCACGGCACACATCACAGGACAGCTTTCGTAGGATCTGCCGGACTACAAATCCTGCTATGTAGACCAGAGCATTTTCCACCAGACCACCAAACCGAGTGGGAAGATAACTGTGGTCACACACAACGGCTGAAATGTTGGTGAATGGAGATGGGTGCGCTTCCGCAGTTTCAGCAGAGGACATCTCTACTGCAGACAGGGGCACAGTGTCATCTTGGGCTGCCACATTGCCGGTCTCACTAGGCGAGACACCACACCGAACCATCAGACGGCAGAAGATGGCCTGGAACTGGCGTGCAGATGGATTGTTATTCCAGCCGCCTTGTATGGAAAACAGGCACACAATACATAATTACTCCCAAGACATAACATATAAAGATATTAATTAAGTATATTTTCAGAATTTATTGTAATGAAAATAACATCAACCCTACCTGACGCTCTGATTGAATTAAATAGGAGCTCCAAGTGATCCTGGCTGAACCTGTAGGCTGTAGGTGAGCAAATACCGCTGAACTTGGAGCAGTTCAGGAATCATCAGCATCAGTGTGTCAATATTGATGACAAATCCGATGACAGACAAGTACCTGCAAAAGAAAAAAGTTTTATTACTCTGATCATGGCAAAACAAGACACCCCAAGAAAGCACCATGTAATTTTGTTCATTCAAAGCCGTGAAGTGAATTTTTCATCACATCCATTGGTAATGTGTAATCACCAATTCTTGAGTGCCTATCACAGGGGTGCAAACTTACAGAGAATGAAAATGGTAAACACCTACCACGGTGGATAAATAATTAGTTTGCATCCATGTTTTAATAATGTTTCCAATAAAGATCATTCATGTTTTTGGGAATGGGATCAGTTTGTTGTTTAACTTAAACAGTATACTTTTAAGACACTTAACTTGGAACACTGCAATTGCAGAACTGGGAGAACCTGAGAACAAGAACACATGCAATACCTACCATTTTGACACCTACATGTACTTGATGTTGTGTAATACATACCATTTAGAAACATCTAGGACCTGAAACACACTGAATGCAAGATCATTCCAACAGGAACAAAACTGCATATTGAAAAACATTTAAACAAGAGATCATTATATCAACATACATACCATCCTTCTGACACCTGCATAACATTGATGTTGTCTAATACATACCATTTAGAAGCATCTAGAACCTGAAACACACTGAATACAAGACAGTTCCGACATAAACAAAACTGAACACTGAAAAACAATGAAATAAATGAGCATAATGTTAGCATACATACCGTTATGACACTTGTGTGAGACTGAATACAAAACAATTTGAACAGAGACAAAACTAAAGAAAAAACATTGTAACAGTAGCATCATATGAACCTGATGTAGAGAACGAGCCATCTTAGGAACTCGATGCATAACGGAACAACGGAGCATCTTAGGAACTCGATGCATAACTGAACAACGGAGCATCTTAGGGTGTCATTGAACTCATGTCATGAACTTTTCATGCATGAATAACAAGCACTATTTATATAAACCTCTTAGATTGGTGAAGGGTATTCCATCTTTTGTCACCAAAGTAAGCAAGTACTCCCTGGCTCCCAAGGGAGCTTTGAATCCTTTGGCACAAGGATTGCGTCCATTCATTATGTCGAACAGCCTGTCAATCATCTATAAAAAATATCCACATCCAAATCACTATCATTACAGGGTTTCATCAGGTATCAGATAATTGAAATCAATACTCATCTATTCAAAATATACAGAGAACAGAGAACTTATTTCTGAACTGTATGTTCAACGAGTTAATATTCAAGTATTAGTATTTGCTTGACTTCTTTATTTCCATAGGTCCACTTTGTACTACAGTAAATTTTAGAGCTTTACCACTTACAATTTGTGAAGTTATGTATAAGGTTATGTACAAACTTTTGTATTCATGATGAATATGCAATATCACGGTTTATGACAATATTTGCATGTTGAATTTAGAGTCAGTCAGAATTGTCAACGAATTGTTCCTGATGCTCAAATCAAATTTTAATTTTTTTTTTAAAACATGTAGTTGGTTCTATAATCATTACTTGTATTACCTCAATGAATTCTGCCATTGCGTTATAGTCTTTAAACTGAGAGTAACCAAGATCCCTCATTGTGCGGAGAGCCACTGACACAGAGTGACTCAGTGTCTGCGCAGCCAGGGACACCCTCATCTTTTGGTTCTCAAAGTAGACATGTTTGTCTGTAATTTTATTGGCAGCATGCAGTCCATCTTTTTTTGCACATCATTGAGATAATTAATGTACTGTACCTCCAATCGATCTGTCCGGTGGTCGTTGCAATTGGACTGTATGCCTGTAGAAGAAGAATCTGTCACTGCTCAAACAAGTACAAGCAGCAAAATGTGATCATCACGTCCAGCCATAACTGTGCAAATGATCAGACAACAATATTTAGATATAACTTTTAGCAGCAGAGTCATAACTTGTACAAACAGGTCTACAATGATCATCATTTACCTGCAACATATTACGTGCCAACTTGAGCATGTGGCAAGCATCCATCATTACAAATACTTTCTCGCCAGTCACTGGATGCGGGAAACTGGTTTGAAGCGGCTCTCGTGGGTCTCCCTTCAGCTCACACCCAAGTTGGTTACACATGCTGACACTGGAGGCATGCCCATCCATTGTTACACATACCACCCGAATGCCCCGTGCATGCAGCTCCTCCAAAGCATGACTGAGAAGGACCCTTTGTGTGTCTGGAGACAGAGACTTAGTCAGGTAGTACGCAATGGGAGCCTTCCAATGTCCTTGTAGGCCAACCACCATGAGCACAAGAGCCTCAGTAGCAACATCAGTCTCACTGCTTCCATCACCCATGTCCACAAATCCAGACATTGACTGGGTATTTGGATTATATTGCACATGTTGTCTGATGGCCATGGCATCCAACATGAGTGCAACACATCCATATTTAGCCTGGTCTTCCTGGCATCTTCTCTCCAGCATATCCAGCATCATCTTGTTCAGGCCAGGCTTGTCATCCACCGAACGCAGCCACCTGTAAAAAAAAATTGAGAACTAGCTATTTAACGTGTTTGCATCAGTAATATCCTAAAATTCAATTGGACAACATTAAGACTACCTTTGCAATGTATGTGGATGTGGGAGGGGAAAATGTTGAGTCTCTCTGAGGTACTTGTATGCCTTTGGACCATGTAGATGGAGCGTGAGCGTAAACTCCCTGTAGTCTTTTGTGTACTCATGGCCCTGCTTTGCCATGAAGTCTAACTGAAGATCTGAAATTTATGAGCAAAAATGAATAAGTCCCCTTCAGATAATAACTAAGGAGTTTAATAAAGAGTGTAAGAATAACATGTACATGAATTTCAAAGTGCTAATTTTGTTTTACCTGAGTAGAACTCAAGCCTCTCTTTGAGCTCTTCATTAATGAGGTTCTTTTCCCTCAAATCCCCCAAAAGACTCTTTACTGTCATCTTTGCCCTCTTTTCTCTGGCCATGGCGTTCTTCTTCTCTCGCTCCAGACTTTCCACTCTTGCTAGAGCTTCATTCAGTCTTCTCTTAAGAGCGGTACGAGAAGCAGGCAAAGCATAGCCATGATCCTAGAGAGAGGGATGAACATGGTTGTGATGTTTCACTTTACACACATCACTGTGACACCACTAGTGTATGGCCCACATTCTTTCTTATAGTCATCACCTGTCAAAGCCACTGCCAGGACCGTGTGTGTGTGTGTGTGTGTGTGCCAGGAATGAATGTTCAACATGTCTTCAATTGCATGTGAATGGGTTTATTTGTGAACGTGTGCCATATATGAGTGGCAGCAAACAAGTGAGATTTTAATATGTCCAGGACCATTATGATATGTTTACAGTAGAAATACTCACATCATTAGGCTGAGGTTGTGGGTGTGAGGTTCCAGTTTCTGGATCATCCTGAGAGGCCACGGACAGGCTCTCTTCAGCTCTTCTGGAGGTACATGTAGTCCTGCCCTTTTCCAGCTAAAATGAAGAAACATAATACTTCAAAAGAATATACAGGGGTAAGTATCTCACCCTGCCCTGTGACTGATAACAGACTATTTACATTTATGAATGCTAATAGCCTTATGAAGATACACCTACTCTTTGGAGATGAACTGGAAAGCTGAAGATGGATGGAATAACACCATCTCTGAATCGGACAATCTGACCTGTCCTATCAAAATTGCCCTGCTTAAAATGTTCACTGCAAAGCATTGAGGAATCACTTGCAGTGAATCCTTCCCTCCTCAAAGCCACTTCCCACTTCTTCCTTGCATCTTTGTCTTTGGGAAACCTTAAAAATGAAAACGGGAAATTTGGGGGAGTCTACACAAAAACATTTTACAAAGGAGGTCAAGCTTATTTTCTTCCTTCAAATTTCTTACAATCTTTCTTCAACAAAACTCCTATTTTGATGCATATCTGTTGATAATGAACCAAAGCTGCTAAAATTGTGATTACGCTTGTTTGCAAACTATTCTACAGTCAGATGTTCAGTTGTTTGTATTTTCAAGTAAGTGGGGTGGGTATGAGACATGAAAGGTAGCTTACTGTTGGTGAATTACATGTGAATAATACAGTCTGTGCCACCTGTGTAAAATTCACTGGTCAATGTTATACCAGTAATATTTGTTTTATTTCTACAATAGCATTCTTGTGTCAGTTGTAATGTAAGTCAGTGTTATGGAATATGACTTATAAAGTCTTCATAGCCGGGTGAACACCGGCACTAAACATAGCCTAGCTAGCTTGCTACGATTTCGCTGGTGGGCATAAAGACAGTACAGTAATATTCGGTTCACAAAATACAACCAATAGTAATGTTCAAGCTTACTTGTGAAAAGTAATCCCCCGTGCCCTGTTTTCGACAGTCCACCGATTTAAACAGAAATATGCTGCGCAGTGCTCTGGCATCTTGTTCCTTGTGCTGCTCAACTAGGAGTACGTTGACCGGTCCAAGATGGCGGCCACATTTCTCACGCCCCAGTAGCCAATGCGGCGTCTACTCTTTATATGTCTATGGTCCAAACTGTGTTTGCTTATGAGATGAAATGATTACAGACTTATGCCACTTACGATAAAAGAAAAAAAAAAAGACTGGGGAACTTTTTAGCTCACTGCCATTACAGCTTTTAACCACAGGCACAGTAAGTGTATTTACAAAAATGTACGATACTCACATCTTTCATAAACGAGAGGCGACGCTGTAAACTCAGAGATGGGATGCTCCAGAGACATGTGTTGCTTCACCGGTTGCTCCTGTCAATCACAACTTCTTCTTCCCGTCTCATTTTTCTGTTTTTGAAGGTTAGTTACTACTTTAGCGCATTACTGCCTCTCAGGTTTAAGGTGGAACTGCAACTTAAAAAGTGCGGTTTACATTCAGCGTCGTAGTGGCCCGCCTCTGAATGGGCAGGATATTGGGGTGGCACCTGGGGTGGGGTGGTATAATAATAAAATTGTGTGTATTTTGTAGCATATCACGTATAGTGTTGTATGAGGATACGTTGCTTGGTCACAACCCAATTCTGTGCACATGGTCATAAATTTGATGAAATTAGTGCATATATATGCTATTAAATGAATAGTTAGTGATAGGTCTTTGTGACTCTAGTAAAACCACTCAGCATTATGTTGTGGCAGTCTCATATACTTCATATATTGCCTTTGCATATCAGGACCTCATTGTGTATTATCACTTACACAATGACCAGAGGAACTCAAAGAGATTAACAAGTACTGTAAACATTTAGTGATGGTTATATAAAAGAAGAGAGGAAGAGGCAACAGCCTGTTTAGTATATAGATCAAGGGAATTATATTGAGATGTGAATTTGTACTTGTGTTTTTACACACTGTTTGCTGGTGACAGGATGTCAGAGCAGGTGGATGGCAGAGCTTTTCGCTGTATGGTGCCCAATAACCGGAAAAGTGAGGATGCTCAAGATTTTGGTGTTTTGACGGACCCCAGCTGTCCCTTTCTTCAGTGTCTGTAAGGCCACCATACTGTGTAAAGACTGTTCTGATTTATGGAAAAAGACACAGTATTGCCCTCCCCGAGAGTTCTGCCTTGTAAAATTCCATGTCTGTTGACAAAACATGTCCTCTTCAGCCCCCCTCCACCAGCCAGACTGCTTAAGTATCCCTCTCCAAAAACACTTTTTCACGTCACACATTTAATTTGTTTTCCAGGCCTCTTAACCACACAAGCAGAGCTATGACACAATCCCAAATAAACATAGCATCTGAGACAGAGGGATGTATCTAGGACAGAAAGTTGTCCTGTCTGAGGGGAACAAATCAAAACAGATTTTTTTCTCTGCTGTGCAGCTGCAGCTCACATTTCTAGCATCACATTCCATCTAGAGCAGGAGGCTATACTCTGTGCACACCCACCAGGTTCCTGCCACACACAGAACTACAGTGTAGTGAAATGCTCATTTATGACCCGAAGTGTCCTACTTGCCATTTGCTTGTAATCTTTTAAAAGCAGACATGGGAGCCCAACTCAATTCTCATTGCCAGGTTGCCACATACTGACACTTTGTCATGCCCCTTAGCCTCTGATAGCTATGCACAGGGCACCCTTTAGTGTGTCTATGTTATGCACAGCTGTAACACATGGCTGATGTTAAGAAATAGTTGCAGTTAGGTTTAGGAAACAGAACTACATGAATAGATTTTAAAAAAACATCATGCTTTGGGTTTGAATAAATACATTTCTTAAGTAACATAATGTGACATAAATACATCATGTGAGTAATGTCCGTTTCTAAGTTATACACATTACATTTTAAAAACTGACTTTTTTTTGTTTCACACAAGACACGAACTGCGGTGTCCTCGGTGAGAGAATATCACAAGGGGAGTGACAAAGTGTTGGTATCTGGGAATGAGAATTAGCTGGAGAGACAGCCAGTCTATAAGTGTGCATTAATGCATGCATGGTGCCTACCCCATGTAACCTGGATTCCTTTGGAGCATTGGTTATATGCTGCCAGGGAATGTGGTAGGTCCAAAATGCAGCACAATCTCACAAATAACAGTTTGTAATGACCTTTATTGAAACTCTCCGCAGGTTGAATGGTGCACAGGTAAAGATCAGTACATAACAGGTAAGTACGGACTTGGTTCAGATGAGTATGCACAGTCTTAAGTTCTTGAGTTGAGCTGAGTTCGTGGGCAGGCTTAGGTGACCTCACATTCACAGGATACAGTTTGTTGAAGGACGTGTGAGCAGGCAAAGTGAGCCGGTGAGCAAAATTCACGATTAACAGTTAAGAGTTCAATGGAGTATCGAGGGAACGGGGAGCTGGCAGGTAAGTAAACGTTTTAGGTAAGTTGTTAACACACTTACAGCTGTGAGCAAGATGCGACAGCACTACTGAGGCAATAGGCAGAGCTTGTGGTCGACACGTAGGCAGAGTTGGTAACAGGCAGGCAGGCAGCAGAGCAGATAAACCCAGGTGAAAAAGGCAGAAAAGTTGTCATGGACAGCCGGATGACTAATAAACCATTAGGACATGAGGAGCCAGAGGCACTCACACCGCAGCGATGTTTCACTCAGCAGAAAGCTCGGCAGGTAGACAGGTGATCTCTCTCAAGGAAGCCGTAGTGGTGAAACGCCACAGGCAGACAAGAACCAAGAGATACACGGGCAAAACTCGAAATCAGGGATGGAAAGCTATTGCATTTACTGTGGCAGAGATGAGGAGAGGTGGTCAGAAGCAAGCTGAGCTGAAAGCAGGAAGTCAATCTACAGATAAGTGCCAGGCATAATGCAAAGACAATCTGGCAATGAGTGAGTGAACCAGGGTTGCTTATATATTGGCTTGATGATGAGAACGAGCTGGGAGCAACAGGTGAGAATGATACTGCTGATGAGAAGGTATGGCGAGGTGGTGAGAGAGACGGAGACAAGGTGAGTGGAAACTCCCACAACAGCAGGAAAGCAGACTGTGACAGTATGCATGCTAAAATTGTCATGATCCTGGGTTTTTTTTTCATATTCTGTTATCCTATGGACTGTTGTTCATCCTGGGTGCAGTTCATCTGTGTTGATCCTGTATTCCTCCTGTGCTGATCCTATGTTCCTTCTGGTTGCATTCTGTGGTCGTTCCTGTGCTCATCCCTGTTCATTGTGCTTTTCCCGTTTGGTGTTCAGTTTGTTTTTTGTTCTGCTTTCATTTGGATTTTGAGTTGCCTGCCTGTCCTGAATGTTTTCGATCAGCAACATTAAAGCTTGCCTTTTGTTAAAGACTCAAACTGTCTGTTGGTCTGCATTTGGGTCCTCCTCTGAACTGAATTGTTACAAAAAGATTACCTCCATATGCAATAAGCACATGAATAGTTGGTGAAGTATGTCAGGACAACAGATAAGCTCAGCAACAGGTACGGCAGAAAGTTCTAAGGAGAATTCAGTTAAGTCTGTTACTGCTGCTGCTTTTTTTCAATGTGATCTTAACATTAAAAATATAGCGACCCCCGTGAGTGTTGCTGTGGATAATCGCGTTTTACTGTTGTCCCTGATCTGCCACCTAATATAAACTTCTTAATATTCAAGGTACACACAAAGTAGACAAGTAGCTATGTCTGTGGGTTAATATGTGTTGTTAAGAAAGCCAGTATATGACCCTTAGCATAGGGTACGCCAAACGATGTGATGTTAATGCAATATTACTAGCTCCTGCAGTAGATGACTTACGACCATTCACCAACTTCATGCATCAGTCTAGAGCAACAGTATCTTTTTGTCGAGCTAGCGGTAGTCTACACAGAGACGGAGGGTGCCGTCCTTCTTCTTGACTATGACTATTGGTGAGGCATAGGGGGTTCAGCGCTCCCTGATCACCTGAGTCTCAAACAGCTGATTATTGTGAGACTTAACAGCATCCTAATTAGAGGGTGGGATATGCCTGTGGCGCTGGCGTACAGGGATATCATCTAACAGGGAACCTCATGCTCACTGAAATTGGTACACCCTAAATCCCCATCATATGCTGAAAACACTGTCTGGTGTTTGAGTAATAAGGACTTGACTCTGCTTTGTTCTCCCTTAGACAAGTTGGACAAGTCAGCAGACTGAATGACGTTCTGGACCTGGCTGACTTGGGCTTGCTGTGTGTTTACAGTGGCTGTTACCCCCTGTCCCAAAGCTGCCCATTTCTGTAATATCCTGAGGTTAACTCATGACCGCAGTCTGACTGAGAAGCCCAAGAGCACAGAGAGTGGGAAGGGTGACAGTGGTTGTCCCTACATTAACTACAGGGATTTATCCAGTGCTTCGACAGACCTCAACAAGGGCGGGAGAAACCAAGGGGCCTGCCGGCAAAGAGGCTGCCCAAGTTAAAAGGTCAAAAAGAGTGGTGTTGTTCCCCCAATTGCTGAGAACAGGTAGCAACTACAACCTTAACTGTGCCCTCTGGGATGCAAATGGGACATCTACCCCTTACTTTAGCCATGCTGGTTCTGGGGCTTGTACTCTTAACTTGTGCATGCTGGCAATATTGTAAGGCTTGTTTCCACACTTGTAGGCCTGTAGGATGTGGGAGGCCTTAAACAGAGCAGGTCCATACTCTTGGAACAACTCTTGGAAACACTCCCTAAGAACATGCATACCGAGTAAACCTGGGACTTTTGCAGCAAGTATATTTAAAAAAAAAAACCTTGGAGACTTTCCAACCCTTGATGCTGCTGACAATGCCCATTTGTGACCAGAGGGTGAGGACTGGGACCATTTCAGATGGTCCTCTTTAACAATTTGACACAAAGGGGATAGCAGAGACAATGTTTCCGAGTAATAACAATAAGGTTTATTAAATATATGAATAAAAAAAAAAAAGCTGTAAAAACACAATATTTGTTGACAACCATAAAAACTTATCTGACAGCGCTAAGCTAAGCTAAAACCCAAATATACCAAAAATAAATTGTGGCTAAATAAATTAAGAACTGTTAGTCGGGGGGAGGCTTGCTGTCTACCATGCCGGAGGAAATTTTAGGGGAAGACCCACTCAAGCCAATGCAAAAAAAAGGGGGAGTGAGGTTACACACAAAAACAGACAGACACACACACACACACACACACACACTGCATGAAAAGTGGGTTTTTCGTCCCCGTAAACGCCCGGAAATCTCACTCGTTTTCGGCAGTTTCCGACAATTTACAGGCTGCGAACGTGGCGTTTACGGGTCCCGCAAATTGTCGAATACGGACCCATGACGTATGTGGAGACCTCCCGGGAGGTGCTAATGGCTCTAATTAGCATATGAATAGCAGCGGAGCCGCGTCTGGCTCGAAATTCCTCACTCCAGGATTGGATGAAACCACTGCTTTGAAACAAGAAATATCACTCGTGATTGGTCGGCAGATCTGTCGCTATTGGTCACTCTGGGTCATTATAAATGTAAACCCCTCCCCTACAATAATAAAATATAAAAATAATTAAATAATAATAACCCTTATAATATAATAATTATAATAAATGTATAATTATTATTAAACATTTAAATAAAATTATTATTATGCTGTATATTCATGTCATTGTTATCCTATGGGCTACACTATTATTACCATCAAGGACATGAATGAATTTATTGAGTAAAGGAACATTTGCGAGGAACATGTTTATTCAAAGAAAGAGCTTTATTTATAACACACAACTATCAACAAGTACAAACAGGAGATTTCAACAACAAATCAAAATCATACAGCACCATCAACTGTCTATTATTCGCCGCCTCGGAGCTGTAGGCATCTGACGGCGATCTGTCTGCATGTGCTCCATCTTGCAGACGTCTGTAGTGCTGCCCTTTAGCTCGGGTTCACCTCCAATCTGACTGCAGCGTGGCACAGAGTTCAGTCAGCTCCTGTCCGTCAAGTGTGCCGTCTTCCTCATCAGACATCATGTCTACGGTGGCGCAATTCCATAGGTCCACCTCGTCTTCTGCCAGGACACTCCTGTCTCGCTTCCAGCAGCTGTAAAAACAATCAGTAAAGACAATAAGTACTGCGCAGTGCACTGCATATTGACACAACACATCTATTAATGCACCTGAAAAATAGTCACACTGACCAACAACGAGTCTGATCTAAAAGTCACAGTAAAAATTAAAAAATAAACAGTAAAAGTCACTTACAGACAATGGCGTCATTATCCGCATCAAGTGAATCCGGACTTGCAGACAGAGCTCTTAGTAAATAACAGGTCACGGCCTCGTTATGAGGAGAGGTCAGTCTGTGAAAAACAAAATGTACGTAAAGATCGGTCAATAACGTGTCTGAGCGTTTCCTCATACAGCAGAATGAAAGCATATTCTTTAAACTTACCCTCGCTCCGGTTCGTAGTGCATACAATTTGTCTCTGAGTTGTGGAGACGGCGTACTGCTTCCTGTAAATTAAATTACAAGACCAAAAAATACACTTTAATAAACAAACTTAGACTGGTTCTGCTTCTTCATTTGTTCTTTTACTTTTAGCTTAGCTAGCAGTCACTGAATATCTTCTTACCGCCATCTGGGGATTGTGCACCGTCTTCTCTTGTTAGTTAGTCTCCTCCACACGAGTTTACTGCGGTGAACTGCTGAGTCATATCGGCAGCAAACACAGCAAGCTGGCAGAGAGCCCACTGATAGCGTTCAGCTGTGTCTTCGTCCATGCTGAGGAGTTTCCGGGTGTTGAAGGAGAGACGCCGTTCAGACATTGAAGTTCACGAAACAGCAACGCAGCGAAAAACACGCGAAACGGAGGAGACTGTCTGAATATACAGGAGTAAAAACAGGACTGGTGATAAGCTCGTCTTGCGAGGTCTTCCGTTTGAATCATGCCGAGCTCGCACGTGATTGGACGAGGGCTAGACGGCTCGTCGGGCTCCTCCAATCACATGATCATTGTTTACGGAAGAGGTCACTGCAGTCATGCCACTATGCACAGTGGTTGAGCTCTAGCAGACTGTGATGTTGTTTGCATGGAGTGCACATTTGACCTTTGTGGCAAAGCCTGGTTAAAACTAATTGTTGAAATAAATTGTTTTGTGTATCTTTTTTATGTAACATTGACCATTGCTAATGATCATACACAGTAATTAATCTAGCATACTTTCATGAAATAAATCAATTCAAGCTAAAATTTAAGAGTCTATAATTAGGCTATACTAAGCCTCATCTATTTATACCAGAGATGAATGAAGTTAATACCTTTTAGAGAAATGTCACCTCTGTGTGGGGAGTGAAACTCCCCCTGCTCCCCTGGTTTGCATTTCTATAGCTCACAGCATGTTCATTTACATGTTAAAGCCTCCCCTAGAATTAGGGGAAGGGGGGACAACTGCCAAGCAAGGCCCACGACAATTTACGACAGTTTCCGGCAGTTTTCTGTGTTGCCTGTAAATTGCCGCGCGCAGCCGTAAACCTGAAATTCCACGGCAATTTACAGTGCCGCATACTGCCGGAAATCCCTCTTTTCATGCAGTGACACACACAAAACTAAAGACAAAATGGTGGCTCTCAAGGTGGACTGACCTTTAAGGTGGCCCAGCCAACCCTACTACATTAACACATCTACTGTGCTAAGGTTAGGGAAACATGGATTTTTAACTGGATTCTGAAAAAAACATGTAACCCGGGCAGCAGCCAGGGCAGTGGTGGCTCAGGAGGCAGAAATGTAAGATTAGTGGTTTGATCTGCGGCTTTTTGAATGTTGAGGTATTCTTGGGCAAGGTACTGATCCCTAAATTTGACTGAGTAGCCACCTGTTTGAAAATGTAAAATGTAGTGTGAAAGAGCTTTTAGTGGGTGAAAGACTAGAGAGGCTCTGTGCAAGTCCATTCACCAACTGTAACAGGTCATCTCCCTCCCTGCCACTATATGGCACTGTGCCAGCTGGTGCGCATGCAGATTGTGGGGCGGCACTGTGCGCCCTTATATATAGAGGTGTGGTTACACCTGTCTCCCTCTTTTCCTACGCTTCCCCCTGCTGGATGTGGCCTGTCCGACGTGGCTGTCATGGCACACAATCCTCTGTTCAGGTAATGCGCTCTGCCAGTCTTCCTTTCCTCATGTGTGTGTAATACGGGCATTTTGGTGATGCGATCTCCGCCTTATGTAGCGCTACCGGCTGCTGGGGCTGTCTGGGGACGCATCGCTCGGCCAGAAGCCTTCCATGGGTGCGCTTGCCTGTTCCTTTTGGTGAGTCCACGATTGTCTGCCATTAAGCGGCTCTGTTGCTCAGTTCCCAGCTGATTCTTTCTCTGTGCGTTTTTGGTGCAGCTGGGTGATTGAGCCAGCGCTGAGCCTTTTATCCTCCGGCTCTCTTGGGCGTCACTGCGTCTTTGCGGAGTGGTATGTATGAGTCTATTCTCCCAAGAATGTTAGTTTTAGTTATAATATTTCATTCACTAAATTGTAGCGGTGTACTTTCTCTTGTAGAGGCCCTGCAAATTGTCTGGCCAGTAATCGGCCACCTCTACCTGAGCGAGTCCATGCTGCTGTTTTGGCTCCCTTTTATTGATTTCCAGCATTTTGGATCTTGGAGTGATATGCACTCGTGATTTGCGGGATCGGCTCGCCGATGTGGCTGTCCAGAATGTCCTGGCTTGTGTGTCTCTCCAAATGTCCTGCTAGGAAACGTACTTAAAGGACAATCCGCAGTTTTAAATAATTTCATCTATCTATAAAGCAAGAAATCTCTGTGTGTGCGTCTGTATGTCTGTGGCTCGCATATCTCTCTGACAGTTTGTCAGATCAACCTGAGCTTTCAGATATGGCTTGCGCATGGCACGATGGTGTGCATCCTTCATTTTGAAGTTTTTGGGATTCATATTCACAACATTATCATTAAAATTTAAAATCCCATAGACCTCCGTCTAACCAATCAGCCTATCGTTTCTCGCTCGCAGCTGTAGCCACGCTTCACGGAATGAAAGATCAAAGTATCCTACTGCTATACTGCTCTGCCTCACCCAAAACTTTGCACAGGCTTACCCCGGATGTCCACTGGATCTGCCATGTGGGCGATTCAGCCACAGCACGGGTGCCGGAGCTCATCGCGGCCATTCAAGTCAATGTAAACTGCTTCACCAGAAGCAGCTTGGCGCTCCGCTCCGCTAAAAATACGCACTGGGTCTATTTTTCGACGAACGCTGCTTGACGACGTGTCAATTTCCACAGACCAAATGAGTCAAACAGGAAGTCAGGCGCAGAAAAGACGAGAGTATCCGGTCAATTTTCAAAATAAAAACACCCATGAAAACTCTGGAGCGTATTTCACATCGCTACAACAATATGACGTCAAAGTCTGTGGCCCCCGGCAGGTGGAGAAATCTTTTCTTTGTTTGTTGATGTCTTTATGCCTCCAGTGTTTCCGCAAATTATCGCGTGACGTCATGATCTCGCGATCCGTCAATTGCAGCCACTCGCGTGAGTGCCGCTATAGATACGCTTCCAGTGGACATTGACGCCCGGCACAGGACGGAGGAGTCCGTGCCACGGCCGGACCACGCACACCACGGATCCAGTGTACACCGGGGGTTATGGCATTCCCTTTCGTCCCTCCCCCATATAGGAATAGATGAAGTGGTGCAATTTGCATTAACATGACATGTTTAAGTAATCTCATCGGTAAGTAGTATTTCTTAAGTTTCACCACGCTGTTCTCATCTGCTCATTGTGTTTGCTGACATGGCTACAACATGGTTAGATTGACTAAAACATTGCCTAAACTTCCCATACCAAAGTATGGTTAGGTCGGAAACGTTTTTTTTTCCTTTCAGACGTGCAGGGTTACGTGCTTGCTAGCTACCATTTCAAGATAGTTCGCCTACGGAAAGCTAGGAAACCTAATAATGTTGCATGTCTCTCCATATCTCAATGTACATTCATGTCTTACCCAATGTACAGTTTCTCTATTAACACTATGTAAGAGTATGTACACCTCTTTGCACATCCAACCATTGAACACCGCCTCATTTGGCCATACATGAAAAATCTACTTAAGCTTCCTCTTTTCTATAGAAAAACATACTTCCTACGGGCACTGCACTAGTTTGTTAAATGTAACATTTGTTTAATGTGTGTTGTTTATGAGGATTTACTTGTTTAGTTCTTTGTGCTTTGCGTTTGTTTCACCGATTTACTTATGTTTGTCCACAACAGTTTTTTATAGCACTTTGGCATGTTTCAACTCTTGTTTTATTTCTCTGGTTAGGTGCTGTGGGCCTGCAGTGGCAGTTCAGTTCCCGGTGGTAGTTTTCCTTCACAATTTTCTTTGGCTGTGTGTGATTGCCGTGTCACGGTTGTTTAATTTAGGACCCTCCTTGGTTTGCACCTGCCACCTGGTAAACCCCAGCCCTGAGCTATTTTTAATTAATATAATGGTGTGTGACATTTGGTTTTCCTTTTGATAATTTAATTAAGTTTGTTAAAATTTCCTTATTTGTAAATTAAACAGCCTCATGCCCTGTGGTATTTTTTTTTTGAAACTGTGTGACCTTAAAATTTTAGTGTGGAATTTCTTGGGGGTGAAATTCCCTCGAGTGGCGTTGTCACAACACTTTGTAGATTTTCCCTTTGCTCTCGCCGCGCCACACAACCAATCAAGGTTTCAGAGGAGTAAAGTAATACGGACTGATCTTTTTGTCCTGGTAAGCACTCGTGTGGCTGAGTTCTGGATAAATTGTAAACTATGTTTTTTTTTTATTTGGAAGACCTATGAACAGAGAATTGCAATAATCTAGCCAGCTCATAACAAATGCTTGCATGAGTTTCTCTGTCAGTCACTTGGGGAAAAAGCCATCTGATTGTGCAAATGTTTCCAAATTGGAAAAAGGCAAGAGAGAAGGCGGCACATCTCTCCACCCTAAAGCGGGATTACACCACTAAAACAGTCAGTGGCGGAGTTTCTGTAGAGTGCTGTAAAGTTTAGGTGATTCAAAACACACATTAAACACACATTAAACATGGCTTAATAGACAATTTAAACACAAGTGCAACTAGAACTGCAAGCAGTTATGATAGGGGGCCAAGCCTCCCCGCGCAACTTGGCCACCGGATCTCACGGAGCCCACGGAAGTCGGCCCCGAAGGCCGACGGGTTCGGGTCGAGCGTGGGGACACAGGCCGACGTCTAACCCGCAGTATGGTAATTGTAATGGGATCGGCACTGGAAGCCCGAAAGGCTAAAAGTGTGTGTTGTGACAAGTCACGCCCACTTTGACCAAACATCACTAAGATTTAACTCTGGCCTCAGGAGTGACACCACAACATGCTCGACAAATTTCGGGAGAATCTGATCAATTTTCATGTCACTTCATGTTTCTGTGTTTATAGCGCCCCCTAGTGGCCATTTTCGGCCAAATTTGGAACAGACCCTCTGGTTGACCTCTGAAAACAGTGCTTCGAGTTTGACATCAATAGCTTTCACTTTGAAAAAAATATGCAACTGTATGTGTTTTTTAGCTAGCAGAAAAAAATTGATTATTTATAAGTACTGCACTTTTTGGAGTAGCAAAATTCTTTTGATAACTTTTAATCAGGCAAGTCTGGAAATTGTATGTGCAAAGTTTCGTGCAGATGGAGCTTAAACGCTAGGAGGAGTTCGAAAAAGTAGGTTTTTGATGTGTAGTGACTTACAAAGAGAAATATGCAGTGGAAGTGGGCGTGGCCTATGTCAGAAGATGCGACTCTATTTAGGGAACACTTGGATATAAAGTTTATGAAGATGTGACTGAAAATGTGGAAGTTACAGGAAAAAATGCATTTCCATCCGTTATAGCGCCACCTAGTGGTGGAGACACACAATTTTTGGTATGGGTAGTCTGTGTGCTATTCTATATATACCCTGTGAATTTCATAGCCCTCAGCATAATACTTGAGCTGAAATAAATGTTTGTTGTTTATCTTGTCATAAGCCACGCCCACTTTGACAACTCGTGATGAACTTCAAGAATTGGCCTCAGGAGTGACCCAGCATCATACCCACCAAATTTCGTAAAAATCGGTGCAGCCATTTAAGAGATATAAATGTCTCAGCGTTGCAGCGCCCCCTAGTGGCCAACATTAGCCAAATTTGGCTCACTCCCTCACAGCCACATGTCAATCAAGGATGTCCGATTTAGTGTTGTCAGCCTTTATTTTAACTGAGATATGCTACAGTTCGTGTTTTTATAGCTAGCTAGAAAATTTTATTCGTTAATAATTTGCGCATCTTTTGACCGAACAAAATTCTTTTGATAACTTCAGATCACGTCGAGCTGAAGACTGTACGTGCCAAGTTTCACGCTGATCAAACAAATCCCTAAGAAGGAGTTCGAAAAAGTAGGTTTTCCAGTTGTTGCGATTTTGCGAAAAAAAATTATAGGCGGAAATGGGCGTGGCCCAGCCCAGGTGATGCAATACTACTCAGGGAATCTGATGATATGAAGTTTTTGAAAGTGCGACATACGGTGTGGGAGTTATAGCCCAAAACACGTTGACCTTGTTTGTAGTGCCCCCTGCTGGCTGACATTTGTCATTTTTTGCGCCTGAGGTACGTGCAGGGGTCTGGACCAACCCTCCAAATTGGACCACCCTCCCTTGCACGGTTTAGCCTGCAGCACCACTTTTACCAACGGAAAAATAAAAATAGAGAATAATAATAATAACTAGAACTGCAAGCAGTTATGATAGGGGGCCAAGCCTCCCCGCGCGACCCGGCCCCCGGATCTCGCGGAGGCCACGGAAGTCGGCCCCGAAGGACGAAGGGTTCGGGGCGAGCGTCTGGATGCAGGCCTACGTCTCACCCGCAGTATTGTAATTGTAATGGGATCAGCACTGGAACCTCGAAAGGCTGAATGTGTGTGTCGTGACAAGTCACGCCCGCTTTGACCAAACATGACTAAGATTTAACTTTGGCCTCAGGAGTGACACCACAACATATTCGACAAATTTCGGGCGAATCTGATCGATTTTCATGTCACTTCATGTTTCTCTGTTTATAGCGCCCCCTATTGGTCATTTTCCGCCAAATTTGGCACAGACCCTCTGATTGAGCTCTGAAACAATTGATTCAAGTTTGACATCAATAGCTTTCACTTTGACAAAATTATGCAACAGTATGTCTTTTTTAGCTAGCAGAAAAAAATTGATTATTTGTAACTACCACATTTTTTGGAGTAGCAAAATTCTTCTGATAACTTTTGATCAGGCAAGTCTGGAGATTGTATGTGCAAAGTTTCGTGCAGATGGACCTTAAACGCTAAGAGGAGTTCGAAAAAGTAGGTTTTTGATATGTAGTGACTTAAAACGAGAAATATGCGGTGGAAGTGGGCGTGGCCTACGTCAGAAGATGCGAAACTATTTAGGGAACACGTGGATATAAAGTTTATGAAGATGTGATTTAAAATGTGGAAGTTACAGGCCAAAATGCGTTTGCGTCCGTTATAGCGCCACCTAGTGGAGCAGACACACAATTTTTGCTATGGGTGGTCGGTATGCTGTTCTATATATACCCTGTGAATTTCACAGCCCTCAGCATAATACTTGAGCGGAAATAAATGTTTGCTGTTTATCTCGTAATAAGCCACGCCCACTTTCACCTGTCGTGATTAACTTCAAGATATGGCCTCAGGAGTGATGCAGCATCATACCCACCAAATTTCGTAAGAATCGGTGCAGCCATTGAAGAGATATAAATGTCTCAGCTTTGCAGCGCCCCCTAGTGGCCAACATTAGCCAAATTTGGCTGACACCCTCACAGTCACATGTTTATCAAAGATCTCAGATTTGGTGGTGGTAGCATTTATTTTGACAGAGATATGCAGCAGTTCGCCTTTTTATAGCTAACTAGAAAATTTTATTCGTTAATAACTTGCGCATATTTTAACCGAACAAAATTCTTTTGATAACTTTAGATCGGGTCCAGCGGAAGACTTTACGTGCCAAGTTTCACGCTGATCGGGCAAAACCCCAAGGAGGAGTTCGAAAAAGTTGGTTTTCCAGTTTTCACAATTTTGCGAAAAAAAATTAGGGCGGAAATGGGCGTGGCCCAGGCCATGTGATTCAGTGCTTTTCAGGGAATCTGTGGATATGAGGTTTTTGAATGTGCGACATCCGGTGTGGGAGTTATAGCCCAAAACGCATTGACCTTGGTTATAGCGCCCCCTGCTGGCTGACATATGTCATTTTTTGCGCCTGAGGTACGTGCAGGGGTCTGGACCAACCCTCCAAATTGCACCACCCTCCCTTGCACGGTTTAGCCTGCAGCACTACTTTTACCGGGAGAAGAATAAAAATAGAGAATAATAATAATAATAATAGTAATAATAATAATAATAATAATAAAAATCCGAACAAAAACAATAGGGTTCCCAGCACCGCTGGTCCTGGGAAACGCGTATGCTTTGCATTCGCGTTCCCCAGGCCCCGCGGGCTTGGCCCCCTAATAATAATAATAACTAGAACTGCAAGCAGTTATGATAGGGGGCCAAGCCTCCCCGCGCGACCCGGCCCCCCGGATCTCGCGGAGGCCACGGAAGTCGGCCCCGAAGGACGAAGGGTTCGGGGCGAGCGTCTGGATGCAGGCCTACGTCTCACCCGCAGTATTGTAATTGTAAGGGGATCAGCACTGGAACCTCGAAAGGCTGAATGTGTGTGTCGTGACAAGTCACGCCCGCTTTGACCAAACATCACTAAGATTTAACTTTGGCCTCAGGAGTGACACCACAACATATTCGACAAATTTCGGGCGAATCTGATCGATTTTCATGTCACTTCATGTTTCTCTGTTTATAGCGCCCCCTATTGGTCATTTTCCGCCAAATTTGGCACAGACCCTCTGATTGAGCTCTGAAACAATTGATTCAAGTTTGACATCAATAGCTTTCACTTTGACAAAATTATGCAACAGTATGTCTTTTTTAGCTAGCAGAAAAAAATTGATTATTTATAACTACCACATTTTTTGGAGTAGCAAAATTCTTCTGATAACTTTTGATCAGGCCAGTCTGGAGATTGTATGTGCAAAGTTTCGTGCAGATGGACCTTAAACGCTAAGAGGAGTTCGAAAAAGTAGGTTTTTGATATGTAGTGACTTAAAACGAGAAATATGCAGTGGAAGTAGGCGTGGCCTACGTCAGAAGATGCGAATCTATTTAGGGAACACGTGGATATAAACTTTATTAAGATGTGATTTAAAATGTGGAAGTTACAGGCCAAAATGCGTTTGCATCCGTTATAGCGCCACCTAGTGGAGCAGACACACAATTTTTGCTATGGGTGGTCGGTATGCTGTTCTATATATACCCTGTGAATTTCACAGCCCTCAGCATAATACTTGAGCTGAAATAAATGTTTGCTGTTTATCTCGTAATAGGCCACGCCCACTTTGACCTGTCGTGATTAACTTCAAGATATGGCCTCAGGAGTGACGCAGCATCATACCCACCAAATTTCGTAAAAATCGATGCAGCCATTGAAGAGATATAAATGTCTCAGCTTTGCAGCGCCCCCTAGTGGCCAACATTAGCCAAATTGGGCTCACACCCTCACAGTCACATGTCAATCAAGGATCTCAGATTTGCTGTTGTTAGCATTTATTTTGACAGAGATATGCAGCAGTTCGCCTTTTTATAGCTAGCTAGAAAATTTTATTCGTTAATAACTTGCGCATATTTTAACCGAACAAAATTCTTTTGATAACTTTAGATCAGGTCTAGTGGAAGACTTTACGTGCCAAGTTCCACGCTGATCGGGCAAAACCCCAAGGAGGAGTTCGAAAAAGTTGGTTTTCCAGTTTTTGCGATTTTGCGAAAAAAAATTATAGGCGGAAATGGGCGTGGCCCAGGCCATGTGATTCAGTGCTTTTCAGGGAACCTGTGGATATGAGGTTTTTGAATGTGCGACATCTGGTGTGGGAGTTATAGCCCAAAACGCGTTGACCTTGGTTATAGCGCCCCCTGCTGGCTGACATATGTCATTTTTTGCGCCTGAGGTACGTGCAGGGGTCTGGACCAACCCTCGATATTGCACCACCCTCCCTTGCACGGTTTAGCCTGCAGCACTACTTTTACCGGGAGAAGAATAAAAATAGAGAATAATAATAATAATTAAAGCTGCAAGCAGCATTGAACGGGCCCTCGCACCTTCACGCAACTCGAGGGCGCTGGCAGGACGCCGGCTCACGCCGCCGTTCATCACTGTCGAAGGCAGACCCCTCACGCAGGACTGACACGTCATATCCCTCAAATCATAGAACACGTGTAATTTTGCCAGTAGGTGGCGCCATACTAATAACCAAGTATTGGCGTATAGATGTGTGCAGGGCAGGACTGTCAGCAATCCTGTGAAGTTTGGGGAAGATTGGAACATGTATGGTGAAGTTGCGAACCAGTTACAAGCAAATTCAAAATGGCGGACTTCCTGTTGGTTTTGGCACATGGCTGCTAGAGGCTTTTTTATACGTCTTTCAGTGATGCATGTGCGTACCAAGTTTCATAGATGTAGGTCAAACCAGCTTCGGGGGCTGCTTCGTAGAAAATTTGTAGGGGGCGCTGTTGAGCCATGTTGGCACATCAGAGCCAAAAAATCACATCAGACAACCCACATCGGATCCTTTCATGTGTGTGTCAAGTTTCATGACTTTACAAGCATCCCTTACCCCTCAAAAACAACTTCGTCTTTTATGGCGAATAAGGCGTCGCCACGGTGACCAAACATCACTAAGCTTTACAGCTGGCGTCAGGAGTGACTCCACATCATGCTCACCAAATTTCGTGCAAATATATGTATTTTCATGTCACTTGATTTTTCTCTGATTATAGCGCCCCCTATTTGCCAACTTCTGCCAAATTTAGCACAGAGTGTCTGGATGATGTCTGAAAGAAGTGAATTGAGTTTGACATGGATAGCTTTTACTTTGACAAAAATATGCAATGGTATGTGTTTTTTAGCTAGCAGAAAAAAAATGTTTATTTTTAGCTAGCGCAGTTTTTGTAGTAGCAAAATTCTTTTGATAACTTCTGGTCAGGCAAGTCTGGAGATTGTATGTGCAAACTTTCGTGAAGATGGACCTTAAACGCTAGGAGAAGTTCGAAAAAGTAGGTTTTTGATGTATAGTGACTTACAAAGAGAAATGTGCAGTGGGAGTGGGCGTGGCCTATGTCAGAAGATGCGACGCTATTTAGGGAACACGTGGATATGAAGTTTATGAAGATGTGATTGAAAATGTGGAAGTTACAGGCCAAAATGCGTTTGCAGCTGTTATAGCGCCACCTAGTGTAGTAGACACACAATTGTTTCTATGGGTGGTCTGTATGCTGTTCTTTATATAGCCTATCAATTTCATAGCCCTCAGCATAATACTTGAGCTGAAATAAATGTTTGTTGTTTATCTTGTAATAAGCCACGCCCACTTTGACCAGTCGTGATGAACCTCAAGACATGGCCTCAGGAGTGGCCCAGCATCATACCCACCAAATTTCGTAAAACTCGGTGAAGCCATTTACATGATATTAATTTTCCATATTTGCAGCGCCCCCTAGTGGCCAACATTAGCCACATTTGGCTCACATGCTCACAGGCACAGGTCAAGCAAGGATCTGAGATTTGGTGTTGTTAGCATGTATTTTGACCGAGATATACCACAGTTCGCCTTTTTGTAGCTAGCTAGAAAAATTTGTTCGTTAATAATTTGCGCATATTTTGACCAATCAAAATTCCTGTGATAACTTTAGATCAGGTCCAGTCAAAGACTGTACCTGCCAAGTTTCACGCTGAACGGACAAAACCCTAAGGAGGAGTTCGAAAAAGTACGTTTTCCAGGTTTTGCGCATTTGCAAAAAAAATTTTAGGCGGAAATGGGCGTGGCCCCTTCCAGGTGATTCAGCGCTATTCAGGGAATGTGGTGATATGAGGTTTTTGAATGTGCGACACATGATCTGGGAGTTATAGCCCAAAATACATTGAAAATGAGTAGGGGGCGCTACTGAGCCATTTTTTTTCACGTTGTCATGAAACCCCTACCATATGTAAATTTTCACCACTTCTGACGAGTCTGTGAAGTTTCATGAGTTTTCGAGTATGTTACGGCCCCCAAAAAGGCAGTTGATTTCGGATAAGAAGAAGAAGACTAATAACTAGGGGGCGTTATGACTATCACAGAACTTTGTCATGTAGACGTGTTCAGTGCGGGACTATTATGAATCATGTGAACTTTGGTGAAGATTGGACAATGTGTCCCAAAATTATAGCAATTTCGTGTTTCATGGCGAGACATCAAACTTCGCCGCCACCTGACGGCCAAACCGTTTAACTGTGGAAAAATCTTTTAATAACTTTTGATCACAACCTTGTCTAGATCACACACAGTGATTTTGAAGTCATTCTGATTAATCCTGTAGGAGGAGTTCGTTAAAATACAACATGTGGAAAACGCCAAAAATAGCATCAAAATTCAAAATGGCCGACTTCCTGTTGGGTATGGCCAGTGGGTCCGAGAGACTTTTTTGTGCGTCTCGGTGTGATACATGCGTGTACCAATTTTCGTGCATGTCGGTGACACGTGCGGCAGGGGCTGATGTTTAAAGGGCGTGGTCAAGTCATTTGGCCACGCCCATCAACGAAACTCATATCACATGTTCAAGCCTGGACTGTTAACACACATGTGAAGTTTCAGGCAGATATGACCAAGGACACAGAAGTTAATGTCATTAAAGCCATTTTCAACGCGTTTTGGCGAATTTTCGACTTCGCCGCCCTCTGGGCGGAACACCGTTTGACGCCTAGTCACAATCGTCATAATGTAGCATTACCAACGTCTTGAGGTCTGTCTGACCAAATTTGAGTTGCATATGGTGAACGTGGTCAGAGCTGCACGTCAAAGTCTAAAAACATCGCTTTTCCTGTCGCCAGCAGGGGGCGCTAGGGTAATTACAAAATTTCTGCATGTAGACGTGTTCAGGGCGGGAATATTATGAATCATGTGAAGTTTGGTGCAGATCGGACGATTAATGCCAAAGTTATAGCAATTTCGTTTTTCATGGCGAGACAAACTTCAAACTTCAAACTTCGCCGCCAAAAAGCCGATTCCGTGTTCGACGGGTAGCGGATCTTTGAATAACTTTTGATCACAAACTTATCTAGTTGGTACACGGCGATTTTGAAGCCGTTTTGATTAATCGTGTAGGAGGAGTTCGTCAAAATATGACACGTGGTAAAACGCCAAAAATGGCCGCTAAATTCAAAATAGCCAACTTCCTGTTGGGCGTGGCCTATGGCTCCAAGAGACTTTTTTGTGCGGCTCGGCATGATCTACATGTGTACCGATTTTCGTGCAGATCCGTGAAAACTGATGAGGAGGGCGCTGTTTATAAGGAGATTGCTCTTTAATGGGCGTGGCCTAGCCATTTTGACCCGTCCATTGCCGCGAACCCTAAAATACGTAAATTTACACCGCAACTGATGCGACCGCCAAATTTCAGGAGTTTTTGAGCATGTTAAAACCTCCAAATAAGCGATTTACTTTTGTCGTAATAATAATAATAATTCCTTCAATTTCAATAGGGTCCTCGCACGGTACGTGCTCGGGCCCTAATAATAATAATAATAATTCCTTGCATTTCAATAGGGTCCTCGCACCGCTTGGTGCTCGGGCCCTAATAATTCCTTGCATTTCAATAGGGTCCTCGCACCGCTTGGTGCTCGGGCCCTAATAATAATAATAATTCCTTGCATTTCAATAGGGTCCTCGCACCGCTTGGTGCTCGGGCCCTAATAATAAAAATCCGAACAAAAACAATAGGGTTCCCAGCACCGCTGGTCCTGGGAAACGCTCATGCTTTGCATGCGCGTTCCCCAAGCCCCGCGGGCTTGGCCCCCTAATTAAAGCTGCAAGCAGCGTTGAACGGGCCCTCGCACCCCACGCAACTCGGGGCCTGGCTCGGCCGCCACCGTGTCGCCAGAGGTCGACCGGCAGACGAGTCGCTGAATGTTCGCCTCCTTCGGACAGTGTAGGAACCAATGCGTTGCGACTTCCCGTCTCCACTGGGTGGCGCTATGACTCTGACTCCTGAGCGTCATGTGGGTGTGTTCATGCCAGGACTATTATCATACATGTGAAGTTTGGAGCAGATTCGACCATTAGATCCCATGTTATAGCAATATCGTGTTTCATGGTGAGACATCAAGTGTCGACGCCATGTCACAGCCACACCGTTCCATGCTGAGCAATTCTCTTAATATGTTTTGATCACACACTTGTGTAGATGGTACACACCAGTTTTGGAGTTAATTGATTCATTTCTGGAGGAGGAGATCATTAAAATACAACACGTGGAAAACGCCAAAAATGACTGTAAATTTCAAAATGGCCGACTTCCTGTCGGGTGTGGCCTGCATGTGCAAGAGGCTTTTTTGTGCGTCTGGACACGATACATGTGCATACTGATTTTCGTGTACGTCTGTGAAAGTTGTTATGGGGGACGCTGCACTTTAAGGGGCGTGGCCAAGCCATACGGCCACGCTTATTGATGAACCTCATACTATACATTCAGGTCTGGACTGTTAACAAACATGTGAAGTTTGGTGAAGAATGGACAATGTATGCCAAAGTTATACTAATTTCGTGTTTTATGGCGAGACATCAAACTTCGCCGCCACCTGACGGCCAAACCGTTTCACGATGCAAAAATCTGCTTCTAAGTTTTGATTACACCTTTGTCTAGATGGCACACAATGATTTTGAAGTTGTTCTGATGCATCCTGTAGGTGGAGTTCATTAAAATACAACACGTGGAAAACGCCAAAAATGACCATTAAATTCAAAATGGCCGACTTCCTGTTGGGTTTGGCCAATGGGTCCAAGAGACTTTTTTGTGCGTCTGGATGTGATACATATGTGTACCAATTTTCATGCATGTCAGTGAAACGTGCCGCAGGGGCTGACGTTTAAAGGGCGTGGCCAAGCCATTTGACCACGCCCATCAACGAAATTCACATGACATTGTCAGGGCTGGACTCTTAACACACATGTGAAGTTTCAGGCAGATATGCCCAAGGACACTGAAGTTAAGGCCACTTTCCTACATTTTGGCGAAGCATCGACTTCGCCGCCCTCTGGGCGCAACGCCGTTTGACGATACGTCACAATCTTCATCATGTAGCATTAACAACGTGTTGAGGCCTTTCTGACCAAATTTGAGTTGGATATGCTGAACGTGCTCAGAGCTGCACCTCAAAGTGTAAAAAATCACTTTTCCTGTCGCCAGCAGGGGGCGCTTTGAGAACAGGGGAATTTTTTGATGTAGACGTGTTCAGGGCGGGACTACGATCATACCCAGCAAGTTTTGTGCCGATTGGACCTTTCACGCCCAAGTAATAGCAATTCTGGGTTTTTGGGTTTTTTTTTTTGAGACATCAAACTTCGCCGCCACCTGACGGCCAAACCGTTTAACGAGGGAAAGATCTTTTAATAACTTTTGATCATCATGTGGTCTAGTTGCAGCACGGCAAATTTGAAGCCGATCCAATGAACCGTCTAGGAGGAGATAGCTCTGAGAGCACACTAGCAAATCGCCAAAATCGGTAAAAAATGGAATATTCAAATCAAAATAGCCGGCTTCCTGTTGGTTTTAGAAAAAAGTCCAAGTGCGCATTTTCGTGCGTCTTGGGATGATACACGACCCCCCCGAATTTCGAGAAGTTTGGTCAAACGGGCTGGCGGTGGGAGCCGATTGAACCATTCTAGGGGGCGCCATTTCGCTATTTTGCAACTGGCATCGTTGAGATTTTGCGTATACATAAATGTCCCCTAGACGAATGTGCACGTCAAATTTGGTGAGTTTTTGAATATGGTAAAGCCCCCAAAAATGCGATTAAGCGAAAAAAAAAAAAAAAAAAAAATAATCCTAAGGAAAACAATAGGGTCCTCGCACGGTACGTGCTCGGGCCCTAATTAAAGCTGCAAGCAGCGTTGAACGGGCCCTCGCACCCCACGCAACTCGGGGCCTGGCGCGGCCGCCACCGTGTCGCCAGAGGTCGACCGGCAGACGAGGCGCTGAATGTTCGCCTCCTTCGGACAGTGTAGGAACCAATGCGTTGCGACTTCCCGTCTCCACTGGGTGGCGCTATGACTCTGACTCCTGAGCGTCATGTGGGTGTGTTCATGCCAGGACTATTATCATACATGTGAAGTTTGGAGCAGATTCGACCATTAGATCCCATGTTATAGCAATATCGTGTTTCATGGTGAGACATCAAGTGTCGACGCCATGTCACAGCCACACCGTTCCATGCTAAGCAATTCTCTTAATATGTTTTGATCACACACTTGTGTAGATGGTACACACCAGTTTTGGAGTTAATTGATTCATTTCTGGAGGAGGAGATCATTAAAATACAACACGTGGAAAACGCCAAAAATGACTGTAAATTTCAAAATGGCCGACTTCCTGTTGGGTGTGGCCTATCCGTGCAAGAGGCTTTTTTGTGCGTGTGGATGTTATACATGTGTCTACCAAGTTTCGTGCATATCAGTGAGACGTCCTATGGTGGTTATTTGTGTGAATCTGCGTGGCCAATCCATTTAGCCACGCCTATTAACGAAATTCATAACATATGTTCTGGGTTGGACTGTCAATATACCTGTGAAGTTTCACACAGATCTGACCAAGTACAGTGAAGTTATTGCCACTTCCTGTTTCATGGCGAGACGTCAAAATTCAACCTCCCACAACTGGCGTGCCCTTTAGATTCTGCGAGACCTTTTAATAACTTTTGATCAGGAAGTGTTCTAGATGGTAATCGGTAATTTTGAAGCCGTTCTGATGAATTCTGTAGGAGGAGTTCGTTAAAATACAACACGTGGAAAACGCCAAAAATGGCCGTTCAACGCCAAATATCTCACTTCCTGTTGGGTTTAGCCTATGTGTCCTTTTTTGTGCGTCTCAGCATGATCTACATGCGTACCGATTTTCGTGCAGATCCGTGAAACCTGCCGAGTAGGGTGCTCTTTAAGGGGCGTGGCCTAGCCATTTTGACCCGCCCACCTCCACGAACCCTAAAATACCTAAATTTACACCGCGACTGATGCGCATGCCAAAATTGGCGTGTTTTGGAATATGTTCAGGCCTCCAAATAAGCGATTTACTTTTGTCGTAATAATAATAATAATTCCTGCAATTTCAATAGGGTCCTCGCACGGACGTGCTCGGGCCCTAATTAAAGCTGCAAGCAGCGTTGAACGGGCCCTCGCACCCCACGCACCTCGGGGCCTGGCGCGGCCGCCACCTTGTCGCAAGAGTTCGACCGGCAGACGAGGCGCTGAATGTTCGCCTCCTTCGGACAGTGTAGGAACCAATGCGTTGCGACTTCCCGTCTCCACTGGGTGGCGCTATGACTCTGACTCCTGAGCGTCATGTGGGTGTGTTCATGCCAGGACTATTATCATACATGTGAAGTTTGGAGCAGATTCGACCATTAGATCCCATGTTATAGCAATATCGTGTTTCATGGTGAGACATCAAGTGTCGACGCAATATCACAGCCGCACCGTTCCATGTTGAGCAATTCTCTCAATATCTTTTGATCACACACTGGTGTAGATGGTACACAGCAGTTTTGGAGTGAATTGGATCATTTCTGGAGGAGGAGATCATTAAAATACGCCAGGTGGAAAACGCCAAAAATGACTGTAAATTTCAAAATGGCCGACTTCCTGTTGGGTGTGGCCTATCCGTGCAAGAGGCTTTTTTGTGCGTGTGGATGTTATACATGTGTCTACCAAGTTTCGTGCATATCAGTGAGACGTCCTATGGTGGTTATTTGTGTGAATGGGCGTGGCCAATCCATTTAGCCACGCCTATTAACGAAATTCATAACATATGTTCTGGGTTGGACTGTCAATATACCTGTGAAGTTTCACACAGATCTGACCAAGTACAGTGAAGTTATTGCCACTTCCTGTTTCATGGCGAGACGTCAAAATTCAACCTCCCACAACTGGCGTGCCCTTTAGATTCTGCGAGACCTTTTAATAACTTTTGATCAGGAAGTGTTCTAGATGGTAATCGGTAATTTTGAAGCCGTTCTGATGAATTCTGTAGGAGGAGTTCGTTAAAATACGATGCGTGCGCGACACCAAAAATGACCATGACATTCAAAATGGCCGACTTCCTGTTGAATTTAGCCTAAAGGTCCAAGAGACTTTTTTGTTTGTCTGGGGGTGATGGAGATGTGTACCAATTTTTGTGCATATCGGTGAGACGTCCTATGGAAGTAATTCATATGAATGGGCGTGGCCAAGCAATATGGCCACGCCCATTGACGAAATTCATATCACATATTCAGGGCTGGACTGTTGACACACATATGAAGTTTCAGGTGGATATCATCAAAAACACCAAAGTTAAGGTCATTTTTATGCATTTTGGCGAAGGGTCGACTTCGCCGCCCTCCGGATGGAACGCCGTTTGACGACAGTCAAAATTCTTCATCATGGAGCATTACCAACATGTTGAGGCCTTTCTGACCAAATTTGAGCTGGATTTGTTGAACGTGCTCAGAGCTGGACCTCAAAGTCTAAAACATCGCTTTTTCTGTCACCAGCAGGGGGCGCTATGCAAATTTCAATATTTCTGCATGTAGACGTCTTCAGGGCGGGACTATTATGAATCCTGGGGAGTTTGGTACCGTTCGGACTATTAATGCCAAAGTTATAGCAATCTTGTTTTTCATGGCGAGACATCAAACTTCGCCGCCACGCCCAGGTCAGGTTGTTTGGAGTTTACGTAATCCGTTAATAACTTTTGATCACAAACTAGTCTAGTTGGTGCACAGCAATTTTGAAGCCGTTCTGACTATTCCTGTAGGAGGAGTTCGTTAAAATACAACACGTGGAAAACGCCAAAAATGGCCGTTCAACGCCAAATATCTCACTTCCTGTTGGGTTTAGCCTATGTGTCCCTATGACCTTTTTTGTGCGTCTCAGCATGATCTACATGCGTACCGATTTTCGTGCAGATCCGTGAAACCTGCCGAGTAGGGTGCTCTTTAAGGGGCGTGGCCTAGCCATTTTGACCCGCCCACCTCCACGAACCCTAAAATACCTAAATTTACACCACGACTGATGCGCATGCCAAAATTGGCGTGTTTTGGAATATGTTCAGGCCTCCAAATAAGCAATTTACTTTTGTCGTAATAATAATAATAATAATTCCTGCAATTTCAATAGGGTCCTCGCACGGACGTGCTCGGGCCCTAATAATAATAATCCTAAGGAAAACAATAGGGTCCTCGCACGGTACGTGCTCGGGCCCTAATAATAAAAATCCTAAGGAAAACAATAGGGTCCTCGCACGATACGTGCTCGGGCCCTAATAATAATAATAATAATAATAATTAAAGCTGCAAGCAGCGTTGAACGGGCCCTCGCACCCCACGCAAACCGGGGCCTGGCGCGGCCGCCACCGTGTCGCCAGAGGTCGACCGGCAGACGAGGCGCTGAATGTTTGCCTCCTTCGGACAGTGTAGGAGCCAATGCGTTGCGACTTCCCGTCGCCACTGGGTGGCGCTATGACTCTGACTCCTGAGCGTCATGTGGGTGTGTTCATGCCAGGACTATTATCATACATGTGAAGTTTGGAGCAGATTCGACCATTAGATCCCATGTTATAGCAATATCGTGTTTCATGGTGAGACATCAAGTGTCGACGCCATGTCACAGCCACACCGTTCCATGTTGAGCAATTCTCTTAATATGTTTTGATCACACACTTGTGTAGATGGTACACAGCAGTTTTGCAGTTAATTGATTCATTTTTGGAGGAGGAGATCATTAAAATACAACACGTGGAAAACGCCAAAAATGACTGTAAATTTCAAAATGGCCGACTTCCTGTTGGGTGTGGCCTATCCGTGCAAGAGGCTTTTTTGTGCGTGTGGATGTTATACATGTGTCTACCAAGTTTCGTGCATATCAGTGAGACGTCCTATGGTGGTTATTTGTGTGAATGGGCGTGGCCAATCCATTTAGCCACGCCTATTAACGAAATTCATAACATATGTTCTGGGTTGGACTGTCAATATACCTGTGAAGTTTCACACAGATCTGACCAAGTACAGTGAAGTTATTGCCACTTCCTGTTTCATGGCGAGACGTCAAAATTCAACCTCCCACAACTGGCGTGCCCTTTAGATTCTGCGAGACCTTTTAATAACTTTCTGATCCTGTTCTGATGAATTCTGTAGGAGGAGTTCGTTAAAATACGATGCGTACGCGACACCAAAAATGACCATGACATTCAAAATGGCCGACTTCCTGTTGAATTTAGCCTAGAGGTCCAAGAGACTTTTTTGTTTGTCTGGGGGTGATGGAGATGTGTACCAATTTTTGTGCATATCGGTGAGACGTCCTATGGAAGTAATTCATATGAATGGGCGTGGCCAAGCCATATGGCCACGCCCATTGACGAAATTCATATCACATATTCAGGGCTGGACTGTTGACACACATATGAAGTTTCAGGTGGATATCATCAAAAACACCAAAGTTAAGGCCATTTTTATGCATTTTGGCGAAGGGTCGACTTCGCCGCCCTCCGGATGGAACGCCGTTTGACGACAGTCAAAATTCTTCATCATGGAGCATTACCAACATGTTGAGGCCTTTCTGACCAAATTTGAGCTGGATTTGCTGAACGTGCTCAGAGCTGGACCTCAAAGTCTAAAACATCGCTTTTTCTGTCACCAGCAGGGGGCGCTATGCAAATTTCAATATTTCTGCATGTAGACGTCTTCAGGGCGGGACTATTATGAATCCTGGGGAGTTTGGTACCGTTCGGACTATTAATGCCAAAGTTATAGCAATCTCATTTTTCATGGCGAGACATCAAACTTCGCCGCCACGCCCAGGTCAGGTTGTTTGGAGTTTACGTAATCCGTTAATAACTTTTGATCACAAACTAGTCTAGTTGGTGCACAGCAATTTTGAAGCCGTTCTGATTATTCCTGTAGGAGGAGTTCGTTAAAATACAACACGTGGAAAACGCCAAAAATGGCCGTTCAACGCCAAATATCTCACTTCCTGTTGGGTTTAGCCTATGTGTCCCTATGACCTTTTTTGTGCGTCTCAGCATGATCTACATGCGTACCGATTTTCGTGCAGATCCGTGAAACCTGCCGAGTAGGGTGCTCTTTAAGGGGCGTGGCCTAGCCATTTTGACCCGCCCACCTCCACGAACCCTAAAATACCTAAATTTACACCACGACTGATGCGCATGCCAAAATTGGCGTGTTTTGGAATATGTTCAGGCCTCCAAATAAGCGATTTACTTTTGTCGTAATAATAATAATAATTCCTGCAATTTCAATAGGGTCCTCGCACGGACGTGCTCGGGCCCTAATAATAATTCCTTGCATTTCAATAGGGTCCTCGCACCGCTTGGTGCTCGGGCCCTAATAATAATAATAATTCCTTGCATATTCAATAGGGTCCTCGCACCGCTTGGTGCTCGGGCCCTAATAATTCCTTGCATTTCAATAGGGTCCTCGCACCGCTTGGTGCTCGGGCCCTAATAATAATAATAATAATAATTCCTTGCATTTTAATAGGGTCCTCGCACCGGTTGGTGTTCGGGCCCTAATAAAAATCCGAACAAAAACAATAGGGTTCCCAGCACCGCTGGTCCTGGGAAACGCTCATGCTTTGCATGCGCGTTCCCCAAGCCCCGCGGGCTTGGCCCCCTAATAACTATAATAATAATAACAATAATAATAAAAATCCGAACAAAAACAATAGGGTTCCCAGCACCGCTGGTCCTGGGAAACGCTCATGCTTTGCATGCGCGTTCCCCAAGCCCCGCGGGCTTGGCCCCCTAATAACTATAATAATAATAATAATTAAAGCTGCAAGCAGCGTTGAACGGGCCCTCGCACCCCACGCAACTCGGGGCCTGGCGCGGCCGCCACCGGTGTCGCCAGAGGTCGACCGGCAGACGAGGCGCTGAATGTTCGCCTCCTTCGGACAGTGTAGGAACCAATGCGTTGCGACTTCCCGTCTCCACTGGGTGGCGCTATGACTCTGACTCCTGAGCGTCATGTGGGTGTGTTCATGCCAGGACTATTATCATACATGTGAAGTTTGGAGCAGATTCGACCATTAGATCCCATGTTATAGCAATATCGTGTTTCATGGTGAGACATCAAGTGTCGACGCCATGTCACAGCCACACCGTTCCATGCTGAGCAATTCTCTTAATGTGTTTTGATCACACACTTGTGTAGATGGTACACACCAGTTTTGGAGTTAATTGATTCATTTCTGGAGGAGGAGATCATTAAAATACAACACGTGGAAAACGCCAAAAATGACTGTAAATTTCAAAATGGCCGACTTCCTGTCGGGTGTGGCCTATCCGTGCAAGAGGCTTTTTTGTGCGTGTGGATGTTATACATGTGTCTACCAAGTTTCGTGCATATCAGTGAGACGTCCTATGGTGGTTATTTGTGTGAATGGGCGTAGCCAATCCATTTAGCCACGCCTATTAACGAAATTCATAACATATGTTCTGGGTTGGACTGTCAATATACCTGTGAAGTTTCACACAGATCTGACCAAGTACAGTGAAGTTATTGCCACTTCCTGTTTCATGGCGAGACGTCAAAATTCAACCTCCCACAACTGGCGTGCCCTTTAGATTCTGCGAGACCTTTTAATAACTTTTGATCAGGAAGTGTTCTAGATGGTAATCGGTAATTTTGAAGCCGTTCTGATGAATTCTGTAGGAGGAGTTCGTTAAAATACGATGCGTGCGCGACACCAAAAATGACCATGACATTCAAAATGGCCGACTTCCTGTTGAATTTAGCCTAGAGGTCCAAGAGACTTTTTTGTTTGTCTGGGGGTGATGGAGATGTGTACCAATTTTTGTGCATATCGGTGAGACGTCCTATGGAAGTAATTCATATGAATGGGCGTGGCCAAGCCATATGGCCACGCCCATTGACGAAATTCATATCACATATTCAGGGCTGGACTGTTGACACACATATGAAGTTTCAGGTGGATATCATCAAAAACACCAAAGTTAAGGCCATTTTTATGCATTTTGGCGAAGGGTCGACTTCGCCGCCCTCCGGATGGAACGCCGTTTGACGACAGTCAAAATTCTTCATCATGGAGCATTACCAACATGTTAAGGCCTTTCTGACCAAATTTGAGTTGAATATGGTAAATGTGGTCAGAGCAGCACCTCAAAGTGTAAAACATGGTATTTCCTGTTGCCAGCAGGGGGCGCTATGACAATTACTGAATTTTTTGATGTAGATGTGTTCAGGGCGGGACTATTATCCATCATGTGAAGTTTGGTGCAGATAGGATCATCTACACCAAAGTTGTAGTAGTTGTAGTATAATTTCGTGTTTTTTGGTGAGATATCCAAATTGACCCTTCCGCAGCGACCGCGCCCTTCGACGTGACGAAGATCTTTTAATAATAAATTGATCCCACTGTAGTCGAGCACGCACAGGTAAATTTTTAAGTCAATCCGATAAAATCTGTAGGACGAGTTCGCTCAAGTACAACGTGTGGAAATGGCCAAAAATGACCTTATTTTGAAAAAACAATTCAAAATGGCCGACTTCCTGTTTGGTTTAGGGTGTCGCTCCAAGAGGCTTTTTTGTGCGTCCCGGGATGATACATATGTGTACCAAATTTCATACGCCTAGGGCAAAGTTAAAGCAGGGGGCTTCGATTTTGAAAACTGTTAGGGGGCGCCATTGAGCCATTTTGCCACGCCCCTTTGTAACGACCATAAAATATCGAAATTTTCACCAGACGTGACGAGTGTGCAAATTTTCCTGACTTTTTGGGCATGTTCAGGCCCTCAAAAATGCGATCAAAGGTTTAAAAGAAAAATAATAAGAATAATTTTTATGATTTCAATAGGGCTCTCGCACGGTTCGTGCTCGGGCCCTAATAATAATAATAATAAAAATCCGAACAAAAACAATAGGGTTCCCAGCACCGCTGGTCCTGGGAAACGCGTATGCTTTGCATTTGCGTTCCCCAGGCCCCGCGGGCTTGGCCCCCTAATAAAAATCCTAACAAAAACAATAGGGTTCCCAGCACCGCTGGTCCTGGGAAACGCTCATGCTTTGCATGCGCGTTCCCCAAGCCCCGCGGGCTTGGCCCCCTAATAATAATAAAAATCCGAACAAAAACAATAGGGTTCCCAGCACCGCTGGTCCTGGGAAACGTGTATGCTTTGCATTCGCGGTCCCCAGGCCCCGCGGGCTTGGCCCCCTAAATATAGGCCTCATTTTAGCTGGCAGCATTCATAGACAAACACTTGTCTTTATCTGGACACATTTTCCCCACAAATACATCATATTTAGCACAAGCCTACAGCATTTTACATTGTATAAATTAGCCTAGAAGTCAGCAATCTTTTCCTCTTCTCATATAAAACCAGGTACAACAGCAACATTTAACAAAAGTAACAGTACATAATTTGGCTCTGTTAAAACTTACAAGGTTCACCAACAAAAGAACTGTCTTGTACTAAAAATGTTTTCCAAACATAACAACCTAACGTTATTAGCACAAGCCTAAGGCATTTTATATTGTATAAATTAGCCTAGAAGCTGGCGCTTTTCCTCCTCATGTTAAACCAGGGATAACGGCAGCATTTCGCAAAGGCTACATTACATAATTTGGCTCTGTTAAAACTCACAAGGTTCACCGACAAAACAACTGTCATACTAAACATGTTTTCCAAACAAATACTGCATGCTAATGCTATTAGCACAAGCCTATGACGTTTTACATTGTATAAATTAGCCTAGCAACAAGCGGAGATTTCCTCTGCATATAGGAAGCCAGGATAAATCCGCAAGTTTAAATCCCTAAAGGAAAAGACTTAAAATGCTATTTTTGGAGGCTTTGTCTTTACAATTTATTATCTGTTAAATAAAAGAAAATAAAAGCTTTGTTTTCACTGAGGGAAATGGTTTTAGCATACAAAAATGGATAGGAGGTCTTCGTTGCTGTGACATGTAGTTATATTTCTGGGGAGGTGCAGATCAGGCTACTGCTTAGGTTACAGCGTAGGCTCCTCATCGATGAAGAGCCTACGCTGTAGCTACGTCGATTCAACGCTGAAATATAAACTCCCTCTGACTTTGTGCAGGTAGGATTCACCCCACGAGACCTGTGCCTGACAGATCAGTTACATTTCTTGGCCTTTCCAGCAGGATCCTGTGGTCCTGTGTCAAATGAAATACATAGTTGTGATTGGTTGGAAAAGGGAAACAAACAGCGGTTTCTCACACTACAGTCCAGTGTTTGGTTGAGCCACCCATCCACCCTGATCTCCTCCCTACATGGACGTTCTTGCTCTGTAAAAAGTGATCTTCTCTTCTGTCATACTTACTATGCCGCTGTTTGTCATTTCAGTGTAAAAAGATATTGTTTTGGAAATTACTAATTGTGTCGTTCTTATTGAGAGGATAGTCTCTATCTGTGCTACAGGCCTCTATAGTAATGCTATGAAGTCACTATATGCAGCCCTGTTATGGTGTTCCTGTTAAATCTCTGCTCAGGGTTCTGAGCACCTCCTCTAACCAGTAACAATCCAACACTGTTTGATTGCCAAGATGTGTTTATTACAGCTGGAATCAAACAGCGAAGCAGAGTCTTTGTTCTGCATGAAGAGTCTGTCAAGAGTGATTTCTGAAACACAGACTAATTGAATTCCTTCAGAGCTTTCTCCGTATGTGCACATTCTGTGGTAGTGAGCCTGGTATACAGCGCAGCATTTAACCTCTTGAAACCTAATTTCTCTCTCATATTTAAAATTGTGTTTAAGAACTGTGTTTTTCACACTAAAAAGCAGTAACACATAATGTGCTTGTTCTCTGTTTATCCCATCATTTCTTGACACAAGAATTGGGTTCCTTGTCATGATATACAGCCCACAGTCCCTAATGCTGAGCCTCTTGGCCCCCCCACTGGCCCTGACAAACATGGTCCCTTGTGTGGGGTGGACTCAGCAACAGTTAAGTAGGACGCAGCAAGAAACCACACGTGGGCCATTACACAACCAGCTGCAGCACCATCTGAAAGTTATGGTGGAGGTGAATAACAGATTTCTTTGGAGTAGTTTGTTTAGTAAAGAGAATATTCATTGAAAATGTCCACAGTGAGGCCTGTGGATTATCTAGAGCAACCTGGACATTGTGGCCTTTTCAAGTTGAATTTCCTGATGCTTCAAGCACTATTCACATCCACTGTATTGTGGTGGAAGCAAAAATATAAGGATAGATAACATCAGAAAAAGGGGAGAAAATATATTCATTTTTTTCATTTATTTTTTTATTCAAGCATTTTCTGGTCCATATGTGGTAGACCATAAACTCAGTGAGACAGATTATGCATCCCAGACTCCAGATTGAAAAAAAAAAAAAAAAAAAAAAAGGTAGAAAACCTTAGGAAGAGCAAATGAGGAGGGATCCCTCTTCCAGGATGGACAGACGTGCAATAGATGTCATACAGAGCAGATAAACATAAATGTGCAGTAATCCATATGACAGAATGATACATAAAGAGAGACAGAGAAATTGAGACAGAGCCACAAAGAGATGCAGGGCAGACAGTAATGACAATGGCTTACAACACCAACATTAATTTATGCAATATTATAATAATGGTAATTGTGGTACAATATTATTGTCACATACATATACTACCATATATTAATATGTACTTACAACATAATGTGTATAATAATAGTAGAAATATGACTAATAACAGCAGTAGTAGGAGGCTTCAGTCAGGACCATGGCAGCAGGGTAACCACGACCCACAATCCAGGCGTAGCTGCAATACGAGTTACCCTGCGAGACAGTGGAGCACAAAGGCTCCACAGAAGAATCCGAGTGAGCGAGCGAGCGAGCGAGTGAGTGAGTGAAGGTCCCCCCGTCAGACTAGACCTATGTCAGCCTAAGTGGGGGCTGGTCCTAGACCCAATACTCAAAATTTCGTAAGCATTTTTATGGAACCAATCAATTTTAAGTTTTTAATGGCTTTTTAAGGATTTGTTTAGTAATTTGGCTGTGACTGTACTAAAAGAAATTGCACTTGAAGACCTAAGAGTGATTCTTAAAGCAATATTTCACAAATGCATGGGGTGTCCGAAAACTTTTCCACCACTGTATCTAAAGGAAATGATACAACCAAAAAGATATGATGCAACCATAAAGAAAAAACCTGCACATTTTAAATATCTTATAATATTGTGTAAGGTCTGAAACAATGTTCTAATGAGAGAGAAAGACAAGAAGAGTACTGTTTGAACAAAATGTTCATATAAAATAGCCCAGAAAAGGGGAAACATTTCTAGTAACAGATAAAACATAGACCTAAACATTTTAATAGTGATACCATTTGCTGAAGCCAAATGCCAAATACATTTTCAAATATAAATTTATACTTTGGCTTGGCTGAATACTTGCTGGTTATTATTAACAAAGAGATGTGTATCCACATCGTCCACAATATGCCCACCTAGTCAACAGTTTAAATACAATATTTAAATCAAAAGTCAATGTCTAATTGTCACAGCTGTGGTCTGAACCCAATAGTAGCACCAAAGACAGGACAGTTTATAATAGTCTTAAATGAAACCACTTGTCAAACACTAAGTGAGCAGCCAAATGAAAAAACAGTAAAAGTCAATTAGTTGGCTCAGAATCTTCCAAGACACAGGTACTTTCCAAAGTTCTTGGTGTGGTACACCAATGCGGAGAGCAGCTGAATCAGTGACACATGCAAACAGAAAACAGTTCAAACATGTGCAATGGTACCGTGAGGGAGTGGGCAAAAGGAAATGTCTGACAAGCAGGGAGTCCAGAACCAGGAGTACATACGGGAGAAGCCCACAAACCTGTGCGGAGCCGACTGTAGGCAGCAAGGGTCTTGACAATGGCGATGATGAGTGGATCCTGCAGCGCACACACAATGGCAGAATGTGCAGTCATGTGGCGTGGTAATTCACAGCACAGGAAATCACAGGCAGAAGAGCAGGTAAACTCACTATGGAAGGCTGACTGGCATTCCCTCCACAACGCCACAGGGAATAGGCAAACAGAAACAAGGAACGCTCTTGGTCGGGGACATAAGGCTGAGTGGTTTACCAGGGAGCAGGCGAAGCAGAAGAGTCAGAGACAGGTGAGGTCGGCAATGGGGAAGCATTGCAGAAAGACACGCTGGAAAGTCTTGCATGGAATGACAAAGAAAAATCTGGCAAGGACAGTCTGTGTAGCAGGAGTCTTTATACTGGCAGGAGGTAATGATCCACAGGTGAGAGCAGTTGGCTTGATGAGGTGGGTGTGGTGGACTGGCAGGAGTGGGAGATGTGTGGACAGACGATAGGCTGGCAGGTGGGTGTGGTGGAGAGGCGGGGTCACTGGAATCTGACTGGGTTAACTGATGCCCCGTTTACACGTACACGGGTATTTTTAGAAATGGAGACATAAACCTTCGTTTGCAGCCTTCGTTTACACGCAAACGGAGAATTCGCCTCTGAAAACGATGCTTTTTAAAAACTCCGGCCAGAGTGAAGATCTTGGAAAACCCCGGTTGCACGTTTGCATGTAAACTGAGCAAAACGGAGAAAACGCAGGCAGCAGACGTCACATTATGCGACAGAACTTGCATTCGCCTCAAAAGTGCGACCTATGTTTACATGTTGCTATGGTGATCATGGATGCCTTCAGAGTAGCAGCCGCATTTATGTTGGTGCAAGCCCTCTTCGTATGTTTGCATGTGCAAATACAGCTGCTCTATTATATCGAGGAGCAGAGACGGATGAGTGCTTGGAGGTCAGCAATTTTGCAGCAACAACTTACACAGTAAAAGTACTTCATATTATTTGTACATGTTGTCCAAGAAGTACTCTGTCCAACAGTACAGGTGTCTTTGACTACTGATATCAGGAAAGTTGTTTTATTTTCTTATTACATTCATTTCACGAGAGGCTCCCCCTGTCAGCTTCAGCAGTGTCAATGCATTTACCGTAAGCATTAGAATACGTGCGCACTCCTATCAGTGTCATAAAAAAAGTTGCCTGCACCCTGTATTACCTGTCCGACGAGAGTAGACTGCGTTTTCTGAAAACGGACACGTGTGCACGCAATTATTTTAGAAAACGGAGAGGGTGAAATGTTCGTTTATGAAAATAGCCGGCTATGTGTAAACGTAGTGTCAGTGAGTCGAATACATTACAGGTAAAAAGTGCCCACTGTGAAACAATCCATCGTCCCGCAATATTCCAGAGTTTTAACTAAACCATGACTAATAGTCTAGATAATAATTGGAAGCTTTCTTGAGACAAGACAACACGTTTCCGGTTTGAGAGGATGCTGGCGTTTATGTCGCTGCTTTTCATTCCATGCCAAAAGCCTTGTTTACGGTGTCTTTTCATTGCTTTTTCAGGCACCAACACTGGACATTTTTAAATATGCACTGAAAAGATACCTGTTCACCTTGGTTTTTGGTTCCTAGATTGTTATTTTTAGGGCCCGAGCACGTACCGTGCGAGGACCTTATTGTTTTCCTTAGGATTATTAGGGCCCGAGCACGTCCGTGCGAGGACCCTATTGAAATTGCAGGAATTATTATTATTACGACAAAAGTAAATCGCTTATTTGGAGGCCTGAACATATTCCAAAACACGCCAATTTTGGCATGCGCATCAGTCGCGGTGTAAATTTAGGTATTTTAGGGTTCGTGGAGGTGGGCGGGTCAAAATGGCTAGGCCACGCCCCTTAAAGAGCACCCTACTCGGCAGGTTTCACGGATCTGCACGAAAATTGGTACGCATGTAGATCATGCTGAGACGCACAAAAAAGGTCATAGGGACACATAGGCTAAACCCAACAGGAAGTGAGATATTTGGCGTTGAACGGCCATTTTTGGCGTTTTCCACGTGTTGTATTTTAACGAACTCCTCCTACAGGAATAATCAGAACGGCTTCAAAATTGCTGTGCACCAACTAGACTAGTTTGTGATCCAAAGTTATTAACGGATTACGTAAACTCCAAACAACCTGACCTGGGCGTGGCGGCGAAGTTTGATGTCTCGCCATGAAAAACGAGATTGCTATAACTTTGGCATTAATAGTCCGAACGGTACCAAACTCCCCAGGATTCATAATAGTCCCGCCCTGAAGACGTCTACATGCAGAAATATTGAAATTTGCATAGCGCCCCCTGCTGGTGACAGAAAAAGCGATGTTTTAGACTTTGAGGTCCAGCTCTGAGCACGTTCAGCAAATCCAGCTCAAATTTGGTCAGAAAGGCCTCAACATGTTGGTAATGCTCCATGATGAAGAATTTTGACTGTCGTCAAACGGCGTTCCATCCGGAGGGCGGCGAAGTCGACCCTTCGCCAAAATGCATAAAAATGGCCTTAACTTTGGTGTTGTTGATGATATCCACCTGAAACTTCATATGTGTGTCAACAGTCCAGCCCTGAATATGTGATATGAATTTCGTCAATGGGCGTGGCCATATGGCTTGGCCACGCCCATTCATATGAATTACTTCCATAGGACGTCTCACCGATATGCACAAAAATTGGTACACATCTCCATCACCCCCAGACAAACAAAAAAGTCTCTTGGACCTCTAGGCTAAATTCAACAGGAAGTCGGCCATTTTGAATGTCATGGTCATTTTTGGTGTCGCGCACGCATCGTATTTTAACGAACTCCTCCTACAGAATTCATCAGAACGGCTTCAAAATTACCGATTACCATCTAGAACACTTCCTGATCAAAAGTTATTAAAAGGTCTCGCAGAATCTAAAGGGCACGCCAGTTGTGGGAGGTTGAATTTTGACGTCTCGCCATGAAACAGGAAGTGGCAATAACTTCACTGTACTTGGTCAGATCTGTGTGAAACTTCACAGGTATATTGACAGTCCAACCCAGAACATGTGATATGAATTTCGTTGATGGGCGTGGCCAAATGGCTTGGCCACACCCTTTAAACATCAGCCCCTACGGCACGTTTCACCGACATGCATGAAAATTGGTACACATATGTATCACATCCAGACGCACAAAAAAGCCTCTTGGACCCATTGGCTACACCCAACAGGAAGTCAGCCATTTTGAATTTGACGCCAGATTGGGCGATTCGCACTCCTCATACTTTTTCTATCTCCTCCTACATGATTCATCGGATCGGCTTCAAATTTGGCGTGCATCAACTAGACCACTTGATGATCAAAAGTTATCATACGATTTTCCCTATGTTAAACGGTTTGGCTGTCAGGTGGCGGCGAAGTTTGACGTCTCGCCAAAAAAACCCCAAAAAACAAAAGTGCTATTACTTGGGCATGATAAGTCCGATCGGCACAAAACTTGCTGGGTATGATCGTAGTCCGGCCTTCATCACGCCAACATCAAAAAATTCCCCCGTTCTCAAAGCGCCCCCTGCTGGCGACAGGAAAAGCGATGTTTTAGACTTTGAGGTGCTACTCTCAGCACCTTCAGTATATCCAACTCAAAATTGGTAAGAAAGGCCTCAACACGTTGGTAATGCTACATGATGAAGATTTGTGACGTATCGCCGTACGGCGTTCCGCCCACAGGGCGGCGAAGTCAACGGTTCGCCAAAATGCAGTTAAGTGGCCTAAACTTAAGTGTCCTTGGTCATATCTGCCTGAAACTTTACATGTGTGTTAACAGTCCAGCCCTGAACATGTGATATGAATTTCGTTGATGGGCGTGGCCAAATGGCTTGGCCACACCCTTTAAACATCAGCCCCTGCGGCACGTTTCACTGACATGCATGAAAATGGTACACATATGTATCACATCCAGACGCACAAAAAAGTCTCTTGGACCCATTGGCCAAACCCAACAGGAAGTCCTCCATTTTGAATTTAATGGTCATTTTTGGCGTTTTCCACGTGTTGTATTGTAATGAACTCCACCTACAGGATGCATCAGAACAACTTCAAAATCATTGTGTGCCATCTAGACAAAGGTGTAATCAAAACTTATAAGCAGATTTTTGCATCGTGAAACGGTTTGGCTGTCAGGTGGCGGCGAAGTTTGATGTCTCGCCATAAAACACGAAATTAGTATAACTTTGGCATACATTGTCCATTCTTCACCAAACTTCACATGTTTGTTAACAGTCCAGACCTGAATGTATAGTATGAGTTTCATCAATAAGCGTGGCCGTATGGCTTGGCCACGCCCCTTAAAGTGCAGCGTCCCCCATAACAACTTTCATCGACGTGCACGAAAATCAGTATGCACATGTATCGTGTCCAGACGCACAAAAAAGCCTCTTGCACATATAGGCCACACCCGACAGGAAGTCGGCCATTTTTTAAATTTACAGTCATTTTTGGCGTTTTCCACGTGTTGTATTTTAATGATATCCTCCTCCAGAAATGAATCAATTAACTCCAAAACTGGTGTGTACCATCTACACAAGTGTGTGATCAAAACATATTAAGAGAATTGCTCAGCATGGAACGGTGTGGCTGTGACATGGCGTCGACACTTGATGTCTCACCATGAAACACGATATTGCTATAACATGGGATCTAATGGTCGAATCTGCTCCAAACTTCACATGTATGATAATAGTCCTGGCATGAACACACCCACATGACGCTCAGGAGTCAGAGTCATAGCGCCACCCAGTGGAGACGGGAAGTTGCAACGCATTGGTTGCTACACTGTCCGAAGGAGGCGAACATTCAGCGCCTCGTCTGCCGGTCGACCTCTGGCGACACGGTGGCGGCCGCGCCAGGCCCCGAGTTGCGTGGGGTGCGAGGGCCCGTTCAACGCTGCTTGCAGCTTTAATTAGGGCCCGAGCACCTAGCGGTGCGAGGACCCTATTGAAACTGAAGGAGTTATTATTATTATTTTTCTGCCTAATGAATTGGCTTTTTGAGGGCTTTATCATATTCAAAAACTCACCAAACTTCACAGACTCATCAGAAGTGGTGAAAAATTTGATATTTTTGGGGTTTCGTGATAATGTGCAAAAAAATGGCTCAACAGCGCCCCCTACTCATTTTCAACGAAGCAGCCCCCCAAGTTGGTTTAACCTACGTGTATGAAACTTGGTAGGCATATGTAACACACCAAGACGTACAAAAAAGCCTCTTGGGCCCATGCCCTAAACTGAACAGGAAGTCTGCCATTTTGAATTGAATGTGCAAGTTTCATGCATTTTTGGCCATTTGCAGGGGTCATAAATGAAGAACTCCTCCTAGAGATTTTGTCCGATCGCCTTCAAACTCGGTCTGTCCCACCTACATAAACTGAAGACGAAAAGTTATCAAAAGCTTGTGTTTTCGTCACATCGTGTGACCGTGCCGGGACCTCAAACTTCGTTACAAACAGGAAGTAGTATTATAACGCAGGAAGTAGTTTATTACTCCAACATACATGCTCCAATCTTCCCCAAACTTCACAGGATTGATGACAGTCCCGCTCTGAAGAGATCTACATGTCAATAATTTGTGATTAATATAGCGCCCCCTACTGGCAGTAGAAAATGTCATGTTTTACACTTTGAAGCACATCTCCTCCAAAGTTGAACACATCAACCTCATACTTGGTGAAATTATCCATAAGGCCTTGATGATGCTTTCTATGGAAAACTGTGAGTTTTCGTCAAAGGGCGTGACCTTGGCGTGGCGGCCAACTTTGATGTTTCGCCATGATGACAAAAGTAGCTGTAACTTGACTCTACGTGGACATATCTTTCCAAAACGTCACACATATGATAACTGTCCAGCCCTGAAAACATCTATATAGAAACTTTGAATCAGCGTCATAGCGCCACCTACTGGCGGCAGAAAGTTACTTTTTTCATTCTTTCATGTCCCTCTTCTACCAGGTTCCCCCGAACCACCTCAATTTTGCAAATACATACTCCCAAGACCTTGATGATGATCAAAGCAGAAGCCTTTGAGGTTTCGTCCAACGCTGTCACTGTGGCGCCACCTTATTCGCCATAAAACACGAGGTTGTTTTTGAGGGGCAAGGGACACTCGAAAACTCACGCAACTTGGCACACACATCAGACGGCCGAAATTGTGTTGTCTGATGTGATTTTTGTGTTTTCATGTGCCAAGATGGCGCAATAGCGCCCCCTACTCATTTTCAACGTGTTTTGGGCTATAACTCCCAAACCCTATGTCACACATTCAAAAACCTCATATCCACAGATTCCCTGAATAGTGCTGAATCACCTGGGCAGGGCCACTCTCATTTCTGACTATAATGTTTTTCGCAACATTGCGAAAACTGGAAAACCTACTTTTTCGAACTCCTCCTTAGGGTATTGTCCGATCAGCGTGAAACTTGGCACGTACAGTCTTCACCTGGACCTGATCTAAAGTTATCAAAAGAATTTTGTTCAGTCAAAAAAAACGAAAATTATTAACAAATACAATTTTCTAGCTAGCTATAAAAAGACAAACTATGGCATATTTCGGTCAAAATAAATGCTAAAAACACCAAATCTGAGATCCTGGATTGACATGTGACTGTGAGGGTGTCAGCCAAATGTGGCTAATGTTGACCACTAGGGGGCGCTGCAAATGTGACACATTTATATCTCTTAAATGGCTGAACCGATTTTTACGAAATTTGGTGGGTATTTTGCTGGGTCATTCCTGAGGCCATATCTTGAAGTTAATCACGACTGGTCAAAGTGGGCGTGGCTTATTATGAGATAAACAACAAACATTTATTTGAGCTCAAGCATTATGCTGAGGGCTGTGAAATTCACAGGGTATATATAGAACAGCACACAGACGAGCCACAGCAAAAATTGTATGTCTGCTCCACTAGGTGGCGCTATAATGGATGCAAACGCATTTTGACCTGTAACTTCCACATTTTAATTCACATCTTCATAACTTTATAACCACGTGTTCTCTAAATAGAGTCCCATCTTCTGACATAGGCCACGGCCGCTCCCACTGTAGATTTCTCTTTGTAAGTCACTACACATCAAAAACCTACATTTTCGAACTCCTCCTAGCGATTAAGATCCATCTTCACGAAACTTTGCACATACAAACGCCAGATGTGCCTGACCAAAAGTTATCAACAGAATTTTGCTACTCCAAAAAATGCGCTAGCTAAAAATAAACAGTTTTTTTCTGCTACCTAAAAAACACATACCATTGCATATTTTTGTCAAACTAAAAGCCATCAACGTCAAACTCAATTCACTTTTTTCAGACGTGAACCAGAGGCTCTGTGCCAAATTTGGCGTAAATTGGCCAATAGGGGGCGCTATAAACAGAGAAAAATCAAGTGACATGAAAATTGATCGATTCGGACGAAATTTGGCGAGCATGTTGTGGAGTCACTCCCGAGGCCAGCTGTGAAGCTTAATGATGTTTGGTCACCGTGACAAAGCCTTATTCGCCATCAAACACAAAGTTGATTTTGATGGGAAAGGGATGTTTGTAAAGTCATGAAACTTGGCATACATATGAAAGGGTTCGATTTGAGCTGTCTGATGTGATTTTTTGGCTCTGATGTGCCTACATGGCTCAACAGCGCCCCCTACAAATTTTCTACGAAGCAGCCCCCGAAGCTGGTTTGACCTACATCTATGAAACTTGATACGCACCTGCATCACTGAAAGACGTATAAAACATGCCTGTTGCAGCCATGTGCAAAACCCAACAGGAAGTCTGCCATTTTGAATTTGCTTGTAACTGGTTCAGAACTTCACCTTACATTTTCCACTCTTCCCCAAATTTCACAGGATTGATGACAGTCCTGCCCTCAACACATCTATACGCCAATACTTGGTTATTAGTACGCCGCCACCTACTGCCAAAATGACATGTCTTTGTATGATTTGAGGGATATGACGTGTAATTCCTGCGTGAGGGGTCTGCCTTAACAGGACTGAATGGCGGTGTCATCCGGCATCCTGCCAGCACCCTCGAGTTACGTGAAGGTGCGAGGGCCCGTTCAATGCTGCTTGCAGCTTTAATTAGGGCCCGAGCACGTACCGTGCGAGAGCCCTATTGAAACCGAAGGAATTCTTATTATTAGGGCCCGAGCACGAACCGTGCGAGAGCCCTATTGAAATCATAAAAATTATTCTTATTATTTTTCTTTTAAACCTTTGATCGCATTTTTGAGGGCCTGAACATGCCCAAAAAGTCAGGAAAATTTGCACACTCGTCACGTCTGGTGAAAATTTCGATATTTTATGGTCGTTACAAAGGGGCGTGGCAAAATGGCTCAATGGCGCCCCCTAACAGTTTTCAAAATCGAAGCCCCCTGCTTTAACTTTGCCCTAGGCGTATGAAATTTGGTACAATTATGTATCATCCCGGGACGCACAAAAAAGCCTCTTGGAGCGACACCCTAAACCAAACAGGAAGTCGGCCATTTTGAATTGTTTTTTCAAAATAAGGTCATTTTTGGCCATTTCCACACGTTGTACTTGAGCGAACTCCTCCTACAGATTTTATCGGATTGACTTAAAAATTTACCTGTGCGTGCTCGACTACAGTGGGATCAACAGTTATTAAAAGATCTTTGTCACGTCGAAGGGCGCGGTCGCTGCGGAAGGGTCAATTTGGATATCTCGCCAAAAAACACGAAATTATACTACAACTACTACAACTTTGGTGTAGATGATCCTATCTGCACCAAACTTCACATGATGGATAATAGTCCCGCCCTGAACACGTCTACATCGAAAAATTCAGTAATTGTCATAGCGCCCCCTGCTGGCAACAGGAAATACCATGTTTTACACTTTGAGGTGCTGCTCTGACCACATTTACCATATTCAACTCAAATTTGGTCAGAAAGGCCTTAACATGTTGGCCATGCTATATTGTGAAGATCATAATGTCTCGTCAAACGGTTTCGCCGTGACGGAGTGGCGAAGGTTGACGTTTCGCCGAAACCCATGAAGTGGCTCTAACTTTGGTGTACTTGGTCGGATCTGCCTGAAACTTCACATGTACGTCACTGGTCTCGCCCTGAGCATATGATATTAATTTCATAAGGGGCGTGGCTAAATGACATGGCCACGCCCTTTAAACACCAGCCCCCGTAGCACGTTTCACCGACATGCATGAAAATTGGTACACACATGTATCACACCCAGACGCACAAAAAAGCATCTTGGACCCATAGGCCACACCCAACAGGAAGTCAGCCATTTTGAATTTAATGGTCATTTTTGGCGTTTTCCACGTGTTGTATTTTAATGAACTCCACCTACAGGATGCATCAGAACAACTTCAAAATCATTGTGTGCCATCTAGACAAAGGTGTAATCAAAACTTATGAGCAGATTTTTGCATCATGAAACGGTTTGGCCGTCAGGTGGCGGCGAAGTTTGATGTCTCGCCATAAAACACGAAATTAGTATAACTTTGGCATACATTGTCCATTCTTCACCAAACTTCAAATGTTTGTTAACAGTCCAGACCTGAATGTATAGTATGAGTTTCATCAATAAGCGTGGCCGTATGGCTTGGCCACGCCCCTTAAAGTGCAGCGTCCCCCATAACAACTTTCATCGACGTGCACGAAAATCAGTATGCACATGTATCGTGTCCAGACGCACAAAAAAGCCTCTTGCACAGATAGGCCACACCCGACAGGAAGTCGGCCATTTTGAAATTTACAGTCATTTTTGGCGTTTTCCACGTGTTGTATTTTAATGATCTCCTCCTCCAGAAATGAATCAATTAACTCCAAAACTGGTGTGTACCATCTACACAAGTGTGTGATCAAAACATACTAAGAGAATTGCTCAGCATGGAACGGTGTGGCTGTGACATGGCGTCGACACTTGATGTCTCACCATGAAACACGATATTGCTATAACATGGGATCTAATGGTCGAATCTGCTCCAAACTTCACATGTATGATAATAGTCCTGGCATGAACACACCCACATGACGCTCAGGAGTCAGAGTCATAGCGCCACCCAGTGGAGACGGGAAGTCGCAACGCATTGGTTCCTACACTGTCCGAAGGAGGCGAACATTCAGCGCCTCGTCTGCCGGTCGACCTCTGGCGACACGGTGGCGGCCGCGCCAGACCCCGAGTTGCGTGGGGTGCGAGGGCCCGTTCAACGCTGCTTGCAGCTTTAATTATTTTTTTTTTTATCCTATGTTCGCATTTTTGAGGGCCTGAACGTACTCAAAAAGTCCCAGAATTTTGCACACTCGTCACGTCTGGTGAAAAATTCGATATTTTATGGTCATTACAAAGGGGCGTGACAAAATGGCTCAACGGCGCCCCCTAACAGTTTTCAAAATCAAAGCCCCCTGCTTTAACTTTGTCCAAAGCGTATGAATTTTGGTACACATATGTAGCACGCCGAGACGGACAAAAAAGCCTCTTGGGCCCATGCCCTAAACTCAACAGGAAGTCGGCCATTTTGAATTGAATGTGGAAGTTTCATGTATTTTTGGCCATTTGCAGGGGTCATAAATGAACGAACTCCTCCTAGAGATTTTGTCCGATCGCCTTCAAACTCGGTCTGTCCCACCAACATAAACTGAAGACGAAAAGTTATCAAAAGCTTGTGTTTTCGTCACACCGTGTGACCGTGCCGGGACCTCAAACTTCGTTACAAACAGGAAGTAGTATTATAACGCAGGAAGTAGTTTATTACTCCAACATACATGCTCCAATCTTCCCCAAACTTCACAGGATTGATGACAGTCCTGCTCTGAAGAGATCTACATGTCAATAATTTGTGATTAATATAGCGCCCCCTACTGGCAGTAGAAAATGTCATGTTTTACACTTTGAAGCACATCTCCTCCAAAGTTGAACACATCAACCTCATACTTGGTGAAATTATCCATAAGGCCTTGATGATGCTTTCTATGGAAAACTGTGAATTTTCGTCAAAGGGCGTGACCTTGGCGTGGCGGCCAACTTTGATGTTTCGCCATGATGACCAAAGTAGCTGTAACTTGACTCTACGTGGACATATCTTTCCAAAACTTCACACATATGATAACTGTCCAGCCCTGAAAACATCTATACAGAAATTTTGAATCAGCATCATAGCGCCACCTACTGGCGGCAGAAGGTTACTTTTTTCATTCTTTCATGTCCCTCTTCTACCAGGTTCCCCCGAACCACCTCAATTTTGCAAATACATACTCCCAAGACCTTGTTGATGGTCAAAGCAGAAGCCTTTGAGGTTTCGTCCAACGCTGTCACTGTGGCGCCACCTTATTCGCCATAAAACACGAGGTTGTTTTTGAGGGGCAAGGGACACTCGAAAACTCACGCAACTTGGCACACACATCAGACATCCCAAATTGTGTTGTCTGATGTGATTTTTGTGTTTTCATGTGCCAAGATGGCTCAACAGCGCCCCCTACTCATTTTCAACGTGTTTTGGGCTATAACTCCCAGACCATATGTCACACATTCAAAAACCTCATATCCACAGATTCCCTGAATAGTGCTGAATCACCTGGGCAGGGCCACTCCCATTTCTGCCTATCATGTTTTTCACAACATCGCAAAAACTGGACAACCTACTTTTTCGAACTCCTCCTTAGGGTTTTGTCCGTTCAGCGTGAAACTTGGCAAGTACAGTCTTCGGCTGGACCTGATCTAAAGTCATCAAAGGAATTTTGATTGGTCATAATATGCTCAAATTATTAATGAATAAATTTTTCTAGCTAGCTATAAAAAGGCGAACGGTGGCATATTTCGGTCAAAATAAATGCTAACAACACCAAATCTGAGATCCTTGCTTGATATGTGCCTGTGAGAGAATGAACCAAATTTAGCTAATTTTGGCCACTAGGGGGCGCTGCAAATATGGGAAATTTATATCTGGTAAATGGCTGCACCGATATTTATGAAATTTGGTGAGTATTATGCTGGGCCTGTCCTGACGCCATATCTTGAAGGTAGTCACGACTGGTAAAAGTGGGCGTGGCTTATTACAAGATAAAAAACAAACATTTATTTCAGCCCAAGTATTATGCTGAGGGCTGTGAAATTCACAGGGTATATAGAGAATAGCATACAGACCAACCATAGCAAAAATTGTGCGTCTTCTCCACTAGGTGGCGCTATAAGAGATACAAACGCATTTTGGCCTGTAACTTCCACATTTTAAATCACATCTTCATAAATTTTATATCCACGTGTTCCCTAAATAGTGTCGCATCTTCTGACATAGGCCACGCCCACTCCCACTGCAAATTTCTCTTTGTAATTTACTATACATCAAAAACCTACTTTTTCGAACTCCTCCTAGCGTTTAATCTCCATCTTCACAAAACTTTGCACATGCAATCTCCAGACTGGCCTGACCAAAAGTTATCAAAAGAATTTTGCTACTCCAAAAATTAGGCTAGCTAAAAATAAACAGTTTTTTTCTGCTAGCTAAAAAACACATACCTTTGCATATTTTTGTCAAAGTAAAAGATATCAATGTCAAACTCAATTCACTTCTTTCAGACGTCATCCAGACGATCCTAGCCCAATTTGGCAGAAATTAGCCAATAGGGGGCGCTATAATCAGAGAAAAATCAAGTGACATAAAATTCATCGATTCGCATGAAATTTGGCGAGCATGATGTGGAGTCACTCCTGAGGCCAGCTGTAAAGCTTGGTGATGTTTGGTCACCGTGGCAACGCCTTATTCGCCATAAAACACGAAGTTGTTTTTGACGGGTAAGGGATGCTTGTAATGTCATGAAACTTGACACACATATGACAGGATCCAATATGCATTTTCTGATGTGATTTTTCGGCTCTGATATGCCAACATGGCTCAACAGCGCCCCCTACAAATTTTCTACGAAACAGCCCCCGAAGCTGGTTTGACCTACATCTATGAAACTTGGTACGCACATGCATCACTGAAAGACGTATAAAAAAGCCTCTTGCAGCCATGTGCCAAACCCAACAGGAAGTCGGCCAATTTGAATTTGCTTGTAACTGGTTTGCAACTTCACCATACATGTTCCAATCTTCCGCAAACTTCACAGGATTGATGACAATCCTGCCCTGAATACATCTATATGCCAATACTTGGTTATTAGTACAGTGCCACCTACTGGCAAAATTACATGTCTTCATATGATTTGAGGGATATGACGTCCTGCGCAAGGGATCTGCCGTGGACAGGAATGAAGGGCGGCATGAGCCGGCGTCCTGCCAGCACCCTCGAGTTGCGTGAAGGTGCGAGGGCCCGTTCAATGCTGCTTGCAGCTTTAATTAGGGCCCGAGCACGTACCGTGCGAGGACCCTATTGTTTTCCTAAGGATTATTAGGGCCCGAGCACGTACCGTGCGAGGACCCTATTGTTTTCCTTAGGATTATTATTATTTTTTTTTTTTTTTTCCGCGACTTTAAACGCATTTTTGGGGGCTTTAACATATTCGAAAACTCACCAAATTTGGCATGTACATTCGTCTTGGTGAAAATTTATGTGTACGCAAAATTTAAACGATGCGTGTTGCAAAATGGCGAAATGGCGCCCCCTAGAAAATTTCAATCGGCTCCCACCGGCAGCCCGTTTGACCAAATTCCACGAAATTCGGGGAGGTCGTGTATCATCCCAAGACGCACGAAAATGCGCAGTTGGACTTTTTTCTAAAACCAACAGGAAGCCGGCTATTTTGATTTGAATATTCATTTTTTTACCGATTTTGGCGATTTGCAAGAATTCTCTCAGAGCTATCTCCTCCTACACGGTTCATTGGATCGGCTTCAAATTTGGCGTGCTGGAACTAGACCACTTGATGATCAAAAGTTATCATACGATTTTCCCTACGTTAAACGGTTTGGCCGTCAGGTGGCGGCGAAGTTTGACGTCTCGCCAAAAAACCCCCCAAAAAACAAAAGTGCTATTACTTGGGCATGATAAGTCCGATCGGCACAAAACTTGCTGGGTATGATCGTAGTCCGGCCTTCATCACGCCAACATCAAAAAATTCCCCCGTTCTCAAAGCGCCCCCTGCTGGCGACAGGAAAAGCGATGTTTTAGACTTTGAGGTGTTACTCTCAGCACGTTCAGTATATCCAACTCAAAATTGGTCAGAAAGGCCTTAACACGTTGGTAATGCTACATGATGAAGATTTGTGACGTATCGCCGAATGGCGTTCCGCCCACAGGGCGGCGAAGTCAACGGTTCGCCAAGACGCAGTTAAGTGGCCTTAACTTCAGTGTCCTTGGTCATATCTGCCTGAAACTTCACATGTGTGTTAACAGTCCAGCCCTGAACATGTGATATGAATTTCGTTGATGGGCGTGGCCAAATGGCTTGGCCACACCCTTTAAACATCAGCCCCTACGGCACGTTTCACCGACATGCATGAAAATTGGTACACATATGTATCACATCCAGACGCACAAAAAAGCCTCTTGGACCCATTGGCTACACCCAACAGGAAGTCAGCCATTTTGAATTTGACGCCAGATTGGGCGATTCGCACTCCTCATACTTTTTCTATCTCCTCCTACATGATTCATCGGATCGGCTTCAAATTTGGCGTGCATCAACTAGACCACTTGATGATCAAAAGTTATCATACGATTTTCCCTATGTTAAACGGTTTGGCTGTCAGGTGGCGGCGAAGTTTGACGTCTCGCCAAAAAAACAAAAGTGCTATTACTTGGGCATGATAAGTCCGATCGGCACAAAACTTGCTGGGTATGATCGTAGTCCGGCCTCTATCACGCCAACATCAAAAAATTCCCCCGTTCTCAAAGCGCCCCCTGCTGGCGACAGGAAAAGCGATGTTTTAGACTTTGAGGTGCTACTCTCAGCACGTTCAGTATATCCAACTCAAAATTGGTCAGAAAGGCCTCAACACGTTGGTAATGATACATGATGAAGATTTGTGATGTATCGCCGAACGGCGTTCCGCCCACAGGGCGGCGAAGTCAACAGTTCGCCAAAATGCAGTTAAGTGGCCTGAACTTCAGTGTCCTTGGTCATATCTGCCTGAAACTTTACATGTGTGTTAACAGTCCAGCCCTGAACATGTGATATGAATTTTGTTGATGGGCGTGGCCAAATGGCTTGGCCACACCCTTTAAACATCAGCCACTGCGGCACGTTTCACTGACATGCATGAAAATTGGTACACATATGTATCACATCCAGACGCACAAAAAGTCTCTTGGACCCATTGGCCAAACCCAACAGGAAGTCGGCCATTTTGAATTTAATGGTCATTTTTGGCGTTTTCCACGTGTTGTATTTTAATGAACTCCACCTACAGGATGCATCAGAACAACTTCAAAATCATTGTGTGCCATCTAGACAAAGGTGTAATCAAAACTTATAAGCAGATTTTTGCATCGTGAAACGGTTTGGCCGTCAGGTGGCGGCGAAGTGTGATGTCTCGCCATAAAACACGAAATTAGTATAACTTTGGCATACATTGTCCATTCTTCACCAAACTTCACATGTTTGTTAACAGTCCAGACCTGAATGTATAGTATGAGGTTCATCAATAAGCGTGGCCGTATGGCTTGGCCACGCCCCTTAAAGTGCAGCGTCCCCCATAACAACTTTCACAGACGTACACGAAAATCAGTATGCAAATGTATCTTGTCCAGATGCACAAAAAAGTCTCTTGCACATGTAGGCCACACCCGACAGGAAGTCGGCGATTTTGAAATTTACAGTCATTTTTGGCGTTTTCCACGTGTTGTATTTTAATGATCTCCTCCTCCAGAAATGAATCAATTAACTCCAAAACTGGTGTGTACCATCTACACAAGTGTGTGATCAAAACATATTAAGAGAATTGCTCAGCATGGAACGGTGTGGCTGTGACATGGCGTCGACACTTGATGTCTCACCATGAAACACGATATTGCTATAACATGGGATCTAATGGTCGAATCTGCTCCAAACTTCACATGTATGATAATAGTCCTGGTATGAACACACCCACATGACGCTCAGGAGTCAGAGTCATAGCGCCACCCAGTGGAGACGGGAAGTCGCAACGCATTGGTTCCTACACTGTCCGAAGGAGGCGAACATTCAGCGCCTCGTCTGCCGGTCGACCTCTGGCGAGACGGTGGCGGCTGCGCCAGGCCCCGAGTTGCGTGGGGTGCGAGGGCCCGTTCAACGCTGCTTGCAGCTTTAATTAGGGCCCGAGCACGTACCGTGCGAGGACCGGACCCTATTGTTTTCCTTAGGATTATTATTATTATTATTATTATTATTATTATTTTTTTCCGCGACTTTAAACGCATTTTTGGGGGCTTTAACATATTCGAAAACTCACCAAATTTGGCATGCACATTCGTCTTGGTGAAAATTTATGTGTACGCAAAACTTAAACGATGCCCGTTGCAAAATGGCGAAATGGCGCCCCCTAGAAAATTTCAATCGGCTCCCACCGGCAGCCCGTTTGACCAAATTCCACGAAATTCGGGGAGGTCGTGTATCATCCCAAGACGCACGAAAATGCGCACTTGGACTTTTTTGTAAAACCAACAGGAAGCCGGCTATTTTGATTTGAATATTCATTTTTTACCGATTTTGACCGATTTTGGCGATTTCCAAGAAATCTCTCAGAGCTATCTCCTCCTACACGGTTCATTGGATCGGCTTCAAATTTGGCGTGCTGGAACTAGACCACTTGATGATCAAAAGTTATCATACGATTTTCCCTACGTTAAACGGTTTGGCCGTCAGGTGGCGGCGAAGTTTGACGTCTCGCCAAAAAAACCCCCCAAAAAACAAAAGTGCTATTACTTGGGCATGATAAGTCCGATCGGCACAAAACTTGCTGGGTATGATCGTAGTCCGGCCTTCATCACGCCAACATCAAAAAATTCCCCCGTTCTCAAAGCGCCCCCTGCTGGCGACAGGAAAAGCGATGTTTTAGACTTTGAGGTGCTACTCTCAGCACGTTCAGTATATCCAACTCAAAATTGGTCAGAAAGGCCTCAACACGTTGGTAATGCTACATGATGAAGATTTGTGACGTATCGCCGAACGGCGTTCCGCCCACAGGGCGGCGAAGTCAACGGTTCGCCAAAACGCAGTTAAGTGGCCTTAACTTCAGTGTCCTTGGTCATATCTGCCTGAAACTTCACATGTGTGTTAACAGTCCAGCCCTGAACATGTGATATGAATTTCGTTGATGGGCGTGGCCAAATGGCTTGGCCACACCCTTTAAACATCAGCCCCTACGGCACGTTTCACCGACATGCATGAAAATTGGTACACATATGTATCACATCCAGACGCACAAAAAAGCCTCTTGGACCCATTGGCTACACCCAACAGGAAGTCAGCCATTTTGAATTTGACGCCAGATTGGGCGATTCGCACTCCTCGTACTTTTTCTATCTCCTCCTACATGATTCATCGGATCGGCTTCAAATTTGGCGTGCATCAACTAGACCACTTGATGATCAAAAGTTATCATACGATTTTCCCTATGTTAAACGGTTTGGCTGTCAGGTGGCGGCGAAGTTTGACGTCTCACCAAAAAAACCCCAAAAAAACAAAAGTGCTATTACTTGGGCATGATAAGTCCGATCGGCACAAAACTTGCTGGGTATGATCGTAGTCCGGCCTTCATCACGCCAACATCAAAAAATTCCCCCGTTCTCAAAGCGCCCCCTGCTGGCGACAGGAAAAGCGATGTTTTAGACTTTGAGGTGCTACTCTCAGCACGTTCAGTATATCCAACTCAAAATTGGTCAGAAAGGCCTCAACACGTTGGTAATGCTACATGATGAAGATTTGTGACGTATCGCCGAACGGCGTTCCGCCCACAGGGCGGCGAAGTCAACGGTTCGCCAAAACGCAGTTAAGTGGCCTTAACTTCAGTGTCCTTGGTCATATCTGCCTGAAACTTTACATGGGTGTTAACAGTCCAGCCCTGAACATGTGATATGATGGGCGTGGCCAAATGGCTTGGCCATACCCACACGTTTCACTGACATGTATGAAAATTGGTACACATATGTATCACATCCAGACGCACAAAAAAGTCTCTTGGACCCGTTGGCCAAACCCAACAGGAAGTCGGCCATTTTGAATTTAATGGTCATTTTTGGCGTTTTCCACGTGTTGTATTTTAATGAACTCCACCTACAGGATGCATCAGAACAACTTCAAAATCATTGTGTGCCATCTAGACAAAGGTGTAATCAAAACTTAGAAGCAGATTTTTGCATCGTGAAACGGTTTGGCCGTCAGGTGGCGGCGAAGTTTGATGTCTCGCCATAAAACACGAAATTAGTATAACTTTGGCATACATTGTCCATTCTTCACCAAACTTCACGTTTGTTAACAGTCCAGACCTGAATGTATAGTATGAGTTTCATCAATAAGCGTGGCCGTATGGCTTGGCCACGCCCCTTAAAGTGCAGCGTCCCCCATAACAACTTTCACCGACGTGCACGAAAATCAGTATGCACATGTATCGTGTCCAGACGCACAAAAAAGCCTCTTGCACATATAGGCCACACCCGACAGGAAGTCGGCCATTTTGAAATTTACAGTCATTTTTGGCGTTTTCCACGTGTTGTATTTTAATGATCTCCTCCTCCAGAAATGAATCAATTAACTCCAAAACTGGTGTGTACCATCTACACAAGTGTGTGATCAAAACATATTAAGAGAATTGCTCAGCATGGAACGGTGTGGCTGTGACATGGCGTCGACACTTGATGTCTCACCATGAAACGCGATATTGCTATAACATGGGATCTAATGGTCGAATCTGCTCCAAACTTCACATGTATGATAATAGTCCTGGCATGAACACACCCACATGACGCTCAGGAGTCAGAGTCATAGCGCCACCCAGTGGAGACGGGAAGTCGCAACACATTGGTTCCTACACTGTCCGAAGGAGGCGAACATTCAGCACCTCGTCTGCCGGTCGACCTCTGGCGACACGGTGGCGGCCGCGCCAGGCCCCGAGTTGCGTGGGGTGCGAGGGCCCGCTCAACGCTGCTTGCAGCTTTAATTATTATTATTATTATTTTTTTCCGCGACTTTAAACGCATTTTTGGGGGCTTTAACATATTCGAAAACTCACCAAATTTGGCATGCACATTCGTCTTGGTGAAAATTTATGTGTACGCAAAATTTAAACGATGCGCGTTGCAAAATGGCGAAATGGCGCCCCCTAGAAAATTTCAATCGGCTCCCACTGGCAGCCCGTTTGACCAAATTCCACGAAATTCGGGGAGGTCGTGTATCATCCCAAGACGCACGAAAATGCGCGGTTGGACTTTTTTCTAAAACCAACAGGAAGCCGGCTATTTTGATTTGAATATTCATTTTTTTACCGATTTTGGCGATTTCCAAGAATCTCTCAGAGCTATCTCCTCCTACACGGTTCATTGGATCGGCTTCAAATTTGGCGTGCTGGAACTAGACCACTTGATGATCAAAAGTTATCATACGATTTTCCCTACGTTAAACGGTTTGGCCGTCAGGTGGCGGCGAAGTTTGACGTCTCGCCAAAAAAAACCCCAAAAAACAAAAGTGCTATTACTTGGGCATGATAAGTCCGATCGGCACAAAACTTGCTGGGTATGATCGTAGTCTGGCCTCTATCACGCCAACATCAAAAAATTCCCCCGTTCTCAAAGCGCCCCCTGCTGGCGACAGGAAAAGCGATGTTTTAGACTTTGAGGTGCTACTCTCAGCACCTTCAGTATATCCAACTCAAAATTGGTCAGAAAGGCCTCAACACGTTGGTAATGCTACATGATGAAGATTTGTGACATATCGCCGAACGGCGTTCCGCCCACAGGGCGGCGAAGTCAACAGTTCGCCAAAATGCAGTTAAGTGGCCGTAACTTCAGTGTCCTTGGTCATATCTGCCTGAAACTTTACATGTGTGTTAACAGTCCAGCCCTGAACATGTGATATGAATTTCGTTGATGGGCGTGGCCAAATGGCTTGGACACACCCTTTAAACATCAGCCCCTGCGGCACGTTTCACTGACATGCATGAAAATTGGTACACATATGTATCACATCCAGACGCACAAAAAGTCTCTTGGACCCATTGGCCAAACCCAACAGGAAGTCAGCCATTTTGAATTTAGTGGTCATTTTTGGCGTTTTCCACGTGTTGTATTTTAATGAACTCCACCTACAGGATGCATCAGAACAACTTCAAAATCATTGTGTGCCATCTAGACAAAGGTGTAATCAAAACTTATCAGCAGATTTTTGCATCGTGAAACGGTTTGGCCGTCAGGTGGCGGCGAAGTTTGATGTCTCGCCATAAAATACGAAATTAGTATAACTTTGGCATACATTGTCCATTCTTCACCAAACTTCACATGTTTGTTAACAGTCCAGACCTGAATGTATAGTATGAGGTTCATCAATAAGCGTGGCCGTATGGCTTGGCCACGCCCCTTAAAGTGCAGCGTCCCCCATAACAACTTTCACCAACGTACACGAAAATCAGTATGCACATGTATCGTGTCCAGACGCACAAAAAACCCTCTTGCACATATAGGCCGCACCCGACAGGAAGATCGGCCATTTTGAAATTTACAGTCATTTTTGGCGTTTTCCACGTGTTGTATTTTAATGATCTCCTCCTCCAGAAATGAATCAATTAACTCCAAAACTGGTGTGTACCATCTACACAACTGTGTGATCAAAACATATTAAGAGAATTGCTCAGCATGGAACGGTGTGGCTGTGACATGGCGTCGACACTTGATGTCTCACCATGAAACACGATATTGCTATAACATGAGATCTAATGGTCGAATCTGCTCCAAACTTCACATGTATGATAATAGTCCTGGCATGAACACACCCACATGACGCTCAGGAGTCAGAGTCATAGCGCCACCCAGTGGAGACGGGAAGTCGCAGCGCATTGGTTCCTACACTGTCCTGAAGGAGGCGAACATTCAGCGCCTCGTCTGCCGGTCGACCTCTGGCGAGACGGTGGCGGCCGCGCCAGGCCCCGAGTTGCGTGGGGTGCGAGGGCCCGTTCAACGCTGCTTGCAGCTTTAATTATTATTATTATTATTTTTTTCCGCGACTTTAAACGCATTTTTGGGGGCTTTAACATATTCGAAAACTCACCAAATTTGGCATGCACATTCGTCTTGGTGAAAATTTATGTGTACGCAAAATTTAAACGATGCCCGTTGCAAAATGGCGAAATGGCGCCCCCTAGAAAATTTCAATCGGCTCCCACTGGCAGCCCGTTTGACCAAATTCCACGAAATTCGGGGAGGTCGTGTATCATCCCAAGACGCACGAAAATGCGCAGTTGGACTTTTTTCTAAAACCAACAGGAAGCCGGCTATTTTGATTTGAATATTCATTATTTTACCGATTTTGGCGATTTCCAAGAAATCTCTCAGAGCTATCTCCTCCTACACGGTTCATTGGATCGGCTTCAAATTTGGCGTGCTGGAACTAGACCACTTGATGATCAAAAGTTATCATATGATTTTCCCTACGTTAAACGGTTTGGCCGTCAGGTGGCGGCGAAGTTTGACGTCTCGCCAAAAAAACCCCCAAAAAACAAAAGTGCTATTATTTGGGCGTGAAAGGTCCAATCGGCACAAAACTTGCTGGGTATGATCGTAGTCCCGCCCTGAACACGTCTACATCAAAAAATTCCCCTGTTCTCAAAGCGCCCCCTGCTGGCGACAGGAAAAGTGATTTTTTACACTTTGAGGTGCAGCTCTGAGCACGTTCAGCATATCCAACTCAAATTTGGTCAGAAAGGCCTCAACACGTTGTTAATGCTACATGATGAAGATTGTGACGTATCGTCAAACGGCGTTGCGCCCAGAGGGCGGCGAAGTCGATGCTTCGCCAAAACGTAGGAAAGTGGCCTTAACTTCAGTGTCCTTGGGCATATCTGCCTGAAACTTCACATGTGTGTTAAGAGTCCAGCCCTGACAATGTCATGTGAATTTCGTTGATGGGCGTGGTCAAATGGCTTGGCCACGCCCTTTAAACCTCAGCCCCTGCGGCACGTTTCACTGACATGCATGAAAATTGGTACACATATGTATCACATCCAGACGCACAAAAAAGCCTCTTGGACTCAATGGCCACACCCAACAGGAAGTCGGCCATTTTGAATTTAACCACCAGATTGGGCGATTCGCACTCCTTGTACTTTTTCTATCTCCTCCTACATGATTCATCGGATCGGCTTCAAATTTGGCGTGCATCAACTAGACCACTTGATGATCAAAAGTTATCATACGATTTTCCCTATGTTAAACGGTTTGGCTGTCAGGTGGCGGCGAAGTTTGATGTCTCGCCATAAAACACGAAATTAATATAACTTTGGCATACATTGTCCATTCTTCACCAAACTTCACATGTTTGTTAACAGTCCAGACCTGAATGTATAGTATGAGTTTCATCAATAAGCGTGGCCGTATGGCTTGGCCACGCCCCTTAAAGTGCAGCGTCCCCCATAACAACTTTCACCGACGTGCACGAAAATCAGTATGCACATGTATCGTGTCCAGACGCACAAAAAAGCCTCTTGCACATATAGGCCACACCCGACAGGAAGTCGGCCATTTTGAAATTTACAGTCATTTTTGGCGTTTTCCACGTGTTGTATTTTAATGATCTCCTCCTCCAGAAATGAATCAATTAACTCCAAAACTGGTGTGTACCATCTACACAAGTGTGTGATCAAAACAGATTAAGAGAATTGCTCAGCATGGAACGGTGTGGCTGTGACATGGCGTCGACACTTGATGTCTCACCATGAAACGCGATATTGCTATAACATGGGATCTAATGGTCGAATCTGCTCCAAACTTCACATGTATGATAATAGTCCTGGCATGAACACACCCACATGACGCTCAGGAGTCAGAGTCATAGCGCCACCCAGTGGAGACGGGAAGTCGCAACGCATTGGTTCCTACACTGTCCGAAGGAGGCGAACATTCAGCGCCTCGTCTGCCGGTCGACCTCTGGCGACACGGTGGCGGCCGCGCCAGGCCCCGAGTTGCGTGGGGTGCGAGGGCCCGTTCAACGCTGCTTGCAGCTTTAATTATTATTATTATTTTTTTCCGCGACTTTAAACGCATTTTTGGGGGCTTTAACATATTCGAAAACTCACCAAATTTGGCATGCACATTCGTCTTGGTGAAAATTTATGTGTACGCAAAATTTAAACGATGCCCGTTGCAAAATGGCGAAATGGCGCCCCCTAGAAAATTTCAATCGGCTCCCACCGGCAGCCCGTTTGACCAAATTCCACGAAATTCGGGGAGGTCGTGTATCATCCCAAGACGCACGAAAATGCGCACCTGGACTTTTTTCTAAAACCAACAGGAAGCTGGCTATTTTGATTTGAATATTCATTTTTTTACCGATTTTGGCGATTTCCAAGAATTCTCTCAGAGCTATCTCCTCCTACACGGTTCATTGGATCGGCTTCAAATTTGGCGTGCTGGAACTAGACCACTTGATGATCAAAAGATATCATACGATTTTCCCTACGTTAAATGGTTTGGCCGTCAGGTGGCGCCGAAGTTTGACGTCTCGCCAAAAAACCCACCAAAGAACAAAAGTGCTATTACTTGGGCATGATAAGTCCAATCGGCACAAAACTTGCTGGGTATGATCGTAGTCCGGCCTTCATCACGCCAACATCAAAAAATTCCCCCGTTCTCAAAGCGCCCCCTGCTGGCGACAGGAAAAGCGATGTTTTAGACTTTGAGGTGCTACTCTCAGCACGTTCAGTATATCCAACTCAAAATTGGTCAGAAAGGCCTTAACACGTTGGTAATGCTAGATGATGAAGATTTGTGATGTATCGCCGAACGGCGTTCCGCCCACAGGGCGGCGAAGTCAACGGTTTGCCAAAACGCAGTTCAGTGGCCTTAACTTCAGTGTCCTTGGTCATATCTGCCTGAAACTTCACATGTGTGTTAACAGTCCAGCCCTGAACATGTGATATGAATTTCGTTGATGGGCGTGGCCAAATGGCTTGGCCACACCCTTTAAACATCAGCCCCTACGGCACGTTTCACTGACATGCATGAAAATCGGTACACATATGTATCCCACCCAGACGCAGAAAAAAGTCTTTTGCAGCCATAGGCCAAACCCAACAGGAAGTCGGCCATTTTGAATTTAGCGGCCATTTTTGGCATTTTACACGTTTTGTATTTCAACGAACTCCTCCTACAGGATTAATCAGAATGGCTTCAACATTGCTGTGTATCATCTACACTACTTTGTGATCAAAAGTTATTAAAAGATCAGTTACCCGTTGAGGGGGGAATCGACTTTTTGGCGGCGAAGTTTGACGTCTCGCCATGAAAAACAAAATTGCTATAACTATGGGGTAAATAGTCCGATCTGCACCAAACTTCACAGGATATATATTAGTCCCGCCCTGAACACGTCTACATGCAGAAATTTTGTATTTGTCATAGCGCCCCCTGCTGGTAAAAGGAAATGCCATGTTTTAGACTTTGAGGTGCAGCTCTGAGCCCGTTCAGCATATCCAACTCAAATTTGGTCCGAGAGGCCTCAAGACCTTGGTAATGCTATATTATGAAGATTGTGATGTATCGTCAAACGGCGTTGCGCCCAGCGCGCGGCAAAGTCGATGTTTCGCTAAAACGCATAAAAGTGGCCTTAACTTCAGTGTCCTTGGTCATATCTGCCTGAAACTTCATATGTGTGTTAACGGTCCAGGCCTGAACATGTGCTATGAGTTTCGTTGATGGGCGTGGCTAAATGACTTGGTCACGCCCATTCATAAAAGTAACACCCCTAGGACGTTCACTGATATGCATGAAAATCAGTTCCCACATGTATCACACCCAGACGCACATAAAAGCCTCTTGCACCCATAGACCAAACCCAACAGGAAGTCGGCCATTTTGAATGTTGCGGCCATTTTTGGCTCTTTGCACGTGTTGTATTTTAACAAACTCCTCCTATAGGATTAATCAGAACGACTTCAAAATCACTGTGTGCCATCTAGACAACGTTGTAATCAAAAGTTATCAAAAGATTAGTAGATCGTTAAACGGTTTGGCCATCAGGTGGTGGCGAAGTTTGATGTCTCGCCATGAAAAACAAAATTGCTGTAACTTTGGGGTAAATGTTCCGATCTGCACCAAACTTCACTGGATATATAATAGTCCCGCCCTGATCACGTCTACATGCAGAAATTTCGTATTTGTCATAGTGCCCCCTGGTGGAAACAGACAAAGCCATGTTTTAGAATTTAAGGTGCTGCTCTCAGGACGTTGACCTTATCCAACTCACATTTGGTCAGAAAGGCCTTACGATGTTGGTAATGCTATATTGTGAAAACCATGATGTATCGTCAGACGCTGTCACCGTGGCAACGCCTTATTTGCCATAAACCACAAGCTTGTTTTTGAGGGGTAAGGGATGCTTGTAAAGTCATGAAACTTGGCACACATATGAAAGGATCCAATTGGTGTTGTGTGAGGTGATTTTTGATCTTCGATGTACCAACATGGCTCATCAGTGCCCCCATAACTGTTCTAGGAAGCAGACCCCGAAGGTGGTTTGACAGACACCTATGAAACTTGGTAGGAACAAACCCAGCAGGAAGTCCGCCATTTTGAATTTGCTTGTAACTGGTTCACAACTTCACCATACATGTTCCACTCTTCCCCAAATTTCACAGGATTGATGACAGTCCTGTCCTCAACACATCTATACGCCAATACTTGGTTATTAGTACGGCGCCACCTACTGCCAAAATGACATGTCTTTGTATGATTTGAGGGATATGATGTGTAATTCCTGCGTGAGGGGTCTGCCTTAACAGGAATGAATGGCGGTGTAAGCCGGCATCCTGCCAGCCCCCTCGAGTTACGTGAGGGTGCGAGGGCCCGTTCAATGCTGCTTGCAGCTTTAATTATTATTATTATTATTATTATTATTATTATTATTATTATTAATCATTAACTTGTTAAAAAATTAATTGTGCCTGTGCAGATTGTTATCACCCTCTTATTAGTTTCACAGAGGTTGCTAACTTTACTGGATGTGAATGTGTATGCGGATATAAATGCATGTTCACACTCAACGTGGTCGTATGTACCAAGCTGCAGTTTATAAACACTGTTGCCTGTTGGTGTTTATCAGATGTAGTAAGTAGTTGTATTTTCCTCCCACTTTTGTCAGGCACAAAGTCACAGAACACAGCCCTGGAAGTGAGAGGCAAACAAGCAAGCAAAATACAGACTGACCGAGAGTCATTGCACAGTTGGCACGGCAGACAGAGAGATGCACTGCAAGCTAAAACGCATCAATGTAAAGTTACTGTAATTTGCTGACATCAGATGAGAGAACCCAGTTTACCTGAAGGCTATTCCTTCAAGTCTCTCTCATAGTGTTTTTTCATGTTTTGTGGCCAGAAGGATAGTTCTGTTTTATCCTGTCATTGAAGCTGTAAACACTCACACATACTGTACGAGGGGGAGGCAGAGGCCTTGCTTAAATTGCGTAGCCTATGTAACCTATGTAGTGAGTGTGCGGCTGCCCGGCTCTGTTTGTGGCACATTTCACATGCTCTTGGAGGCCCTGGGCTCACCATGGGGCCCTAAGCAGGTACTGAGTTGCACTGGGGCAGCTCTGCCTTTTTTAATGGCATTATCACTAAAACTAACATGTTACGTCATGATATTGATGTGGGTGATCACAAACCTATGAAACAGCATTCCTACGGTGTTCAACCAACAAGATGTGCTTTAATACAGGAGTGAGATGACCATGGCTTCTATCACCCCCTCCAGGAATTAGACAACACCATAGCTCTTTTGTTACTGATGGATTTATTCACCTGATCTGCACTTCATCCAACATCATGGTCATCAAGCCTACTGTCAAACTGTTCAAAATACATGACAGTGTACAAAATAAACACATTCATATCAGACACAAAATTGACTACAGATATGCACAATGAAACATAATACACAGAAATAAACATACCTTGCTGGCTGCACACAACCAAGAGGGGATGAGTCCCCTTGAACAAAAAAAAAAAAAAAATCTTCAAAAATGGGTGAGGTGACATGCCTTTTAAACCTTTAAGCACACAGCATAATACTTTTCTGCTGTATGTGTCTTCTTGGAGGAGGGTTGCAACAACTTAATACTCTGTTCCCCCTTTTTGGTCCTTTTCAAAAAACAACCATAAAAATATTATATATTAATATTTAATATTTTTATTTATATTTTTATTTATTATTATTTTGCTTAAATCTTTTAACCAACTTTTGCGCAGATTATACATACCAAATATTCATTCATTTTGAGGATTTTTACCCTTTAAATACAAATTCCTTTACATAGACTCACTGTTACTTTTATGAAAAAAAAAAAAACATGAATTCTAAATTATTTTCTATATACTAAATGCTGGATGGAAAATTATTTTTTAATTATCACAGTCTGGGATATGTCAATGACTAATAACAACATTCATTTTGATGCATTGTTATTTTTTGTGCAGTTTCAATTTGAAATAAAAGCCGACACCTGTCCCCTTTAGGATTATTTTGGTCCTTGTCAAAAAAACATCCATAGAAATATTATATATTAATATTTTTTCCATTTTTTTTTTTTTTTTTTTTTTGCTTGAATCTCTTAATCAACTCCTGCTCGGGTTATACATACCTAATACTCAGTGTGCGAGAAAAACGGTCGACGAGCTCGGTGGACAAAAAGTAAATATTTTCAGTTAAGTACCGAGTAATTTTGTGCTAAACTCAGTCATACATTTATATGTAACATGACTGATAAAGGAGACCGTTCTACGCGGCTTAAAGAGAAGAAAGAAGCTGAAAACAGCGACATGAACGCTATCCTGGTGGAGCTCAGGTCACACCGGGATGAGTTTAAGACACTCAAGTCACAGAGTGCTTCACTCAAATCACAGATTAATGAGGTGCATACCTCCCTCGAAAAACTTTTAGATTGTAAAATCAAGCATCTAGAGCGACTTATTGCTGAAAGTCGAGAGGAGCTGAGAGCCGAGATGGACATTAAAGTAAGGCAAATTCAAGATAACCTTGATTTGGATATCGGGCAGCTTTCTGCAAGATTGGATAGGATGGAGACGAATCTGAATGAAGCAAGGCGCCCGGCTTTCAAATTTCAGCCTGACTTGTCTGTCATAATTGTGGGCCTTGAAGGAGAAAGCCCCATGGAGAGGGTGAAATCTTTACTATCTGACGGGCTACTCTGTGATCCTTTACCGGAGATCGTTAATGTGGAGAGGATGAGGCCGAGAGGATGGGGGCCAGGTGTAATCAAGGTGGAATTTTGAGCCCAGCAGGATAAAGTGACTGTGCTCTGTCGCAAGCAGAGTTTGAGGGATAATGAAAATTTCAATCGAGTTTTCATTCACTCTGCTAAGTCACACACAGAGAGGCTGGTCAGCTTGAATTTCAGGACTCTTCTCAATGAACTCCCATTTGGAAAGGAATATTTCTTGACCGGCAGTGGGAAGCTGATGAGGAGGGATCAGCTGGAGCCAGCGAGTAGTGCCAGTTGTAGCTCAAGGAGCCGCGGAATGAGGAGAGAGAGTGAGGAGAACTGATCGGTAACTGCCCAACCCACAAATGTTGATAATCTCACAATAGTTCATTGGAATATAAATGGTTGGACTGTCTGGAACTGTGAACAAACTGTTTGATGTTTATGAAATTAATGTGAAGGACAAATCAGTAGAAGGGATACTAGCTCTGCAATTTAAAAATAAGTTCTCAGGGTACTGTTTTGTTATTTTCACCTGTTATTTACCTCCAGAAGGTTCTACAAGATCTGTTGACTCTCATTCTGTTTTTGGACATTTAAGAAATCTGATGTTTAGTCTGTCTGATGTGGATGCTGTCTATCTGTGTGGGGATTTCAATAGTCGTATTGGAAATCTTGATGAATATATAAGTGATGTGGATAATATTCCTAAGAGAAGTAATTTAGGCAGCACCATTAGTAATTATGGGGAAATATTAATTGATTTTCTGAGAGATGCAAGGTGTTGTGTGATTAATGGAAGGATAACTTCAGGCAAAGATAATTTTACTTCAGTTTCAGGTAAAGGAAAAGCAGTAGTAGATTATGTTATTGTTCCACATGACGGTTTAAAAAACTGTATTAGGTTCTGTGTTTTTACCCCAAATGAGTTAATCGAGAGATTAGGGAGAGAAGGTTTTTCCTTATTGGGGGATAGATGTAAACTGCCTGATCATTCTTTACTTATGCTAAAGGTTCAAGTAAGACCTTATTTTATAAAGGAAGACTCATATTTACGGCATGCTATTAAAACAGTAAGGCAAAGGATACTCCCTGATTCATTTTTGTTCTCTAGCCCTTGCAACATAATTTTGCTGGATTTAATGGAGCGATTAAGATGTTTTCAAAATAAGCAACAGAGTTTGGACGCCTGGTATGACAGACTGTGTGACTGTGTCCACATGGAATTGAAAAAATATGGTACAAGAAAATCAAATAGATGTGGAGTCCTACTGGAATCAAGATTTGCAAACTTTATGGGACAATCTCAGAACAGCAGAGTATACATTTTTAAGATGTAGGAACAAGAACCTTAGGGAAGGGCTTAAGATAGAGTTTAAGAAAAGGCAATCCAGTTTTGATAAGAAGATACATACTGTGAAACGTAGTTTTCATAGAGGTCTGTCATTACATATTGACTATTTACAAACCTATAACCCCCAAAAATTTTGGAATGAAATCAATAGATTGGGTCCCAGAAAATCTGGGGTGATACCCATGGAGGTTAAATTAGTGAATGGTGAATGTAGTTCTGTCTTAAGTGTAATACTACAAAAGTGGGAAGAAGATTTTGCTGGCTTGTTCTCTGGGTGTAAAAGTTCTTTTGATGATGCTTTTCTAAAGGAAATAACTAGCATAAAGGAGGTTATGGAAGCTGAAATGAAAACTGATGTAGATAATTGTAATATGTTTTTGAATGCAAATTTTTCTGTTGCAGAGGTTAAAAAAGTAGTGGATAAATGCAAACCAAAAAAAGCCACTGGAATTGATGAAATTTCCAATGAAGTGTTGAAGTCGACATGGTTGTTTAATGTGTTATGTGAGTTGTTTCAGTCTTGCTTTGACAGTGGCATTATCCCTACACAGTGGCATAAGACCATCATTAAACCGATCCCTAAGACTTCAAAGAATGATCCCAGACTGCTGCTCAGTTATAGGGGAATAAGCCTTGTCAGCTGTGCATATAAATTATATTCTTCACTTTTAAACCACAGACTTGTAGATCATCTTGAGAGGACAGGTTTGCTTGTGGATGAGCAAAATGGATTTAGAAAAAATAGAGCATGTATTGATCATATATATGCAGTAACTTCTATTATACGTGCAAGAATTAAGCAAAATACGTCTACTTTTGTTTGTTTTATTGATTTCAAAAAAGCCTTTGACTGGATTGATAGGGAGCTCCTTCAGTATAGGTTGCTAAATTGTAGTGTTTGGGAAGTTTTATTATGCCATTAAGTCTCTTTATCAAGCACCCTCTGCCTGTGTTCAGGTGAACGAATACACAACTGGATGGTTTCTCAACAATTTGGTGTGAAGCAGGGTGACGTTTTGTCCCCAACATTGTTTTCCATTTACATGAATGATTTAGCTCTTCAAATTAAAGCGCCTGGGTTGGGAGTTAAAGTTGATGATCAGACTGTGGGCATATTACTGTATGAGGATGATGTAGTTTTACTTGCGGAACAGGAATCGAATGTAAGTTAACTTTTATAGCAGTACTTCAATCTGTCTGTACACACACACACACACCTGCACACTCTCTTTCTCTCACACACACTCACACCTGTAGCACGTGCATGTGTGTGTGTGTGTGTGTGTGTGTGTGTGTGTGTGTGTGTGTGTGTGTGTGTGTGTATGTGAGTGTGTGTGAGAGAGAGGGAGAGAACAGTCATGTAACCTTGCAGCAACCTGCAGCTCATAATTTGCAATTTTAGCTACACAATTACACACATGCACACACACATACACACACAGACACTCAGTATTTTTTATTATCTACATAGCCACAACCCCCAGACATCCATGTCAACACAAACTTAGCTTTTTTTTTTTTTTTTGCAACAATGGCTTGCAAACCTCAATAATGACAAGCTATGATAAAAAATTCCTGCTTATTATTTGGTGTGTGTGTGCTCTGCTGAGGAAGCAGGAGAAAATGCATGATTCAGCTTTTAGTAAAAACTTTGATTTCGATCCCCTAACTCTGGGATGCATGACTAATCTATCTATAACGCAAGGAATCTCTGTCTGTGTGTCTGTCAGTCTGTGGCTCGCATATCTCTCTGACTATTTGTCAGATCAACCTGAGCTTTCGGATATGGCTTGCGCATGGCACAATGTTGTGCATCCGTCATTCTGAAGTTTTTCAGATTGATATTCACAACGTTATCATTAAAAGTTTAAATCCCATAGACCTCTGTGTAACCAGTCAGCCTGTCGTGCTCTCGCTCGCAGCTGTAGCCACGCCTCACGGAGTACAAGATCAAATTACCTACTGCTATACCGCTCTGCGTCACCCAAAACTTTGCACACGTTTACCCCGGATGTCCACTGGATCCGTCACGTGGGCGATTCAGCCACGGCGCGGGTGTTGGACATAGCTGTCAAGTCTCCCGTTTTGGCCAGGAAACTACCGTATTTTACCCCTCTTTCCCTCCGTCCTCCCGTATTAGTATTCTCCTGTAAATCTCCCATATTATAATAAAAAAACAACATTCCTCTACCCCTCCAAACTGAACTGTCACTAGCCTCGCAAGAGCTGCCACCTGCAGTAGCCTGGGTGGCAGTTGTCGCGAGGTTAGTGCCGACTGCGGGAACAAACCCGGAACAACAAAAGAGTGAGATGGATGGATGTGTCGAAGGAGAAGGCATTCCTGCCAAAAAAAACAAAGAAGTCCTGTAAATATCTCGAAAAATGGGACAGCGAATTTACTTTCCTACAGAGGAGCAGGATGGGGCACGTTATGAACTGAAAATATGTTTAAGCAATAAGCCCCGAGAAACCATGGGTTACAGTGATTTTACAATGGCTGAGGGGCGTTCAGTGTCCCTCCACCGTTGTAAAATCACTGTAACTCACGGCTTCTCGGGGCTTATAGCTTTTATAAAACGGTTACCCTACATATAGCCCATAAAATAAACACACACGAAAAAGAATCAACAATTTATTGGTAATAATGCAACAATAAAATTGAGAACTATTCATTCTTCCACCAAACAAGATCGAGTGGACAGAATGGTTGCCAAGCAACACAGACGCTGCAGTCTACCAGTGGGTTACACTGATTTTACAACGGCATGGAACGCGGCTCAGCCAATCACGTTTAAGGATGGGAAGCACCCGTTTTATAAACCATAAATAAATGTGCTTCATATACCCTTTGTGTTTTCATTTAGGCTGTATTATAACGTAGGAATGTTCACAGCATTTCAATGTCAACAAAGGTTGGCCTATCAGATTCTGATCACCTAATTGTAGTTAGTAAGCAGTTGACAAGTTGTTGTACACCTGTCTTAAAATGTAAGGGATACTGGAGCTTGGTTGGGGTGGTGGGACAGCTCGCAATGAGCGCCAGAAAATTTCCCTTATTTTCAAATCCAAAACTTGACAGGTATGGTGCTAGAGCTAATCACGGCCATTCAAGTCTATGTAAACTGCTCCACCAGAAGCGGCTCGGCTCGGCGCTCCGCTAAAAATACATGCCGGGTCTATTTTTTGACGGACGTTGCGCGATGAAGCGTCAATTTACACAGACCAAATGAGTCAAACAGGAAGCCAGGCACAGAAAAGATAAAAACACCTATGAAAACTCTGGAGCGTATTTCACATCGCTACAACAACATGACGTCAAAGTTTGTGGCCCACGACAGGTAGGGAAATCTTTCTTTGTTTGTTGATGTCTTTTTACCTCCAGTGTTTCCGCAAATTATCGCGTGACATCATAATCTCACGACCCGTCAATTCCAGCCGCTCGCGTGCGCGCCGCTACAGATACGCTTCCAGTGGACATTGACGCCCGGCACAGGACGGAGGAGTCAATGCCACGGCCGGACCACGCACTCGACAGATCCAGTGTACACCCGGGTTATGGCATTCCCTTTCGTCCCTCCCCCATATAGGAATAGATGAAGTGGTGCAATTTGCATTAACATGACATGTTTCAGTAATCTCATGGGTAAGTAGTATTTCTTAAGTTTCACCACGCTGTTCTCATCTGCTCATGGTGTTTGCTTACATGGCTACAACATGGTTAGATTGACTAAAACATTGCCCAAACTTCCCATACCAAAGTATGGCTAGGTCGGAAACATTTGTTTTTCCTTTCAGGCGTGCAGGGTTATGTGCTTGCTAGCTACCATTTCAAGATTGTTCGGCTACGGAAAGCTAGGAAACCTAATGATGTTGCATGTCTCTCCATATCTCAATGTACGTTCATGTCTTACCCAATGTACAGTTTCTCTATTAACACTATGTAAGACTATGTACACCTCTTTGTACATCTGACATCATACATCTTTGGCCATACAATGAAATGGGATGAAAAATCTACTTAAGCTTCCACTTTTCTATAGACATACATACTTCTTACGGGCACTGCACTAGTATTATCAAATTCATGTTTCTAAGTTGGGGCCTATAGTCAGGGGCCTATAGTGCCTCAAGTGGCCAAACCAGCAAGTGCATTAAAAAGACAGTGGGCCCCCCAAAATGGAAAATGGCTTCATCTGTTTTTGTTTTTGTTTTCTTTCTGATTCTTCGGTCTCTCGAATCAACCTGACTGCCAGAGATAGTAAAAATTATATTTTTTTATGTAAATTGCAGGGGAATCAAAAAATGTCATTTTAATGGGCTTCAATGGGGACCATTTTGGTCCGAGGGGGCCTGGGGGGTATTCCAGGTAGGAAGTTCAACAAACTCTGAGTCTAATCCTGAACTCTGAGTTGACTTACCCTGAGATGTGAAACTCCGAGTATCCGGTTCCAGAACAGCTGATCTGAATTAGTTTAATCAACTCTGAGTATGTTCACCTCAGGTTACGTGCGTGCACAACCGCAATAAAAAGCCATCATCAATGGAGCCCCGATACGTCGAGTCACCATGGCAACCAGAGACAAAAAGCGACCCAACTTATATTACACCTGTGGAATTGGAGGTGCTCATGAATGCCTACAGCGAATATGAGCATATATTTCTTTAACAAAGTGACACGCTGCAGCTGCCAAGGAGAGAGAGGCATCATGGGAGGAAACTGCTGCCCGAGTCAAAGCGTACGTTTGAACGCACCAGTCCATTCATTTAACATTTAACCACACTTCATTAAAACCGTAGCATACAGGTGAAAAAGTGGTGTAGTGTCTTGGAATAAAATCTGATTTTCATGTAAGTGCAATCTCACAGGGGAAAAACACACCTGGAAGCAGCTTAAAATTAAATATAAAAACATCATTCAAACAGGTGAGGTGTATTTCAGTGGGCCATGATTGGACCTTTCTTTAGCTTTTATGTCCTCTTGCCTAATATCCTGCTTAATAACATTTGAATTCTACTCAGCCAAGGAAGGCAGAGGCCTGCAAATCAGGTGGAGGGCCGCCATCACCACTCCCTTAGACAAAAGTGGAACATGTACACACACACACACACACACACACACACATATATGTGAGATATATATATATGTATATATATATGTATATATATATATATATATATATATATATATATATATATATATATATATATAGGGTGAGAAGTGTGAGCTTCACGTCCAGTCTGTCTCCTTCCTGGGATACATCGTGGGAAAGGGGTTTATGCAAATGGGCCCTGCCAAGGTCTCTGCTATCACTGCTTGGCCTGCTCTGGACCCGGGCAAGCAACTCAAGCATTTCCTGGGCTTCGCCAACTTTTAGCAGAGATTCATTAGGGGCTACAGCATGGTGGCAGCCCCCCTCACGGCCCTCACCTCTTCCAAGGTGCCTTTATGGTGGACCTCCGCCACAGCTGAAGCCTTTCAAGCCCTGAAAGCCCGGTTCAACTCAGCCCCCATCCTTCAGATGCCTGACCCTGAGAGACAATTTGTGGTCAAGGTGGATGCCTCCGCTGTTCTGTCCCAGAGGGCCACCTCCGACCAGAAGCTGCCCCCCTGCACCTTCTTCTCCAGATGCCTGACCCTAGCCAAGAGGAATTATGACACCGAGAACAGGGAGCTTCTTGCTGTCAAGCTGGCTTTGGAGGAGTGGCACTATTGGCTTGAGGGGACCAAGCTACCGTTGCTGGTGTGGACTGACCACAAGAACCTTGAGTACATCCAGTCCGCCTGCTTCTCACCCATGTAGTCCGTCTCCGTGACATCCCGGTGGATGTGGTCTCCGACTGGGCCCCCAGTTTGCCTCTGTCTGCTGGAGGGAGTTCTGCTCACTCCTGGGGGCCACCCTCAGCCTGTCCTCGGGATTCAACCCTCAATCCAACAGCCAGACTGAGTGCATGAACCAGGAGATGGAGACAACCCTCTGCTGCATGACATCTCAACACCCATCATCCTGGTCCAAACAGCTCCTGTAGGTAAAATACACCCATAATACCCTGACCAGCTCTGCCACAGGCCTCTCTCCCTTTCAATGCATCTATGGGTTCCAGCCGCCTTTGTTCCGGGCCCTTGAGAGAGAGGCATCCTGCCGGTCCATCCAGGCTTTTTTTGCCGTTGCCACAGGACCTGGACTCGAGCCGGAGCCGCCCTCCTTTGAGCCGCAGGTTGCTACGCCAACGCATCCAACTGTCACCACTCCAAGGCTCCAGAGTACCGGTCGGGACAGAGGGTTTGCATCTTCCCCTGCAGGTGGAGTCCAAGAAACTTGTTCCCCAGTTCATCAGTCCTTTTGAGATCCAGAAGGTCATCAACCCTGTGGCAGTTTGGCTCAAGCTCCCCAGATCCATGCGCATTCATTCCACATTCCATTTTTCCAAGGTCAAGCCGGTCCGAGAGAGCGCCCTGGTCCCTGCTGCTCTACCTTCTCCGCCTCCCCGCCTCATTGACGGGGGTCCTGTCCTGCCTCCGTTGTCTCAGCCCTGGTAATTACCTCAGCCTTCTGTCTGCAACCATGATTGCTACCTGCTTCCTTCCTGTTTCCCATCTGCTTGGCTCTGTAGCTGCATGGTGCGACACCAATTCTTCATACCTCAGTTCTCCTGGTTCGGCTAGCTACGTCAGTCTTCACTCCACTACCAGCCTCACGAGAGACCCCCCTGCACTCACGGTACAGTCCACCGCTCTCAGACTGCTCTCAAATATTGCCTGCTTGCTCTTGCCCCACTCAGTCACTGCTGGAACTACAATCAAGCTAAACTCAAAGACCCCTGAACTTTTGCATATCTGCGTGAGCAATAAAAGTCATTACCAACTGTCTGCCTGCCTCAGTGTGCTGCATTTGGGTCTGCACCTGACCCCTGACAAAAATCAGTATTTATGAAAATAAATAATGTAAAAATATATTTGTAAACAAAACACACTGTGAAGTGAAATAACAATTACTGTGATTTCACTTCACAATTTCCCCTTTTATGTTGCATTTTGAAGTTTATACAATAGACATGTTCGAATAAACACAAGAAACTTGTGCTCCAGAAAAGGGATCAGCACCCAGTGAAAACTGCCTATGGCACAGCTTACCTATGTAGACCAGTTAGCAGTGATAACTAACATGTCTTTGGAGTCATCAGGTGGGAACCTCCCTTCATCTGTGCTTTGTCTAGTTGGTCCCACAACACCTTCAGGAGTTGATCTCTGGTTTCCCAGAGCCACCCCCCTAATGCCAGCTCTCACTGCTCCTCACCACGACACAACAACCCTCTTTTCCTTACCTATACTACTACTGCTACCACAACCAAAACAGCATGCCACCTTCAACAAACCCTATCTTACATTTTCCTACCAGCATGGTATTTCAAATATATGCAAATATAAGGACAAAGAAACTATAACTTACAAACAAATAAACTTACTTAAGATGGCAGCCTGGTCCCAAAGAGACTCAAACAGGCCACACTCACCTTATATAAGCTTCCTCTTCCTGGATATCTGCCTATTGGGAGAGGGAAAATGGGTGGGGAAAGCAGAGTAGGGGAGGAATGTCTGTTTAGATGTCCTCCCCCTGGCTGGGTTAGGCGGTATCCTCTGCTGCCCCGTACTCCCTCACTACCTTTATTTGGCCCACGAACTAACATTATTTCTCCTCACATAAGCTTCCTCTTCCTAGATTTCTGCCTATTGGGTGAGGGAAAAGGGGCAAGGAAGACAGAGTAGGGGGAGGAACGTCTGTTTAGATGTCATCCCCCAGGCAGTATCCTCTGCCTCTCCACTACTCCCTCACTACCGTAATTTGGCCCCCCAACTAACATTATTTGTCCTAATCCAAATCCACTGACTGGATCTAGCTGCCTTATCTGACATCTCCCTCACTGTCTTCTTCAAACTCTATCCCCTCACTCCCAACTCCTCCAGGAGTGAGATAGCCGATCTAGCTACAAATCCCCTACACCCTACTTCCACTGGACGAACTCTAACTTTCCATCCTTACTGCTCAGCTTCTGCCCCTAAGTCTGCATAACTAAGATTTTTCCTTACATAGGCTTCCTCCACTGAGTTTTTCCAGGGTACTGTGAGCTCTATGAAATAAACTGTCCGTCTGCTCATGGACCATAAAACTATATCAGGCCTCAGATTGGTACAGACTATTTCCTGGGGAACAAGCTTTCCTCCTAAACCTACCTGCATTTCCCAATCACAAGCACCTTCTAAACTGCCTTGCCTCCTTACTACCTTACCACCTGTATATTTCTCCCCCTCGTGGACAAACTGCATTGCTACACTCTTTGTCCTAGACCCTCCTGAATTTGCCTGTCTTCGCCTATCTTCAATGCCTGCTGCTAACAGCTGGTCATGTTGCCACGTATACTGGTCTTGCGACAAACTAACTTTACAGCCTGACAAAATGTGCCTTAAAGTTGCCGTATCTAAACATAAGGGACAAGATGGGTCCTCATTTACCCAGAGTTTTAGGTTGTGGGGGGTTGGCAACACATCATATGTGGCCCCTCTAATGTGACTCTCCTCCATATTCCACAGATCCCTCCAGCTGAACTTCCTTTTCTCTACGCTTTCCCAATTCAACCACTGTCTGTGCTTAGCCTGAGCCACTGCCTTTGTACCCCTTAATATCTCCTCCTGTCTACGAACCTGCTCCACAACCAGCTTTCTTTTATCTTTGGGGCCTGCTTTATTCCACGCTGGTTTGCCTGAGCCAAGCCCCAGGCCTCCCCGGCCTATCTGAACATTACCTACAATCTTTGCATGCCTTAGAGCTGCCTCTGCCTCCTGAACTGCCATTCTTGGATTCCATTTCCTCCCCCTGGTTGGATTTGGAACCACCTTCCTAACTACCACATCTTTACTCCCAGATAACAACAGCTCTGTCCCAACCTTGGTACACTTAAACTCCTCTATTAGACTTGATACTGGCAGCTGAAGTATCCTTTTCCCATACAATTCCACACTACTTAAACACCTAGGAGCATCTAACCACTTCCTAATAAACATATTTATGAAATGGCATTCATTATTAGATCATTTAACTGCTCTGTTGTCAAGGGTCTGCTATTTATAATAGCCATCCCTTCATATAGAAAGGTTCTCAGCGAGGAACTGTCAAGTCTCTTATCAGATTGATCAAGCATTGCTGTTAGAACACTTCTGATTGCTCTGATCTGTCTCTCTCATACACCTCCCATGTCACTTGATGATGAGATGTTAATTTCTTTCAGCTGTTCATGACCAAGCTCCTTCATTGCATTCAAGAACTCTCCTTTTGCACCTACAAAGTTGGTGCCTTGGTTACATATCAGCTGTCTGACATTACTATGTGGGGCAATGAATGCATGCAGTGCACTGATGAAGGCATCCATAGTAAGATTATCAAGCATTTCGATATGTATAGCTCTAGAACACATACAGGTGAAAAGAAGACCATACTTCTTAAGTTCTTTTCATGCTTCCCTTATATATAACGGTCCCAAGCAATCTATGCCACAATAGGTGAATAAAGGTATTGTTTCCTTTCTGTCCTCTGGCAAATCTGCCATCTTTGGATCTTGTGTGTTCCTTCTGTACTTTCAGCATGTTGTGCACTTGTAAATGTGTGAGCCAATAGTGCTGGTGCATCCTGTAACCCATGTTCCATTGGATCGCAACTCATTTACAGTTACTCCTCTTCCTTGGTGATATACCCTCTGCTGATGGTGCTAAATAAGTAAAGAAGACTGATGACTTGCCTTTGGTAGAATGGCAAGATGCTTGACGTGTGGGTGAAGCCAGATTTTGTCAAACATCCTCAAACCCTGAGCACACCATACTCATCTACGAAAAGGCTTAATTTGTGTAGCTTGTTTGCTTTGTCTTTCGGTTTTACTTCCTTGTATTGCTTTGTATCTTTGTGGAACTGTGGCATGCGTTCATTTGGGCTAACTTGATTAGCTCTGCTTCCTGTCTTTCTTCAACACTTGTGGCGTCACTTATTTTTAGGTTTGAGACCCTTGATCTACTTAGCATAGCGCTTGAGACAGGCAATAGCCTTGACAGCTCTTTTCTAGTCAGAAAACTTAATCAAGAAATCTAGTAATGTCCTGTCTTCCTTTACTTTGGTGTTGAAGACTAACTGATCCGCAAGGCCAGTGACATTGTGGGAATGGAGTGTGACTCTCTGATGGTGGTGTCAGAGAGGAGGATGCTGTCTAAGCTGCGAACTATCTTGGACAATGTCTCACACCCACTCCACTGTGTGCTGGTCAGGCACAAGAGTACTTTCAGTGGGAGACTCATACCACCAAAATGTACCACTGAGTGAAATCATTCCTGCCTGTGGGCATCAAACTCTCAACTCAACTCTCAACTCAACTTTATTTATATAGCACTTTAAAAACAACCACAGCTGAAACAAAGTGCTGTACATAAATAGGCAAAACAACAGAGACATAAAACAATTAAAACAACAATAAAATAAATAAGATAAAACAGGAATAAACAGTAAAATAATCGTTTTACTGTTTTTAAAAACAATCAAAAACAATAAAACAACAAATAAAAACAAACCATAAAACACTAAAACAAGAACAGAGTCTCATGCAGGGTCGAAAGCCAGGGAATAAAAATGGGTTTTAAGATGAGTTTTAACTGTACAACTCCTCCCACTCTCACCCACTGTCACCAACTCAATCAGTAAATTATTCCATATTTATTCCACAGTTCTTCTTAACACAATAATCCGTGCAATAACTAACTGTTTTAGTACCTGTGCAATAACTGAACTTGTGCAACAACTCTACCGACATACAACATTTCTTTTTACACTGCTATGTAAAGATAATGTACATAGTCCTTATTTTTCTTATTTCCATTCTTTATCTAAGGTTACTATACTGTATATATTTTGTAAATAATGTTGGTATGTTACTATATACAGTACAGGCCAAAAGTTTGGACACATCTTGTCATTCAATGCGTTTTCTTTATTTTCATGACTATTTACATTGTAGATTCTCACTGAAGCATCAAAACTATGAATGAACACGTGGAGTTATGTACTTAACAAAAAAAGGTGAAATAACTGAAAACATGTTTTATATTCTAGTTTCTTCAAAATAGCCACCCTTTGCTCTGATTACTGCTTTGCACACTCTTGGCATTCTCTCGATGAGCTTCAAGAGGTAGTCTCCTGAAATGGTTCTTCTATGTGCATTCATTATGTCACCAGCAGTACTAAAAACTCGCTCTGCTGGCACACTGGTGCCAGAAATACACAGGTACCGTTTAGCTAGGGTTGAAACTTTCCATTCATTTCTCGCACGCCGGCTTCTCCTCTGCCATCCACAATGCTATGTTTTGGTGTTTGCTGGCGCGTGGCGATGACATCAAAGACAGGCAGACTAAATCGAGTAACGTTTAACGTCTTTATCATTAAAAGTGCTAAAAAAACACATCCATATAAAGTCTGCCATGCTTAAATCCAATGCGCTATTTCCTAGTATCGATACAACCGATTACCTTTTAAAACAATGTTAGATGGATATATGTCGTCCAGAAGGCCAACTTGCCGAGCACAGATCGATGTAGTTGGATCACAGGAATATAAATCAATACATCGATGTAGTAGATGAATCGTTACACCCCTAGTCCACAGGATTATCTTCAGCATGTACAAACTGCCATTGCGTGGGATCAGTAGTGGACTTGATTCTTTGGATTCTGTTTGCCACAAAATCATGAAACCGTCTGGCATCATTGTTTATATGTCAAAGGAGGAGCTTTGAGTCTGCCCATCAGTGTTCTTGAAGACCAGCTATTTTAAGCTCATATCTGAGCACAACACTTGTCCTTGCTGCTACCACTGTTGCAGATAACTCAAGCCATGTGACTGTGGTCACCTTGGTGGGGGCAACACATACTTTCCCCATGACAAGGGAGCAGTGGACATCTCCACTGGTGTTGACTGCTCTGAGACATGAACACTCCCTATAACCAGTGACACTGGTGTCTGAGAAGTGGTGAAGCTCATACTGTTTGGTGTCTGTTTGAGCCTTACATTGGGCAAGTTTTTAAGATCTTGAAGCCACCTTTCCCACTGTGCTCTGAGCTTGTCTGGAAATGGTTTGTCCCAACCAACCTTGTCTCAGCACAGCTGTTGCAAGATCTACTTTCCCAGGAAGACAAAAGGTGCTACAAACCCTAGCGGGTCGTAGATGGAAGCTACTGTAGATAATACTCCTCTTCTGGTCAGTGGGTGCTCTTTGACTGTAACTCTGAACTGGAAATCATCACAAAAGATGCACCATTGAACACCAAGGGCTATTTCCATGAGTGGCTCCCCTAAAACCACATCCAGTTTCTTGACGCTTTCAGCACACTCTTCCTATGGTATTGATTCCAATACCTTCTTGCTGTTAGAATGAATATATGCAGTTTCAGCTTGCCTGCACTGCAGAGCTCTCTTGCTTCTTTGACCAACTGGATCAGAAGTTACACTTGCCAGTCCATCATTGACATAAAAGGTTGGGGTTCCTCTTCTGGGACTCTCTCTGCATCACCTTGAGTGATAATGTCTCCTATAAAGTTAACATAGTCTGAGCAGTATTTCTGGTCTCTCTTGAGCCTTCATTCCAAGCACATTTCGTGCTGAAGAGCATAGAATTTATTGTTGGGTAGATTTGGTCTTTCTTCATCACCGGTGACACAGAGGGAAGGCACCTTGTCCACAGAATGGGGTTGCACGCTGACATTTTCAAAACAAAATAGAACATGCTGCAGCGAGAGTCTCTCTCGATAAAATATTTAAAAATAGCAAGTTTGTGTATTTAGTCATTCTAAGGCACCGAAAGTACTGCAGCCCAGAAAAGACAGAAGGTGTCAGAGGAGATGGTGCGTACGGCCGCTGAACAGACAGAGGCAGAAGGATGGTGAATTTGCAAGGTGCTTGTCCGGCCACTGAGAGACATGGACAAGGAAATGCATTAAACGTACTTCAGGATGTCAGCAGACAGATTTGACAATTTGGTTTGAACAAATACGGAATATAGGGTATTAATCAATTAGATATCATTATGTATTGTTATAAGTAAATACATGGACAATATATACACGCAAGCAGATGTGTGTGTGTGTGTGTGTGTGTGTGTATATATGTATGTATATATATATATATGTGTGTGTGTGTGTGTATATATATATATATGTATGTATGTATATGTATGTGTATACATATATATATATATATATATATATATATATATATATACATATATCAGTGGCGGCTGCTGGTCTTTCAAAGAGGGGAAGCTCATTGTTGGCTTACCTCTCATATTAAATTATTACATTTTTATTCCTAAATAATCCGTGCAATAACTGACTACATTGTTCAGTCTGTATATAAGGTTCCTGTATATATTGTAAATTATGGTCTCTACATATATATTTTGTAAATTATCTTCTTATATTTCTTATATTTTACTTCTTTTTGCACTATATCTTCTTTCTACACTTGTTTGCACTATATCTTCTTCTTTTACACTTGTAAGGAGCACCTGTAACGAAAACAATTTCCCCTGGGGATCAATAAAGTATTTCTGATTCTGATTCTGATTCTGACATCATAAAATTTGTCATTTTATTTATACGTAAATTCTGCCCTCCGTTCTTTTTCAAGAAAATGGTCTGTGACCCTATTGTACCAAGTAAGCGTCTTTTCAAGGGACTTGACTGATTGAACGATCTAACGAAACGATATTAAACTCGAACAAGGAAATGTTGAAATTATGTTAAACTGAAACAAGGAAATACAATGAGTGTGTTTTATTTACAGTATAAGAAATTAACAAGTAATTTCGCCAAGCAAATACCAACAAATGGTTTGCAGTTTGTCTTTCGACTTCACTTTCAAAATCCGCGATGGGATTGAGCTGAGCTGTCAAGTGACGGTGTATATCTCAAAATAGCTGTCAATCAAAACAGGATTCAGCCATTCGACTGATCCTCCAATCATCATGCGGAAGCTCAGCGTCCAGCCCAGCTGAGGCCCGCCCACAGCTCCATTCACCCCCAGAGACGCTGAGCGTCCGGGGGCGGGACAACATCATGGCATTTATCCAATGACCGTCGAGTTTCGAGGCAATGAAAAAAACTGTTCCATGCAGTCCCATTGAAGTGCATGGACGCTCGGCTTCTACGGGCAAATGCGTTGACCATAGACCATATAAGAAAACGGCACTACGGGAATGTATGACAACATCAAGTCAGTCGATTGGTGAGAAGTAGCTGATTCTGAATGAACTCGTCTTTGAGATGAACGTGTTCTAACGCATTTGTAGTCAATGAAATGTTAACACAACCGTACATATTTGACCACTTAATTTCTGACATTTTAGGGGAAGCTGAGCTTCCCTTGCAGTCTTACAGAAATTGCCTCTTATATATATATATATGTTGTTCATAATTATGGAGGAGCATAGGAGCATGCCCATGGAAAAGCAGATCTAAAGCTATCGTCACTCCAGAACTAGGCGGGCGATTGAGAACACTTGGCATATTGGTGGCACGTTGGAGGATTCTTGGTCGACCACTGGAATTTCGGCCTGACAAAGCAATGAATATTGTGAAAGCTTGCATTGCTCTGCACAACTTCTTGGCCTACACAGATGAGGTTAACACACCTGTGAGCAGATACATCCCTGCTAATTTTGCTGACTCGGACACTAACTGACGTGATCTCTCACTGGGTTGATATCAGACATCAAGCTAGTAGATAAAATGAGCAGCAAAATAAGGATCGAAGATAAAATTTGTACTGCATTTTGTGTTGTAATATTTTGAATTTGCTTTTATCGATACACGCAACATTCAGTACACTTCAAAATGAGCTGGAGGTATGCGGTGGAGAGACGCCCACACCCACTTAGAAGACTTGAAGTATATACCAATTCATACCATTGGCATAGCTTGCAATGTGGTATCTTTTGTTACAGAGTATCTTTGGAAAAAGTAACAGAGAGAGGGACAGAGAAGGTGGACTACTGCATACAATGTATAATAATCTGAAATGTTTCTGTAAGTTAATAATATCCTGTGATATTTGTAAGCACCACAAGTTGACATGCGCATCACAAGACATGAGCCTATTCATCGAGAGATTCCTCCTGGTGAAGGATCTTATAGCGTGTGACCCCTTTGTTGCTGGTCAGTCATGTAGTGTAAAACAGCAATGAGTTCAAGACTCCCGATTACAAGACAAGTTGTGTGGTGTGAAAAGTACTTTAGAAGTTGTGTAGTGTGAACTGAGCTTAAACCAACTCTTGCAAACCGTACAGTCAGCAACAGAGAATGCACTGTGTGTAGATAATGCTTTTACTTTTTCTTGAGCTACAATATCCCAGAAAGGTTGGATCTGCAGAGCACCTGATGCCGTCAAGATTGCAGTGTTCTTTGCCAACAAGTCATAGTTGGCCATTGCCAAAAGCAAGACATCTGTGTCAGAAGAGAGGAAAGTAAGTGGAACATCTGCAGATTTTTGTTTTGCCGTTGACACAGCAGAGCAGATCATTAAGGTGTCAACTTCCTCATTGTTGTTTTTGCTGAAGCCAACATCCATTCCAACATCTTTGTTGCTCTTTGTGTGACCAGATGTTGCGGTGATGTGACCAACTTAGGGGAGCTTCGGCTGTATTTCAGCGTTAATTTAGCTAAAGAGTTCACTTAAACCAATCATTTATTAATCACATGAAACGGTACAAGGTATGACTCCATTGAAATGTAATCCCATCAGCTCCTTTAGCATTTGCATCGAAAGTTAGTCATTTCTTCTTTCATTGTAGGTGCTGCTTTGTAATCATCCATGTTTACCTGCAGTGTGTGTGTTTATGGCATCCTGGATGGTTCTGTTAATCCATGGTTTCTGTTTGTGAGTGATTTAACTGTAGTTTTGCACTGCATGAAAAGAGGGATTTCCGTCAGTATGCGGCACTGTAAATTGCCGTGGAATTTCAGGTTTACGGCTGCGCGCGGCAATTTACAGGCAACACAGAAAACTGCCGGAAACTGTCGTAAATTGTCGTGGGCCTTGCTTGGCAGTTGTCCCCCCTTCCCCTAATTCTAGGGGATGCTTTAACATGTAAATGAACATGCTGTGAGCTATAGAGATGCAAACCAGGGGAGCAGGGGGAGTTTCATTCCCCACACAGAGGTGACATTTCTCTAAAAGGTATTAACTTCATTCATCTCTGGTATAAATAGATGAGGCTTAGTATAGCCTAATTATAGACTCTTAAATTTTAGCTTGAATTGATTTATTTCATGAAAGTATGCTAGATTAATTACTGTGTATGGTCATTAGCAATGGTCAATGTTAAATAAAAAAGATACACAAAACAGTTTATTTCAACAATTAGTTTTAACCAGGCTTTGCCACAAAAGTCAAATGTGCACTCCATGCAAACAACATCACAGTCTCCTAGAGCTCAACCACTGTGCTTAGTGGCATGACTACAGTGACCTCTTCCGTAAACAATGATCATGTGATTGGAGGAGCCCGACGAGCCGTCTAGCCCTCGTCCAATCACGTGCGAGCTCGGCATGATTCAAACGGAAGACCTCGCAAGACGAGCATATCAACAGTCCTGTTTTTACTCCTGTACATTCAGACAGTCTCCTCCGTTTCGCGTTTTTCGCTGCTTTGCTGTTTCGTGAACTACAATGTCTGGACGGCATCTCTCCTTCAACACCCGGAAACTCCTCAGCATGGACGAAGACACAGCTGAATGCTATCAGTGGGCTGTCTGCCAGCTTGCTGTGTTTGCTGTCGATATGACTCAGCAGTTCACCGCAGTAAACTCGTGTGGAGGAGACTAACTAACAAGAGAAGACGGTGCACAATCCCCAAACGGCGGTAAGAATATATTCAGTGACTGCTAGCTAAGCTAAAAGTAAAAGAACAAATGAAGAAGCAGAACCAGTCTAAGTTTGGTTATTAAAGTGTATTTTTTGGTCTTGTAATTTACAGGAAGCAGTACGCCGTCTCCACAACTCGGAGACAAATTGTATGCACTACGAACCGGAGCGAGGGTAAGTTTAAAGAATATACTTTCATTGTGCTGTATGAGGAAACATTTAGACACGTTATTGACCGATCTTAACCGTCCATTTTGTTTTTCACAGACTGACCTCTCCTCATAACGAGGCCGTGACCTGAGAGCTCTGTCTGCAAGTCCGGATTCACTTGATGCGGATAATGACGCCATTGTGTGTAAGTAACTTTTACTGTTTATTTTTTACATTTTACTGTGACTTTTAGATCAGACTCGTTGTTGGTCAGTGTGACTATTTTTCAGGTGCATTAATAGATGTGTTGTGTCAATATGCAGTGCACTGCGCAGTACGTATTGTCTTTACTGATTGTTTTTACAGCTGCTGGAAGCGACGAGAAGAAGACGAGGTGGACTTATGGAAGTGCGCCACCATAGACATGATGTCTGATGAGGAAGACGGCACACTTTACGGGGTGTCTGGGTGGATTGTGCGACCTCCGTGGTTCCGCAGCAGGAGCTGACTGAACTCTGTGCCACGCTGCAGTCAGATTGGAGGCGAACCCGAACTACAGGGCAGCACCACAGACGTCTGCAAGATGGAGAACATGCAGACAGATCGCCGTCAGGTGCCGACAGCTCTGAGGCGGCAAATAATAGATAGTTGATGGCGCTGTATGATTTTGATTTGTTGTTGAAATCTCCTATTTGTACTTGTACATAGTTGTGTGATATAAATAAAGCTCTTTCTTTGAATAAACATGTTCCTCGCTAATGTTCCTTTACTCAATAAATTCATTCATGTCCTTGATGGTAATAATAGTGTAGCCTATAGGATAACGATGACATGAATATACAACATAATAATTTTATTTAAATGTTTAATAATAATTATACATTTATGATAATTATTATATTATAAGGGTTATTATTTTTTAAATTATTTTTATATTTTATTATTGTAAGGGAGGGGTTCACATTTATAATGACCCAGAGTGACCAATAGCGACAGATCTGCCGACCAATCACGATTGGTTTTTCTTGTTTCAAAGTAGTGGTTTCATCCAATCCTGGAGTGAGGAATTTCAAGCCAGACGCGGCTCCGCTGCTATTCATATGCTAATTAGAGCCATTAGCACCTCCCGGGAGGTCTCCACATACGTCATGGGTCCGTTTTCGACAATTTCTGGCACCCGTAAACGCCGCGTTCGCAGCCTGTAAATTGTTGGAAACTGCTGAAAATGAGTGAGATTTCCGGGCGTTTACGTGGACGAAAATTCCACTTTTCATCCAGTGTTGGGTGCAGTTGCTTCTATTTTTTCACAAATGAAATCCACCACTGACTCTGTGAATTCATTGACATCGATGGAAGTGTCCTGGAACGTGCTTTATCCTCTGATTGGCTCCATCTCTCACGTCACTGGGGGATGCATTGAAGTATGTTTATATAGCTCAACCTCAACGAGACACCAACATAATCGCTCTTCCTGTGCACAGGCAGTGCTGCCCTGCAATCACCTCTGAATGGCGTATGGCCGTGATCCAGGGCGTTTATTCTCCCTGTGGTGCAAGGCGAGCACCACCTCACATTCATATTGTCACACCAGTCCTTATTTACCATAAAGCACACACCTCCTCGCTCTCGCTCATCAGAGTCTTCCGCTCTGTCAGATCAATAGAAAGAGTCACCTAGCTGAATGACGCTGTCTGTCTGTGCTTATGTCGTAGCTGTCAAGTGAGTTGTCAACTGAAAACTGCTAAATAACTTATTGTGTTTAACATTAGCTAGCTATGTAAACCAGTGGTTAACACTAGCTACTCAGCTAATCTTTGCTGTTGTTTTATTACAGCCAGCTGCTAACGTTACCAAGCAAGTTGCCAAGTTTAATAATAAGAGGCACAATAACAAGAGATACAGCAATTACTTGCCTAGTACAGCGCACATTATAGGCAGATGCAACATCATATTCTATTTTGAATGTATTTAAAATGGTCCTATTTGTTTCTTTGGCTTAAAAATTATGCAATTAACTTATAAACTCAGAACCAATTTGATTTATCATTAGAGACCCAGCTAAAAACAGGTTATGGGTGGTCGCCAAATTTGAAAGTCCAAGATGGCTGCCACAGAGACTTTGAAAAAAACTGAAATGTTTGCTTTGCGATTGGTCAGACTCTGAACTTTCCAAAAATGTATAGCTCATATACTCCCCAAAGATTTTGAACGAAGGTTGAAATCAGGACATAGTGAATCTGACTATAAGTGTTAAAACATTTCAAATATGCAATTGACCATGTTCACAGTAAGTGTATAAACAGTGGAACTGACAAAAAGTATTCAAATGTACAACTGTTGATATTTACAGTAAATATGTAAACAAAAAACTGACTACAGTGAAAGTGTTTTGATGGAATGAAAAGTGTTCATTTGTACTGTTGCTGCCTCTCAAATCCAATTGATCAATATTGAACATCGCTTGTGCCCTATGCTCCTCCGGCAGCCTCCACAACATATCTGCTACAGTCTGCCCAAACCTGGAGAGCTCACTGTTGCTCTCCAACAGTTTATGTTGCAGTTTCACTCTCCGCTCCCCCAGCTGGGCAAGTTGTTTCTGGAGCCAGATGTCTTGGTCCTTCCTCTTTCTGTACTATGACATCCTTGGGCTGAGAGACAGAGGAGATGGAGGAACACCCTGGTGGATGCTGGTCTCACCACTGGAGGTGGCTGATGACTCTGCTGTGGAAGGCGGTCGAGAGGGCTGAGCTGTTTATGCAGCTGGTATGTTCGGCATCTTGTCGGCGGTGAATATGATGGACATGCAGGAGCATGACTTACTGCCATCTTGTGATTGGGAAAGAAGTTGCAGATGGTTAACGTCGGACTTTCTGATATTATATACACAGGTTATGTATGCATTCAGTGTGACTGGTTTGTTAGAGCGCTGAAAAAACAGCATATGGCTACATTACAGAAGAAGCCACATTTCGTGTTTGTTTCACAAAGCCTGCACAACTCAACTCGTCAGTATTGCTAGCTACTTGCTAGCAATGCTAGCAATAATAGCTGGCCTAAACACTCAGAGCACAGAGGTTTATGATACAAAGACATCACGTTACATGGTATATTTACCTTGCTCTCGTTGTAGTTCGACTCCGTTTCCCAGGCCTTAAAGTGCTTTCCCAACCAAGAGAGAAACACATAAAAACAGGGAACTGCACTCCTCCACGTCCACACCGATGTTACATGAAATATCTCTCCAGGAATTTGCAGCCATTTGTGAGTCTTTGTAGTGGGAAGAGTCAGAGTCATATAAATGTACGTATTTGCAGACTTCTTTGGTCAACCTCTCCTCCATTTGTTCCATGTTTACGGAATGAAGAAGGAGCAGCCGGAAATGACGTATAACATATATATATATATATAAATATATATAACCCTTACACATGTATATAAAAAGATAAATTTGAAAAATCCCCCTCTCACGCTTTCAGGGTGGTATTTGTGTCATCCTCAAGCTCTGATCCTCTACCAGAGGCCTGGGAGTTTGAGGGTTCTGTGCTGTATCTTAGCTGTTCCGAGGACTGAACACTTCTGGACTGAGGCCTCAGATGTTATTCCTGGAATCTGCCAGAGCCACTCTCCCAGTTTGGGGGTCACTGCCCTGAGTGCTCCTACTACCATGAGGACCACATCAACTTTGATCTTCCACATGTGTTCCAGTTGTTCTTCCAACCTTGATACTTTTCCACCTTTTCGTGTTCCTTCTTTCTGATGTTGCTGTTGGCTGGTATCACCACATCTACCACCACTGCCCTCTTCTGGTCTTTGTCAACCATATGTCCGGTTGGTTAGCCAGCAGCTGTTTGTCAGTCTGGAAGCTGAAGTCCCACAGGATCTTAGCCCTGTTGTTCTCAACCACCTTTGGTGGTGTGTCCCATCGGGATTTGGGTACTTCCAGTCCATACTGGGTACGGATGTTCCTGTACACTATCCCAGCCACTTGGTTGTGCCTCTCCATGTACGCTGATCCTGCTTGCATCTTACACCCTGCCACTATGTGCTGGACCATTTCAGGGGCATCTTTGCACAGCCTGCACCTTGGGTCTGACCTGCTGTGGTAGACCCTGGCCTCTATGGCCCTTGTGCTTAGGGCCTGTTTCTGTGCTGCGATGATTAGTGCCTCTGAGAGAGATATAGAGGTACACTTCATGTCAAACTGAATTTGACAGGTGTGACGAATTGTCATCCAATCATAAGTTGTCACATCATCATGTCCCCTTCCATTTCCCCGCCCCCTTTCGGTCAACTCTCCGCCTTTTCTCCCCGTGTTTTTCCCTATCCCTCTTACCTTTTAGATTTGAACCAATGAGAAACGAGTGAAGTCTTTCGAGAGAGAAATAACCTAACTGTAACCTTTTTAACCTTTAGGTACAGCTGCAGAGATTATAAAACATCTTATGTAAGGGGTTACCGTATCAGATGTCCATACACCACTACAGTCCATTGTCCATACTATATCCGAGCATACACACACACACACACACACACAGAGGTATACATACAGACACATTAAATAAATGATTAAATTGCAAAACTGCAGACATGTCTCCAACAAGTGTGAGGTATCGTTTAAAAACAAAATACCATTTTTTCCACGTTACGTGTAAGTACACAGCATGAGGTTCACAGTTGGAGATTAGTAACTACTGTTGAGAACCATGCAATCAACTTAGCAGCAGCAGCAGCTCGTGCACTCAGGACAAGCCTCTGTGTGTCCCGGTAAGTATTTATGATTTAAAAGTTTTAATATAAGAGTTAAATAAGATAAAGTGATTCTCTGTTAATGTTATCTATCTCTCTCTCCCAAGTTACTCCAGAGGAATTTACAGACATAAATTTTACAAATTTTTTTTTGGTCGAAGCACTTAAAAGAGTCGACTGGAGTAACATCACACTAAGTGAAGATGTGGACACTGGTTGTGAGTTATTCTTGTCAAAAATAAATGAGGTAGTTAACTCCTTTGCCACAAAAAGGAGCCTCAGGAAAAGAAAAGGAGCCTCACTGCCCTGGATTGACAATAACTGTAGAAACCTAATGAAGCAGAGGGACAGGTTATTAAAGCAATCATTAATCTCTGGCCTAACAACCGACCGACAGAGATTCACGTGCGCAAGAAATAAGGTAACAGATCATTTACGGAAGGCCAAAGCAAACTTTTTTATTAAAATCATCAAGAGTGCAAAAGGCAATGGCAAGAAAGTGTGGCAATGCTCAAACAAATTAATGGGTAGACAAAGCAATCAAAATAATACAGAGCTGGAATTAAAAATTGATGGAACACTGGTAAATGACCCCAATACCATAGCCAGGAAACTGAACAATTTTTTCCTAAACTCAGTCCACGAACTAACGAAATCTTTTAAACCTAAGCTTTTTTATAACCCCATCAACACCGAACAGCCCATTTTTAAACTTGAAAAAATCACAGAGTTTGAGGTGGCAAAAATCATCAGAGCTTTAAAAAGCTCTAAAGCCAAAGATGTGTATGGACTGGATACAAACTTTTTAAAAACTAATTTACAGTCCATGATAAAACCCATCACACATCTGGTGAATATGTCTATTGCACAAAGTACAGTCCCATCAACCTGGAAAATGGCAACAGTAACACCAATTTTTAAATCTGGCTCTCGATATGACATGTCTAATTACAGGCCAATCAGCATTCTCCCGGTGATCTCAAAAGTAGCAGAAAAATGGATAGCGGACCTAATCATTAAACATCTAGACAAAGGCCACACTCCACTGCACCAAATGCAGTTTGGGTTTCGTGCTTGCCACTCAACAGAGTCAGCTAATAGTTTCCTTATTGAGAGGGTGAAGGGTTTGCTGGACAGAAATCTCTGTGTGGCGGCTGTTTTTTTAGATCTCAGGAAAGCATTCGACACGGTTAGTCACCGGGTGCTCCTGTCCAGGCTAAGCCGCTTCAACTTTTCACCTGCAGCTCTACAATGGTTTGAATCATATCTGCATGATAGGAAACAGTGTGTTGCGGGAGTGAAATCCACCTACCGTAACTGTTCAGTTGGAATACCCCAAGGATCCACTTTAGGACCGTTATTATTTTCACTGTATATAAATGACTTGCCAGATGTATGTACTGTACACTCCCAGATGTATGCAGATGATGTTGTGATGGTAACTCATGGTAAAACCCCCGAAGAGGCTGCACAAATAATGACAACTGTATTAACTAGGATCCAGGGTTGGCTACTTGAGTCTTGTCTGCTTGTGAACACCAAAAAAACAGTGTGTATGTTTTTTTCAAAGAAACCCGTTGCAGTAGAGAGATCGAAAGTGTTTTTAGAGAATGAGGAGCTTGAGCTGGTAAAGCAATACAAGTACCTTGGGGTGACATTAGATCCCACCCTAACATTCAAACCCCACATTAAGAAAATCTCAAACACCATCAAGTTCAACCTCCAGAACTTTAAACAAATTAGACCTTTTTTAACAACCAGTGCTGCCATGGCATACCTGCATTGCATGATCCTATCTCACGTTAACTACTGCTTTTCCAACTGGTCCTTTACAGGTGTCACAATTCTCGCACCTATCAAACAACTTTATAACAAATCTTTAAAAGTGCTAGATAAAAAACCACAGTCATATCATCATTGCAGCATCTTAAAGAAATATATTTTTTTCAGTTTTGATCATTTCAAACTTTTTAAGGATGTATGTGTAATTTATAAAGTTTTGCATGGGTTGTATCCTCCACCCCTGGAGGAGTTCATAAGCAGACAACCGGTGAGGAATATAGGGACAAGAGCCTCAATAAGAGGGGATTGTGAAGTCCAATTCAGACGCACAACATTTGCTCAAAATGTGCTGTCTGTTAAGGGGTGTTTGGAATGGAACGAGCTTCCCGTCAATATTAGAGAGTGTCCAACTTATGGGACCTTTAAATCAAAACTCTCCGAATGGATTTTAGATAAACAAACCTGCGATCATTTTTAGATTATTTGATATGTAGATATATGCTACTATACATTCCTAGCAAGCCCGAGCTCGTCTGATTATTGATATGTAGATCTATGCTACTACACATTCCTAGCAAGCCCGAGCTCGTCTGATTATTTGAAATATTCCTAGCAAGCCCTAGCTCGTCTGATCCCGAATCCTAATGAATTTTAGATAAACAAACCTGCGATCATTTTTTAGATTATCTGATATGTAGAACTATGCAACTATACATTCCTAGCAAGCCCGAGCTCGTCTGATCCCAAATCCAAATGGTTGCTAGATTAACAAACGTGACCATTGTTAAATTTTTGGATATGTAAATCTGTGCTATTGTACAATTCAAGTAAGCCCGAGCTCGTCTGATCTCGGAAGTATAACAGGGTTGGGCTCTCTATGATTTCTTTTTTTTCTATACTATATTGTGTGGATTATGTGCATTTTGTGTAAATATGGACTGTGCATTTCGTGTAAATATGGTCTGTGTATTGTTTTCTTTTATGCTGTATTGTCTTATTTGATGTTGGGGACTCCAGATGAAATTTAGCACTTGTGCTAAGTCTGGCATATTTACATAATTTATTATGTACATTAATATGCATTGTCCCGTCTAAATAAACAAATAAAGTAAAGTAAAGTAAAGTTACACAATCGGACTACGGTATGTTTTTAAGTTTTTTTAAAACTTTTTTTTTTTTTTTAAAGAACGGTTAAAAAGCTACTGAATTATTTTGACAAGCCTTTTGAACTAGTTTTAGTCAATGTATGTTTGAGTAAAGCAGTACATTTGTAAAAACAACTGTATTTAAACAACATTTTCACACAACACTAAAAAAAAAACTGTATTTACTTACAGACTTCATGGACCAATCTTCCAGATAATATTATCAGAGCAATAACAGAAACCCCGGTCGTGTATTTTGGAGATTTCAGTGACATTTCAGATGCCGAGGAGGGGGCAGATGAAGCAGAGAGGGTCCCTGTAGCGGAAAGCATTCTCCCTGCAAGACGTCCAGAAAAAGAAGGAAAAATTCATGCCACTAAAGACGGACAAAATAATCCTGGGAGAATTAACGTTGCGTTCCAAACTGCGGTGGCTCCAGCCACTCCGTCCTGTGAAAGTATCCCTCAAGCTGCGGCCAATCCGTATGAGGAAAACATCCAATCTGTGTCTGCTTCAACACTGGAAAACATCCCTCAAGCTCTGTCCAGCGACCAAACTGCGGCTGTTCTGACATCCTGGGATCCCGAGCCATTGACGGAGGAACATGAAGGTAAATAATGGCTATTAAATAAAGAAATTAAATGTTTTTTGACCCATATGTGACATAATGTCTTGTCTCGTCCTACTGCCAGCTTTTTTAAAAGACCGGTTATGATAGCTATATGTGTTCATTCAATCCCGGTCAAATCTTGCACCCTCTTAAGGGCTGGAGTGGGATATATTTTTGTTAAAACTTAATTGATATCAACATTTTAAACAACGGCGTTTTTAACAATAACCTGTCGTGTTTTTTCTTTTCTTTTTTCTCTCTCTCTGGTTTTTAGAAGGAATTGCAGAGCCTGAACCAGAAGTGCGTGGACCGCAGCCTGATAGAAGAGCCGGAAGCAGTACGAAGACGTTGTCAGAGGCTGTCGTTAATCAATCAACATCGAAGGAGACTGGGAAGGAGACTGGCTAAAGCAAACAACGACCGCAAGCAGTTATTCCTTCAAGGAATCGTTGATATGTATAATGTAACGATCCAGGCATTAGTTACAATAGCTCAAGACATGTAAGGCTCTTTTTTTCTCACAGTTTAAAAAAAATCATGTCTGACCAACACAGTATTCCAGAAGCGTTACTTGAAGCTATTAATGAATTAAATCAGGACTCTGACAAACACAGTATTCCTGAAGCGTTACTCGAAGCTATTTATGGATTAAATCATGATGTAAATCATGCTGTATAACATGTTGAACAACCGATTGAACATAACTCAAACCCTGACCTAGTCCGACTTATAGAAGATGCTCTCCATCACGCTCGTCAAAACCTTCAAAGTGTTTTCTTTTTTTCAAAGTGTGAGTCTTCTCAACAGCAGCAGCAGTCTGAACTTTCATTAGAGTCAGATTCTCAAAATCAGAATGGGGGGTCTCTGGTAGGGACAGATTCTCAAAATCAGAACGAAACCGTATCATGACGCGAGCATTTTAGCATTCTGGAAATCTTTAACATTCCTCCCCTCGGAGATATACCTGATCTTCCTCAATTTTATTTAGACGTTGTGCAAAACCTTACAGATCTAGCAGATAGAGTCAGACCCGAGGTTAGACGTAACGTCATGTCATACAGCTAGAGATAATATGTGAAAATGTGCAAGATCACATCATTATTAAATACGATGATTACGACGATAACAACATGGTGTCGGCTTTTGAAGAGTTGTTAGCAAGGTTGATACAATCTAACGGGCAGATCAACGAAGGCTCCTGTCTAGAATTCATCGTTCAAGTAATGCGAAACCCTCGAGGTGGTGCTAAACAAAAGCAGCATAAACTGTTAGCTAGTGAAATCATAAACCTGAAATAACCTCACCTGTATGTGATAAACAATGAAAACGACCGTCTCTGTTTCGCCATCAACTTGGCTCATCTCACAAATCCCAATTTCACTGATAGTCAAGCCCAGGAGCATAGCAGAGAGTTGCAGCATTTGGCAGGCCAGAGCGATCAGACAGATGTAACCCTCAGCGACACTGGCAGATTTGCAGATTTGAACAGATACTGAATCGTAAAATTGTGGTGTATTGCCGATGGTCTGAGGACTGCACTGTTTTACCGGTTGAAACAGAGTTTCCCAAGGCACCTCATCTGTTGTCTTTTCTTGTTTCAAAACCACTATTATGGTATAAAAAATCTTAAAGCTCTTTTAAAAGCCCCACACATCTGCAGTTACTATCACAGGGGCTACAAGTCCCACGAGAAACACTTCTGTCTTGATCATTGCAATCTCTGCCTCAACCCTGACTGCGCTACTCATTATTGAGATGCTGTATTCTGCACAGACTGCAACAGGACTTGTCGTACATGCACGTGTTACTTGAAACACAAACAGCCTAGACCTTTCTCTAATTCTGATCTCAGTATCTGCCGACAGATGTACAAATGCCTCAGCTGTAAATATCTCACCTCACTCCGCGAGGAGGAACATAAGTGCAGAGCTGATAGATGTAGAACCTGTTGGGGGAAGCTCAAGGACTGAAATTCCCTCTGGCCGGCACCTGTGTTACATGCGACCTCTGCCGGTGGAAGGATACACCGCCGCTATATTCTTCTATGATTTCAAGACATACGTCTCCCCGCAAGGTGTACATGTACCGGATCTGGTATGTACAAAATCTCTCAATGGCCTATGGACTAGACTGCGTTGAAAAGTTTGTCAAAAATTTCAGGCAGATCAGATACAGAGAGGCTACATTTGTAGCACACAATGCTAAAGGATTTGACAGCTACTTGATACTTAGTTACCTGATGGGAGAGGGTATGACTCCTTCTATAATCATGCCCAAGGGTCATTTTCCTCACAAATTTAGCTCGCAGGAGGCTAAACTACATAGGTCCTTACCCGCCTCCCTCCGATTACGGCGTAGAATGCATGTCCTCCGCTGAGTAGGAAGAGTTTTACCATTGGTACAGAGAGGTCTCTCAAGGTGTTTTTAACTTTGAAAAGGAGTCTCTGTACTACTGTCAAAACGACGTCGAAATTCTGAGGGAGGGTTATTTATCCGTGAAACGTGCGTGGATCCTTTTAGCTGCGTTACCATAGCCTTGGCGTGTATGAAGGTTTTTATCACCAATTTCCTGCCTGAAAAAACTCTGGCCATACCTTTGCCCGACAATTACAGACGTTAGTCCAAAACATACTCAAACGCATCCATCCAATGGTTGGACTGGGGTAGTGCATTCTCAAAAAATCTCTGTCAATCATGCTTTAAACCGCGGGAAACGTCAGATCAGTCCATACTTTGTAGACGGTTATGCAGTGAGAGATAATGAGCAATGGGTCTGGGAGTTCCAGGGCTGCTTTTTTCACAGCTGCCCGACGTGCTACCGGACCGATGAGATCTGTCCTCTGACAGACACTCCCTTTTGGGATCTGCACGTGGCTATAGAGGGGAGATTGCAGGAGTTGAGGAACGTTTATGGCGTCAGTACAATTGTGATGAGGGAGCACGTGTGGACAGAAATGAGAATGTCGAATGAGGAGGTAAAAAAAGGTCATGAAGAGCTCCGTTTCTCCCAACCCCTCTCCCCTCGCTCGGCCCTTTACGGAGGTCGAACTTCAGCAGTAAGGTTACGGTACAGTACACAACCTGACGAAAGCGCGGGTTATGTAGATGTCACCTCCCTCTATCCGAATGTCAATGCCACCTGCTTTTATACTTTACATCACCCCACCATAATCCACAAGGATTTTGATAACCCCCGCAAGTATTTTGGGCTGATCCGCATCACTGTGTATCCACCTCGGGGGCTCTTTTTTCCTGTTTAACCTTATAAAACGTCTCAAGGTAAATTAGTGTTTACCCTCTGCCACACCTGCACCGAAATCAATTATCAGATCAGCTCAGCATGATGAGGAGGCCAGAGCTCTGACAGGGGTATGGGTGACTGTCAAGTTAAACAAAGCCTTAGAGCTGGGGTACAGGGTGGGTAAAATCACAGAGGTGTGGCATGTTGAGCAAAGTAGCAGCAGCATCTTTGTTAACTACATACGCTCCTTTCTAAAAGGTAAGCAGGAAGCTTCGGGTTACCCTCCTGACATAGAGAATGATGAGGCTAAGAAAAAACAATATATTACAGAGTACGAGAAGCGTCAAGGCGTCCGATTAGACCCTGAAAAAATTCAGGTAAACCCTGCCGAGAGGCAGGTGTCTAAGCTGCTGGGATAAGTTTGTGCAGAGAACCAATCTGGTACAAACCACTCTCATCAGAACCCCCAATCAGTTTTTCAACGATGCATTTTTGGGTCAATATGATCTCAGACACGTTTCTTTCTTTCGAAAAAAGAGGGTGATGTAGCTCTGATTCAGTGGAGTTATAACGAACGCAGCGTCGTACCCTCTGGTAGGTCAAATAACATCTTTATAGCTGCATTTACCACCGCCTACGGACGTCTAAAGTTGTATTTAGAAAGGTTACAACAAAATGTATTGTATACTGACACAGACAGTCTGATCTATGCACAGAAAAATGGAGAGACCCCTCTGGAATTGGGTAATTATTTGGGGGATTTGACGGACGAGTTGGGGGGTGACACAATTGAGGAATTTGCAGCGGCGGGTCTCAAACGTTATGCCTACCAAACCAAAACTGAAAAAAAAGTAGTGAAAATTAAAGGTATAATGCAAACTCATGAGTGTTGTGAACACATCAACTTTGAGAGTGTGAGAGGGTTGGTGGAAGGGTACCTGGATGGTGGTATGAAGGAGGCGGTGCTTGAGACCCCTCAGCACAGTATTAGAAGGGATAAAAAAGGGTTTCTGTTGAAAAACTCTGCCCTTCAGGAAAAGTTTTGAGTGGTCTGTGATAAAAGACGTCTCTTCCCTGACGGGATGACTCTGCCTTTTGGTTATTAGATTTTTTTTTTTTTTCACGAAAAAAAAAAAGAAAAAAAAAACACACCATGCCATGATGGAGGAGGTAGACTGAAAGTGCCTTTTTCATGTCTTACAGTAGGACCCAGCAGTTGTCGGAGAAGTTATTTTGTAAAAAATGTACTGGAATACTGTACCTCAGAAAATTATGTGGACTTTTACTTAATTCCAGCCTATGTATGATGAAGTGCAGAAAATGAATAAAAAGATTAAATTCATCAAAGGGCTGCCTGATTCTTTTGAGGAATTTGAAGATACTCTGGTCATCCTGGACGATGTTATTTTTCAAGCCTCTGATCATCCTGAGATGTTAAAATTTTCACGCGATACCGACATCATAAAAATATGTCTGTCATGATGTTTCATCAGGGTAAATACAGCCATACTATCAGTTTAAACAGCAATTATATGGTGTTGTTTAAAAACCCCAGAGACAAATTACAGATGAATATTCTAGCTCATCAAATTTTCCCCTCACAAAAAACATTTTTCTTGGAAAGTTTTGAAGATGCCACCAAAGACTCCCTATGGGTATTTAATCCTGGATCTCACACCATCCCGTCCAGAACGATACAGACTGAGAAGTGGTTTACTTCCTGACCAGTGGCCCGTCGTCTAAGGCCAAGAAGGTCGTCATGTCACAGCGTATTAAAAGGAACGCCGTCTTACTAATAGCTTTGTACCACGCCACGCCTCAGAAATGTAAAGATATCATAGCCCAATGCTCCCCCAACTTTCTCCAGGCGTTGTTTGACATAGCTTTAAATCTTTAACAGAGGAACATTCCCCTATCTACTTCTCAATACAAAAAAATCATCAGAGTGCTGGCCAATATGAAAACTAGTTTGAAACGTAAACATCAGGTTTTGAAGAAACAGACGGGGGGGTTATTTTTCCTCTGCAGCCGTACCTCTCAAAGGGAATCTTTTAGGAGGCTTGATTCAGAGAAAATAGACAGACAAAGATGGCCAAGGTGAACAAAATGTTTCTTATTACATCCCATGAGATGAACAGGCTAACCCGAACCGAATCCTCCTCCTCCTCCTCCTCCTCCTCCTCCCCCTCCTCCATCAGACAGATGGCTGAAGATGATTTGGATGAAAGAATGAGAGCGATACTCAATGAGAAGGGGATGAGTTCCTATGAAAAAGTGAAGAGGTATGAAGCTTTGCTGCACAGATATCTCACTCTCACGAGTCAAGGTCAGAATGATGAACGCAGGGTTACTCTCCACCTGCAGCCTGAACACCTGCGTGATCACCTGCCTGAATCTATGTCCACATCTGTCCAGACATCTGACAGGACTGTGTCTGCATCTGCCCAGATATTGGATCCCGTATTGGAATCATCGCAAGATGCGGTGAGTGAGGTCATAAAAAAATCTACCCCCGCGCTCCCGGTACATAATGCAGAAATTATCGGAAGGCGATGTGGACTGGACCTCAAGGGGTGAATTTGTTTATAAGGGTAACATAGTAAAAGGTTCTCATATCATGGATTTATTCAAAAACCTCTCGCAGACTTATAAAAAAAAACTCAATCTCCTCCGAAAGGTTGGATAAGTTTCTTAAATACCTTGGCAGAAGTAGACATCCCCTTATTTATGGTGAGTAACCATTTTGCACACGAGCAATACAGGCGTCTCAAAGCGGTTGAAGATAAAGATGAAGAGGAATTTGGAGAAAAAACCACCCTGGCAAACGCCAAAGAGGAGAATAATCCTATACTCCAGATGGACGACGTTGGATTGATTTTTTAATTTTTAATTTTTCACACACACGCACACGTATACACACAACAAACATTTTATTTAAAAAATTTTAAAAAAATGTTTGTTGTTCTTTGATTTTTTTTTACATGCATTTTACAAGCATTTTACATGCATCTCTAAACAATTGTAAAGAGCAGGCCCCGTGATGAAAATTCTGACCACGTTGATGTAGAGCGAGGCAGCTTCGATAATTATTCACAAAATGAGATACCATACGATTGTTTTTTAAGACACTGTCATGATACAGAGACAATATTTCTTTACAAGATAATCCACAGGCCCTATGACAGAGATAAAAAACACAATGCTGCCCGCAAACGATCGACAGAGGGTGTTGAAGCTGACGGTCATGGTTTAGTATTTTCTCTGAACAATTTTCCAGAAACTCCAAGATTTTGGAGGGGTAGTGTGGAAAATCAGGCGGGTATCCGTAAGAGTCAAAAAAGGTGGCAGAGCCGTCCTGTTCCAGAGTCAGAGATAACCAGTGTTCTCCAGGCAGGTGTGAGGGGTGAGTGTTGATGATGAAGTAGGCGGGTGCTCAAAACTCATGCGTCAGTAAGGGTAGCTGGTCAGAAGCCCACACCCCGCAGAATACATCTCCCAACAGTTGATGCAAAAGATGTTCCAGCTGACGATTATCCATTCTTTGTTTTATTTTATTTTAATAATAATCCACCAGCACCTGTCTTTTAGCATTGATCTCCAGAATGGAATCGTAACAAGCGTAGACAATGAGTGTGGTGGTCTGAGGCAGGGGGACCCTGAACCTCATCTCCATCCTCAAATTTCCGTTGGAAACGGGAGATAGGTCATCTGTGTCATCAGTTGGTTTGAGCTTGAAAGCAAACAGAGCATACCCCTCATTAAATTCCTGACGATCGATACTCAGAAGTAAGTCTTTGAGGTGTCTCCTTGTGGCGGTAAACATGGGGTAAAACTCTCTGTCAAATTCCCACAATCAAACTGGGGTTGAAAGGCTTTAGCGGGAATCTGTCAGCTGTCCTGAGAGAGCGCCAGGTACTCCACATCATTATGTTTGAAATTAAAGGGTGACAGGTCCCTCCTGCCTGTGAAGGCATCGTGGTGAACCATGCCGAGAACAACATTTTTTGGGATTGCGCCAAGAAAGAGGTTCTCTTGGTTACAGATCCTTGAATTCTCTGGGATGTAGTAGGTTTTCACAGTAATGCGAGAGGGGGTAGAGGGCATTTCCTTTCATCAGGGCTGTCCCGTGACCCAACCTGACAGCCTGGGAAACTGTGACCTTTTTGACAAACAGGGAGGCGGCCGTTATCTTCTGAGCAAACTCAGAGACACGTGCTCCCATCAGACAGAAGGTGTCGTTGCTGTGTATCAGTTTAATTCTCAAATCTATCGAGTATAGCAAAAGTCTCTTGCAGAAAAATATGTCAGCGTGAAGGGGGCCCAGCAGGTTGACTTCTGTCGACTCAGCCTTGAATACAGCTCGCTGAGTAAGACCTTTATTAGGCCTGTTCATCGTGACTATCGAATCAATAGCACCCGCAGTGTCTTTGTAAAATAGACCTGCGTTGAACTGACTTTTAACGTATCTCCAGAATAGTTGAGCAGAGTCTCGATCACAGCTCTGTAAGGATGTGTGGCGCTGGACTGTGAAACCAATCTTTCCCCGAGAATAACGTCGCATTGGCTGAAAATCATATTCAAAGGATAATTAATGAGCCCTACGGCCGTATCGGCTGGGATGTCGGTTCCACCCCTCTCTGTAATTTTCACTCTGAGATGTAGCAAGGTATTGTTCAGATCAAGATACTTTTCACCGTCTCCGAGGATGAAGAATTCGATGGGAGCGTTGTCGCTCAGCGCTTAGAGGGGTTGACATTCTTGATATTTTTTATCCTCTATGGATAATTGTGTGATAGGAGCAGAAAATAGATCCAGTTCAGCCAGGGTGCACTCAGGTGATTTCTGGTGTAAAAGAGCCATGTTTTCTTTCTTCCTTTTCTAATTCTTAAAATATATCTGATTTGCCTCTTTAATGCTTTGAGCATTTTTAGAAGAAAAAACTTGATCGCCCGGTGGGCGTTTCTTCGTCCTACGAGATTAGACCATAATACCTCCCGAGCCCTCTTGATTCTTCTGTTCCGTCAGTTTTCCAACCACTCCACACCTCTCCCGTACATCACTGGGCTCCATAAAAACTGGGTAGAGTCCCTGCCGCTTGACTTTCATAATATCTGACAAAACGTTGAGGATCCTCGTTGAGATGTAGCGTAGCCATCCTTAATGAAGCAGAGGAGAATGTTGAACAGGTCTGAAGTACAGCTTGACTATTGTTTTCCCATAAACAAAGTCCACATACTTGTTGCGGTCTGTTTTAATTTCAGTGTGGATGGTATTGATGTAATTTTTCGATACAGGCAGGTGATGTACCATATTATACCTGAGACTCACCACGTCTCCGAAATCGCCTTTCATGTTCACTACACCTAGCAGCAGTGAGTAGCTATTGTTGACCATTTGAAACTGGATGCAGTCGGTGTAGAGGAAGAGGTTCTAAGTGCCACCGTTCAAATTGCAAGGGAAGGGACTAGAGCGTCCGGAGTCCACCATTCATTGACTTTTATTCCTAACATATAAGCTAGAGGGGGATAGGCGCGGCTTTTATATCAGCCTTCGCCTTTGACATTGAGGCATTTGATCAGGTTGTTGAAAGAAGCTTCGAAGAAGGGGTTGTACTTTTTGACCCCCGGGGCCAACTGATCCAGGAGATCTTTAGGACGGTGGTAATACCCTCCTCGACTGAATTTTACACTCACCAAGGGTTGAGGTTCGTCGATTGTTTGGTTCAGTTCAACATAGCCCGAGTCCTTGGGTAAATTATACCAGGTTCGGGGATAAATGAACTCACACAGACCCACCACCCATTCTCCTCTCAGTTCAGTAGGTTTAGCCAAATCCACGGTGTAACAACTATTGGTATTATTTTTAAATAATTCCTTACTAGCGTTGGAAGGTAGGATCACATAATACCCCTCAGGCGAGGTATGCTCCATGATAAAAGTATTTTTGTCTGAATGATCCCACCAGCTTTGTATGAGGATTTTTATAAACCAACTACCTCTGAGGCTTTAACCCAGCTGTTGAACTTCTCCGGCCATTTTACAAAAAACAGTTTTTCGCCTTTGACAATGTGTCATTTTAAGATTTTCTCCACATGAAACATTCTGTTGCAGGTCATTTTTACTTTCTGCAACTCGGGTTCATAAAAGGTTCCCCATCATAATCTTGTAGTTTGTATACAGGAGGTGTGCGTGGAATGCTACGCGTCACTGTAAACACTTCATCTGTATAACTTTGTTCATATTTTTTATCAAACACTCCTCTCAACTTGGATATTCTGACCAGATCCCCTTTCTTAAATTTCATCTTTATTTCATGACGCAAGGAGATCGTACCACACAGGTTATGAAACACCTGAATGTTCTATTCTCAGAGGTCACCCCCACAGGGGTAATTTTTATACTTCTATGGTAAGTGTTGTTGTAGCTATTCAGCAGGTCGGACCTTGAGACCTTGAGGTACAATATGGGCCGTAAATGATCTCCACATTCTCGTTTTTAATGTACGATTAAATCTCTCCACCACCAAGGCCTTTAAGTTGCTCGCCGTCTTAAAATGTACAATACTGTATTTCTGCATGAGAGCCTCAAATCTCTTGTTGAAAAATTCTTTGCCTGTATCTGTTTGTAGCTTTTCAGGTATTTGACTCTCTAGTGACACCAGTTCGAAAGCTTTTACCACTTCAGATGCCATCTTCTTCTTCAAGACGCAGGCAGAGGCTTTTTTTGAAAATATGTCTGTAACTGTCAATAAATAATTGAATCCGTCATTATGTTCTGCCAAGGCTTGCATGTCGCACAGGTTGGCTTGGAATTGTTTTAACGGTTTTGTCACAAAAACTCTGTTTCTTTTGAAATGTACTCGGGCTGGTTTTTGCAGTGTATAAGCGTCCTGCTCTGATTAAAAAAATCTTTAACATCCTCAACACTGACTTTTTTATCCGTTTCATCTTCTACACCCTCAGGAAGTCGTTCTACCCCTTTGAAACTACCTGGGTGAAGCGGGTTGTAATACACTTTTTCATAACCTCTTCCTCAGCCATCCTGTCTTCTAAAACCTTCAAACACCATCTGCTCTAATGCTCTGTGCAAGCTAACTTTTAAACCTTTAAAAGAGACATAAAACAGACACATTTTATTTTATTTTTTCTTTTTTACTTATTTGAATATGCCCACAAGTTACAAACTGACTACATGATTAAAAAAAACTTCTTTTTAGCAAATAAAAAAAGTTACAAACTCTATAAATCAAGTTACAAACTGATTGCATGATTAAAAAACCTTTGGTTACATGATTAAAAAAAAACTTTTTTTTTTTTTTTTTTTTAATTAAAAAGTTACAAACTTGAGAAATCAAGTTACAAAGTGGTTACAAACTCAAGAAAACATTTGGTTACATGATTAAAAAAAACTTTTTTTAAAAAATCAAAAAAAATTACAAACTCTAGAATAGAAATCAAGTTACAAACTGGTTACATGATTAAAAACGTTTGGTAACATGATTAAAAAACGAAAAGAGAGAAAAAAAAGAGAGTCTTAATTTTCTGACAAGGTAAAAACAACTAACAACTTACATGTTGTTTTGTTTTTTTGTTTTGTTTTCCAAAATCATAATTCATGAGGTAATAATATGTCCGTTCATTTCGGCTTAACAAGCCTCGGAATAACAGTCACCGATCATCTGCAGTTGATTGATTTTCACAGGATCCTGTTCAGTCAGATTTTCGTACACATCGGAGAGAGCGGTGTAGATTTTCTCATGCAGGAGAGTCTCTGCCACAACCTGGACTCTGAAATCAGTCACAAGGACTTGGCGGCTAATCAGCAAATGCTGAATGGAAGGAATAAAGTGAGGGATGATGAGTCTTTTCATCAAATGGTGATAGTGTTCCAGAAAAAAATCGTCCTCAAACACCTCCAAGCATTCATTGTATTGATCTTACACCCACAACACCAATCGATGTGGTAGTTGCGAATAGTCAATCAATCAATCAGTCAATCAGTTTTATTTATAAAGCCCAATATCACAAATCACAATTTGCCTCAAAGGGCTTTACAGCATACAACATCCCTCCTTTGGACCCTCACTGCGGATAAGGAAAAACTCCCCAAAAAAACCTTTAACGGGGAAAAAAATGGTAGAAACCTCAGGAAGAGCAACTGAGGAGGGATCCCTCTTCCAGGATGGACAGACGAGCAATAGATGTTGTACAGAACAGATCAACATAAGAAATTAACAGAAATCCATATGACACAATGAGACATAAAGAGAGACAGATATTATATAAATAGTATGATTATATATGTATGTGACAATAATCATATGTGTATAATAGTACAAGTATGAATAACAGTAACAGCAGCAGTAAGAGGCATCAGGCAGGACCACGGCAGCAGCACAACCACGACACATCATCCAGGCACAGCTGCGACACAAGTTAACCTGAGAAACAGTGGAGCACAAAGGCTCCGGAGAACAAGCCGAGTTAATGACATGCAGCAGAGCCGGGTAAGGGAGATGCAGTAACAGGACATGAATGTTAGCAAAGGAGAGAGAGAGAGAGAGAAGGAGAGAAGGGGCTCTGTGTATTATAGGAGGTCCCCCGGCAGACTAGGACTATGTCAGCCTAACTAGGGGCTGGTCCAAGACAAGCCTGAGCCAGCCCTAACTATAAGCTTTATCAAAAGGAAAGTCTAAAATCTAGTCTTAAAAGTGGAGACGGTGTCTGCCTCCCAGACCGAAACAGGAAGGTGATTCCACAGAAGAGGAGCCTGATAGCTGAAGGCTCTGGCTCCTGTTCTACTTTTAGAGACTTTAGGGACCACGAGTAACCCTGCATTCTCAGAGTGCACTTTCCTTGTCGGATAATAGGGCACTATGAGCTCTCTGAGATATGATGGAGCCTGATCATTTAGAGCTTTGTAAGTCAGGAGAAGGATTTTAAATTCAATTCTGGATTTTACAGGGAGCCAGTGCAGAGAAGCTAAAACAGGAGAAATGTGATCTCGTTTCTTAGTTCCTGTCAGTACACATGCCGCCACATTCTGGATTAGCTGGAGAGTTTTTAGGCACTTATTAGAGCTACCTGATAATGGAGAATTACAGTAATCCAGCCTAGAGGTAACAAACGCGTGGACCAATTTTTCGGCATCTTTTAGTGACAGGATAGGCCTAATTTTTGCAATATTACACAGATGAAAAAACGCAGTCTGAGAGGTTTGTTTTAAATGGGAATTAAAAGACAAATCTTGATCAAATATTATGCTGAGGTTTCTTACGGTGGTGCTAGAGGCCAGAGCAATGCCATCCAGAGAAACTATATCATCATATATAAAGAGTTTCTGAGGTGTTTAGGGGACAAGAACAATAACTTCAGTTTTGTCTGAATTTAACATCAGGAAATTGGAGCTCATCCAGGTTTTTATATCTTTAAGGCATTTCTGAAGTTTAGTTAATTGATCTGTTTCTTCTGGCTTTATCGATAAATACAACTGTGTATCATCCGCATAACAATGGAAATTTATAGAGTGACTTCTGATGATGTTACCTAAGGGAAGCATATATAGAGTGAATAGAATTGGTCCAAGCACTGAACCTTGAGGTACTCCAAAACAAACTTTAGTACGTGAAGATGATTCATTATGAACGTGAACAAACTGAAAATGATCGGATAAGTAAGATTTAAACCAGCTTAGTGCAGAACCTTTAAGGCCAATTGAATGTTCCAGTCTCTGTAGCAGAATTTGATGGTCAATTGTGTCAAATGCGGCACTACACTCTTCATCGTGAGGACTACACCCCTCCTCCGCCTGACACCCCCACAATGTGCTTCACCACCGATCATGTGAGGAGACAGCTGATGAGACTCCACTCAAGCAAGGCTGCAGGCCCTGATGGTGTCAGCCCCAGGGTGCTCAAAGCCTGTGCCCCCCAGCTATGTGGAGTACCTCAGCATGTCTTCAACATGAGCCTGAGTCTCCAGAGGGTCCCCATGCTGTGGAAGACATCCTGCCTCGTTCCTGTGCCAAAGACGTCGCGTCCCAGTGGCTCCAAGGACTACAGACCCGTGGCATTGACCTCCCACATTATGAAGACCCTGGAGAGACTTGTCCTGGAGCAGCTCCGGCCCATGGTCAAGCCACTCTTGGACCCCCTCCAGTTTGCCTACCAGCCCCGACTTGGAGTGGAGGACGCCATCATCTACCTGCTTAACCGCGTCTACGCCCAACTGGACAAGCCGGCGAGCACTGTGAGGGTCATGTTTTTTGACTTCTCCAGTGCGTTCAGCACCATCCGTCCAGCTCTACTGGGTGACAAGCTGACAGCTATGCAGGTGGATGCCTCTCTGGTGTCCTGGATTGTGGACTACTTGACTGGTAGACCACAGTACGTGCGCTTGCAACACTGTGTGTCAGACAGAGTGGTCAGCAATACTGGGGCCCCGCAGGGGACTGTCCTCTCTCCCTTCCTCTTCACCCTCTACACCACGGACTTCAGCTATTGCACTGAGACCTGCCATCTTCAGAAGTTTTCTGATAACTCTCCCATAGTTGGATGTATCAACAAGGGTGATGAGGATGAGTACAGGGCTGCTGTGGATAACTTTGTCACATGGTGTGAACAGAACCATCTGCAGCTCAACGTGGCAAAGACAAAGGAACTGGTGGTGGATTTGAAGAGAAGACACCGGTGACCCCGATTTCCATCCATGGGGTCAGTGTGGACATTGTGGAGGACTATAAGTACCTGGGGGTCCACATTGACAATAAACTGGACTGGTCTAAGAACACTGACGCTCTCTACAGGAAGGGCCAGAGCCGTCTCTATTTTCTGAGGCGACTGAGGTCCTTCAACATCTGCCGGACTATGCTCAGGATTTTTTATGAGTCTGTGGTGGCCAGTGCTATCCTCTATGCTGTTGTGTGCTGGGGCAGCAGGCTGAGGGTGGCAGACGCCAACAGACTTAACAAACTGATTCGCAAGGCCAGTGACGTTGTGGGAATGGCGTGTAATAATAATAATAATAGATTTTATTTATAACGCACTTTACATTTGAATACAAATCTCAAAGTGCACAGTACAGGCAAACAATAGCAATAAAGCAACAATAGCAATAAAATCAAACAAAGAACAAAACAATATAGACAGTCAGCAGATGAAATCAGATAAAAATCAGCCAGGAAAAGCTTTCTGAAAGAGGAAGGTCTTGAGTCCTTTTTTAAAAGCATCCACCGTCTGTGGAGCCCTGAGGTGGTCGGGGAGGGCGTTCCACAGATGGGGAGCAGCAGCCTCGAAGGCCCTGTCGCCCATGGTCTTGGGCCGAGTCCTGGGCGGGTGCAGACGATGCAGTTGGCCTGACCGGGTTCTGGCTGAGGTATGTGGGTTGAGGAGTTCGGTGAGGTAGGTGGGGGCTGCACCGTGCAGACAGTGATGGGTGTGAAGGAGGATTTTGAATTTGATGCGGAGGTGGAGCCAGTGCAGAGTGCGAAGGATGGGGGTGATGTGCTCATGTTTACGCACTCTCATCAGGACCCGGGCAGAGCTGTTTTGGACGTATTGAAGCCTTTGTAGGCTCTTGCCCGGGATCCCGATGAGAAGTGCGTTGCAGTAGTCCAGCCTGGAGGAGACAAAGGCATGGATGAGCCTCTCTGCAGCAGGACAAGAGAGAGATGGCCGGAGTTTGGCGATATTACGGAGGTGAAAGAAGGAAGTTTTGCAGATATGGTTGATATGATTGTCAAAGCTAAGATGGGGGTCAAACCTGACTCCCAAATTAGTCACGGAAGGAGAGAAGGAAAAGTTGTGGCCGAGAAAAGAGACGGAGGAAATGAGGGAGGAGCGAAGTTGGTGAGGGGTGCCGATGTGAATGGCTTCTGTTTTGGAGCTGTTCAGCTGTAAGAAGTTTTCACTCATCCGGGCCTTTATCTCCTCCAGGCAGGAGTCCAGTTGAGTGACAGAGGAGGAGGGAGTGGAGGAGGGGGTGACTTTGAGATAGAGTTGTGTGTCGTCAGCATAGCAATGGAATTGTATTCCATGCCTGCTGACGACACGGGTTGGACCGAGCACGGAGCCCTGGGGGACCCCACAGACAACAGTGTGGGGGCGGGATTTAGCATCCCCCAGGGCAACGAACTCGGTCCTTCCCGTGAGGTAAGAGTGAAACCATTGAAGGGCGGTGCCAGAGATACCAATGTCGTGTTGGAGGCGGTGAAGGAGGATGTGGTGGTCAACAGTGTCAAATGCAGCAGAGAGGTCGAGGAGAATGAGAAGTGAAGTGGAGCCAGAGTCAGAGGTCATCAGGAGGTCGTTTGCGACTCTGATGAGAGCTGTCTCGGTGCTGTGGGAGGGACGAAAACCGGATTGGAATTTTTCGTACAGACTGTTTGATTTCAGGTGGTTGTGGAGTTGGATGGATACAATTCTTTCAAGGGTTTTGGAGATGAAGGGGAGATTGGAGATGGGTCTGTAGTTTGACAGAGGTTCAGGATCAAGAGTGGGTTTTTTGAGGAGAGGCTTGATGATAGCTGTTTTGAGGCTGACCGGAACGTGGCCGGTTTGAAGAGAGAGATTAATGATGTTGGTTATTACTTGACTGATGGAATGGCAGTGAGCTTTAAGCAGAGGGGATGGGAAGGGGTCGAGGGAGCATGTGGACGGTTTGGATTTACTGATTATTTTTCCAACCTCCTGCTGCACTGTGGGGGAGAACTGAGACAGGTGTTGTGTGGTGGGTGCAATGTCACTTGATTGGACAGAACTGTTGGCGGGGGAGAGAGATGCGCGGATATTGTGTATTTTGGAGGTAAAGAAATCCATGAATTTATTGCACTGCGTGACTGTTTGGTTGTGGCATGTGACTCTCTGGTGGTGGTGTCAGAGAGGAGGATGCTGTCTAAGCTGCGAACTATCTTGGACAATGTCTCACACCCACCCACCCAGCACATGGTGGAGTGGGTGTGAGACATTGTCTAAGCTGCGAACTATCTTGGACAATGTCTCACACCCACTCCACCATGTGCTGGTCGGGCACAAGAGTACTTTCAGTGGGAGACTCATACCACCAAAATGCACCACTGAGCGCCACAGGAAATCATTCCTGCCTGTGGCCATCAAACTGTACAACTCCTCCCTCTGAGTTGCCCTTGGACTGTTTCACCACTGTCAGCAACTCATAATAAACTATTACATATTTATTTTTAAATAATCTGTGCAATAACTGACTACATTGTTCAGTCTGTATATAAGGTTCCTGTATATATTGTAATTATGTGTGTGGTCTCTACATATATATTTTGTAAATTATCTTCTTATATTTTTTCTTCTGTTTGCACTATATCTTCTTTCTACACTTGTTTGCACTATATCTTCTTCTTTTTACACTTGTAAGGAGCACCTGTAACGAAAACAGTTTCCCCTTGGGGATCAATAAAGTATTTCTGATCTGATCTGATCTGATCTAAGATCTAGTAAAACAAGCACAGAGACGAGTCCTTGGTCTGAAGCAATCAGAAGATCATTTGTAATTTTAATTAGTGCTGTCTTTGTGCGATGATGCACCCTAAATCCTGACTAAAATTCCTCAAATAAATTATTATCATGGAGAAAGTCACACAGCTGGTCTGCGACTACCTTCTCAAGGATCTTTGAAAGAAAGGGAAGGGTAGATATTGGTCTATAGTTGGCTAACACCTCTGGATCCAGGGTGGGCTTTTTTAGAAGAGGTTTAATTACAGCTACCTTAAAAGACTGTGGTACATAGCCTGTTAATAAAGATATATTGATCATGTCTAGTATGTAAGTGTTAACTAAAGGTAAGACTTCCTTAAGTAGCCTAGTTGGGATGGGGTCCAAGACACACATTGATGACTTGGATGAAGACTTCATTGAAGTCAATTGTTGAAGAGAAATCAAGGAGAAGCAAGCAATCTAAATATGTATCAGGTCTTATGGCTGTGCTTGAAGGCAGATTAGTACTGTTAGAGGGCAGGAGGTCATGAATTTTGCTTCTAATAGTTAGAATTTTGTCATTAAAAAAGCTCATAAAATCATTACTGCTAAGGGCTAACGGAATACAAGGCTCAAAAGAGCTGTGACTCTCTGTCAGCCTAGCTACAGCGCTGAAAAGAAACCTGGGGTTGTTCTTATTTTCTTCTGTTAATGATGAGTAATAGTTTGCTCTGGCATTGCGGAGGGCCCTCCTATATGTTTTGAGACTGTCTAACCAGACTAAACGAAAATCTTCCAGTTTGGTTAATCGCCAGTTCCTTTCAAATTTTCGCAATACTTGTTTTAATTTTCTGGTTTGGGAGTTGTACCAGGGAGCAAACTTTTTTTGCTTTGTGAACTTCTTTTTAAGAGGTGCTACAGAGTCGAGTGTTGTTCGCAGCGAGCCTGCAGCGCTATCGACGAGATAATCAATTTGGGAGACTTTAAAGTCCTCAGTTACCCTCTGTAACCTCAATTACAGATTATTCAATTTAACGCCGATGGAATCATTTCCTTAAATTTTGCTACTGCACTATCAGATAAACACCTAGTATAGTAATTGTTACTGAGTGGCACGTAATCAATTAGAAAGAAATGAAAAGTTATTAAGTAATGATCTGATAGAGAGGGATTCTCTGGAAAGACCATTAAGTTATCAATCTCAATTCCATATGCCAGAACTAGATTGAGGGTGTGGTTAAAACGATGAGTGGGCTCATGTACACTTTGACTGAAGCCAATGGAGTCTAATAATGCGATAAACACAGTAGCGAGAGAGTCATTATCAACATCCACGTGAATATTGAAATCGCCTACAATAATAACTTTATCTGATTTCAGGACTAAACTGGATAAAAACTCTGATTAGACTAACATGGTAGACTAACATATTCATCTTGACACAGCCAGGATTCGGTGAGGCTGAGTAAATCAGTATGATCATCTGATATTCATTTGTTTACTAAGTTTTGGAAGATAAAAATCTGACATTTAACAGTCCACATTTAATTCTCCTGTTTTGTCTTTCTGTCACAGAAGAGGTTTTAATTTTTATCAGGTTGTTATGTACAACCCCTCTTTGCTTGACTCTAGATTTAAATAATTTAGGAGGTCAGGGGACAGACACCGTTTGTATAATCACTATGGGTGGATAACTGCACTAGAAGCTCAGAGAAGCATTTAAGACTGCAACTCTGATTCCTGGTCTCAACACTGTGTTGTCATGGTTTTAGATCACTATTAAACTTGTCCAGGTTTCTAGAGATGAGAGCGGCTCCATCCAAAGTGGGATGAATGCCGTCTCTCGTAATCAGACCAGGTTTTCCTCAAGAGGTTTTCCAATTATTCACAAAGCCCACATCATTTGCTGGACACCACCTGGACAGGCAGCGATTGAATGATGACTTGTGGCTAAACATATCATCTGTGGCCAGGTTTGGCAGGGGTCCAGAGAAAACTACGGAGTCTGACATAGTTTTAGCGTACTGGCACACCGAGACAGCATTAATTTTAGTGACCTCCGATTGGCATAACCGGGTGTCATTAACGCCGACGTGAATAACAGTCTTACTAAATCTACGTTTAGCCTTAGCCAGCAGTTTTAAATTTGATTCAATGTCGCCCGCTCTGGCCCCAGAGACACATTTGACTATGGTCGCTGGTGTTGCTAACTTCACATTTCTCAGAATAGAGCTGCTAATTATCAGAGTTTTCTCCTCAGCGGGTGTGTCACTGAGTGGGGAAAAACTGTTGGAAACGTGAACGGGCTGGTGGTAAGCCGTGGGCTTCGGCTTGGTACTACGCTTCTCTCGGACAGTCACCCAGCCTCCCCGCTGGTTACCGGAGGACCGCTAGCAGAGGCTATGCTATGTGGCTCCGCGCCAGCTACAGTGAGCTGGCTAACTACCGCAGCTACAGTGTGACTCTCCGTGGTGTGGAGCCGAGCTTCTAACTCACTAAGCCTCGCCACCATGTCTCTTCTAACCTTAGGCTCATCCGTACAGTCCAGAAGATGACACAAAAACTTGCTATACTGCTGTTTCAACAGGTCAGACAACATGTCTACTAAAACTGCTTTTACAAGTTTATACACCATTTTTCTTTTAGTTCGTGGTTTTCTTCAAATCCTTTATTTTTATCAAGGTCTGTACACTTAAACACCGCAAAGCTGCACCATTTATTTGTCTCTCGAAAGACCTCACTCACTTCTCATTGGTTCAAATCTAAAAGGTAGGAGGGGTTGGGAAAAAAAGACAGAGAGGGGTGGGAAAAGCATGGGAAAGGGGTGGGGAACAGGCGGAGAGTCGATCGGAAGGGACAGGGACATGGGAGGGACATGATGACGTGGCAACTTATGATTGGATGACAATTTGTCACACCTATCAAATTCAGTTTGACATGAACTGTACCCCTATATATCTCTCCTCTGTGCTGTCTGTCAGTCCAGCATTCTCCAGCCACTGGTAGGTCCTCTTGATATCTGTAACTTCCGCTATCTGACGGTGGTACGCACCAAGTAGGGGCTTGTCCCCCCATGTTGTTTGGTCCTCCACCTCTTTGCCCTCATCCGGTTTCTGTTGCCTGAGGCATTCACTTAGCAACTCATCCTTTGGGGCCATCTTCTTGATGCATTCCTGGATTTTGGATGTTTCATCCAGGACAGTGGCTCTGATGCTCACTTGTCCTCGGCCTCACTCTTTCCACTTAGTGTATAGCCTCAGGGTCCTGGACTTGGGGTGGAACCCTCCACACATGGTGAGGATCTTTGTTGTCTTGATTTCTGTGGCTGCTATCTCCTCCTCTGGCCAGCTCATGATCCCAGCTGGGTATCTGATGACTGGCAGTCCGTACATGTTGACACCTGATCTGTGGAGACCTAAATGCCAGGACTGGTATAGAACCAGATTTTATCAGCACACAGGGAGACAAACCTATACCTGGTCAAGTCAGCATCGCCCTCCCTTTACACCCCCACAGAAATAACTTTGACAAAACTGTCAATAAAAGTAGGCAGCAACTGTTGCAGCTTTGCCGAACATTGGGTCTGTACATGGTTAATGGTTGGCTTCGAGGGGACTCATTCGGTCTTTACACTCATAGCTCTCCTCTTGGCAACAGCACAGTAGACTACCTGAGAGCATTTACAGTCAGCCCCTTAACCCCCTTATCAGACCATAGTAAAATCACACTCTACATTAAAACGACAACAAACAACCCTCACACAGCAGAACCCTGCAATCTGACCTACAGAAAACAACCTTATAAATGGACAAACAAAAGCAAAGACGAAAACCAGACAGCAATCAAAAATCCAATCTTTCAATCCCATTTAGACTGTTTTCTTTCCATCTCATATCCCCTCAGTCAGGACAGCCTCAGACAGGCTGTACAGGACATCTACAACATATTTGACCATGTGGCAGACTTATCCAGTCTGAAAAAGCCCCAGCACCACAGACCAAAAGACCTGACCATTGACAAGTGGTTTGACACAGAATGCAGACAACTGGGAAAAACTCTCAGAAATGTATCAAATCAAAAACACAGACAACCTGACAACCCTGAGCTCTGCCTCCAGTCCTGGGAAACACTGAGAGTTTACAGAAAAACACTCAGAACTAAAAAAAGAACAGCATGTGAGGCATCAATTACAAATTATTGAAGAGTCCATTGACTCCAATGATTTCTGGAAGAAATGGCACTCTTTCAGCAAACCACAAAAAGAAGAATTGGCTATTCAAAATGGTGACATCTGGAAAAATCACTTTGAAAATTTGTATACTGCTGCTCCCTTGAATTCAGCCCAAAACAATCTCCTCAATAAATTACAAATTTTAGAATCAGTCATTAAAGACAACCAGAACGCCCTAGACTACCAAATTACTGAAGCAGAGCTACTGGCTAAAATATGAGCGCTGCAGCCAAGGAAAGCCAGCTGTCCTGATGGCATTTTAAATGAAATGCTAAAATTTGATGACCATAAATTTAACATTGCCATATTGAAATTATTTAACCTTATTTTGGGTGTCAGACATTTCCCTGACCTCTGGAGTGAATGAATCATCATACCAATCTTTAAAAGTGGAAACAAATTCAACCAAAACAATTACTGAGGCATCTGTGTCAGCAGCAACCTGGGGAAGTTGTTCTGCAGCATCCTAAACAGCTGACTGCAAGACTTCCTCAGAGAACATGATGGCTTGAGCAAGAGCCAGATAGGATTCACACCCAAACATAGAACAACAGACCATATCTACACCCTTCACACCCTCATTAATAAACAAGAAGAAAATCTTCTCGTTTTGTAGATCTCTAAAAAGCATTTGACTCAATTTGGCATGAAGCTTTATTGTCACTGTAATAAATACAGTGAAATTTCGTAATGATGATGGTCTGTTCGTCAACCCTGACGTACCTGACGTACTGCGGTAAGCGTGTTGTGTCATTTCCGGTGTTTCTGTGTTGGTGTCTCTCAGCTGCTGCAGCGATCTCTCACCAGCTACTTTTCTGCTTTTTCTCCTCACTTTAGCCGTTAAACATCCACTTCACTTCTTAAACCTCACTAGTTGTAGTGTTAATCACTCTGCTTCTTTAAACGACTGTCTTATTCATCTTTGCTTGCTCACACACCCTCAGCCTTGTTAGCTACCTTAGCTTAGCATCTAGCGATGGCTTCCTCTCCTGCACTCTCTTGCTCGGTGTGCCAGATGTTTAGTTACTCCTCTGCCTCCTTTAGCGATAATGGTACATGTGAGAAATGTAGTTTATTTTCTGCGTCGGAGGCGAGGCTTAGTCAATTAGAAGCTCGGCTCCGCACCATGGAGAGTCAAACTGTAGCTGCGGTAGTTAGCCAGTCCCCTGTAGCCGGCGCGGAGCCACTTAGCATAGCCTCTGTTAGCGGTCCTCCGGTAACTCCTGTACAGCCAGGAGGCTGGGTGACTGTCCGAGGGAAGCGTAGTACCAGGCCGAAGCCCACGGCTCACCACCAGCCCGTTCACGTTTCTAACCGTTTTTCCCCACTCAGCGACACACCCGCTGAGGAGAAAACTCTGGTAATTGGCAGCTCTATTTTGAGAAACGTGAAGTTAGCGACACCAGCGACCATAGTCAAATGTATCCCTGGGGCCAGAGCGGGCGACATTGAATCAAATTTGAAACTGCTGGCTAAGGCTAAACGTAGATTCAGTAAGATTGTTATTCACGTCGGCGTTAATGACACCCGGTTACGCCAATCGGAGGTCACAAAAATTAATGTTGCTTCGGTGTGTCAGTATGCCAAAACTATGTCAGACTCCGTAGTTTTCTCTGGACCCCTGCCAAATCTGACCACTGATGATATGTTTAGCCGCATGTCATCATTCAATCGCTGGCTGTCCAGGTGGTGTCCAGCAAACGATGTGGGCTTCGTTAATAATTGGAAAACCTTTTGGGGAAAACCTGGTCTGATTAGGAGAGATGGCATTCATCCCACTTTGGATGGAGCCGCTCTCATATCTAGAAACCTGGACAAGTTTATTAGTGATCTAAAACTGTGACAACACAGAGTTGAGACCAGGAATCAGAGTCGCAGTGTAAAACGCTTCTCTGAGCTTCTAGAGCAGTCACCCACCCATAGTATTATACCAACGGTGTCTGTCCCCCGACCTCCTAAATTATTAAAATATAAAGTCAAACAAAGAGGAGTTGTACATAACAACCTGATAAAAATTAAAACCTCTTCTGTGACAGAAAGACAAAACAGGAGAATTAAATGTGGACTGTTAAATGTCAGATCGTTATCTTCCAAAGCAGTGTTAGTAAACGAATTAATATCTGATAATCATATTGATTTACTCAGCCTCACCGAAACCTGGCTGTGTCATGATGAATATGTTAGTCTAAATGAATCCACTCCTCCCAGTCATAATAATACCCATGTTCCTCGAGGCAGCGGCCGAGGAGGGGGAGTTGCAGCCATTTTTAACTCTACTCTATCAATCAGCCCTAAACCTAAACTAGATTATAAATCCTTTGAAAGCCTTGTCCTTAGTCTTTTACATCCGACCTGGAAAACCTCGCAGCCTCTTCTATTTGTTATAGTGTACCGTGCTCCTGGCCCGTATTCAGAATTCTTATCTGAATTCTCCGAGTTTTTATCCAGTTTAGTCCTTAAATCAGATAAAGTTATTATTGTAGGCAATTTCAATATTCACGTGGATGTTGATAATGACTCCCTCGCTACTGCGTTTATCACTTTATTAGACTCCATTGGCTTCAGTCAAAGTGTACATAAGCCCACTCACCGTTTCAACCACACCCTCGATCTAGTTCTGGCGTATGGAATTGAGATTAATAACTTAATGGTCCCTCCAGAGAATCCCTCTCTATCAGACCATTACTTAATAACTTTTGATTTCTGTCTACATGACTACGCGCCACTCAGTAACAGTTACTATACTAGGTTTTATCAGATAGTGCGGTAGCAAAATTTAAGGAAGTGATTCCATCGACGTTAAATTCAATACCCTCTGTAACTGAGGTTTCCCGTACTGACTTTAAAGTCTCCCAAATTGATCATCTCGTCGATAGCGCTGCAGGCTCACTGCGAACAATTCTTGACTCCGTAGCACCTCTTAAAAAGAAGTTCGCAAAGCAAAGAAAGTTTGCTCCCTGGTATAACTCCCAAACCAGAAAATTAAAGCAAATGTCGCGAAAATTTGAAAGGAATTGGCGATTAACCAAACTGGAAGATTTTCGTTTAATCTGGTTAGATAGTCTAAAAACATATAGGAGGGCCCTCCGCAATGCCAGAGCAAACTATTACTCATCATTGATGGAAGAAAATAAGAACAACCCCAGGTTTCTTTTCAGCACTGTAGCCAGGCTGACAGAGAGTCACAGCTCTATTGAGCCTTGTATTCCTTTAGCCCTTAGCAGTAATGATTTTATGAGCTTTTTTAATGACAAAATTGTAACTATTAGAGACAAAATTCATGACCTCCTGCCGTCTAACAGTATTAATCTGCCTTCAAACACAGCTATATGTGCTGATACATATTTAGATTGCTTCTCCCTGATTTCTATTCAACAATTGACTTCAATGATTTCTTCATCCAAATCATCAACGTGTCTCTTGGACCCCATCCCAACTAGGCTACTTAAGGAAGTCTTACCTTTAGTTAACACTTATGTATTAGACATGATCAATATATCTTTATTAACAGGCTATGTACCACAGTCTTTTAAGGTAGCTGTAATTAAACCTCTGTTAAAAAAGCCCACATTGGATCCAGAGGTGTTAGCCAATTACAGACCTATATCCAACCTTCCCTTTCTCTCAAAGATCCTTGAGAAAGTAGTCGCAGACCAGCTGTGTGACTTTCTCCATGATAATAATTTATTTGAGGAATTTCAGTCAGGATTTAGGGCCCATCATAGCACCGAGACAGCACTAGTTAAAATTACAAATGATCTTCTGATTGCTTCAGACCAAGGACTCGTCTCTGTACTTGTCTTACTAGATCTTAGTGCCGCATTTGACACAATTGACCATCAAATTCTGCTACAGAGACTGGAACATTCAATTGGCCTTAAAGGTTCTGCACTAAGCTGGTTTAAATCATACTTATCCGATCGCTTTCAGTTTGTTCACGTTCATAATGAATCATCTTCGCGTACTAAAGTTTGTTTTGGAGTACCTCAAGGGTCAGTGCTCGGACCAATTCTATTCACACTATATATGCTTCCCTTAGGTAACATCATTAGAAATCACTCTGTAAATTTCCATTGCTATGCGGATGATACACAGTTGTATTCATCGATAAAACCAGAAGAAACGGATCAATTAACTAAACTTCAGAAATGCCTTAAAGATATAAAAACCTGGATGAGCACCAATTTCCTGATGTTAAATTCAGACAAAACTGAAGTTATTGTTCTTGGCCCCAAACACCTCAGAAACTCGTTATCCGATGATATAGTTTCTCTAGATGGCATTGCTCTGGGCTCTAGCACTACCGTAAGAAACCTCGGCGTAATATTTGATCAAGATTTGTCTTTTAACTCCCATTTGAAACAAACGTCTCGGACTGCATTTTTTCATCTGCGTAATATTGCAAAAATTAGGCCTATCCTGTCACTAAAAGATGCTGAAAAATTGGTCCATGCGTTTGTTACCTCGAGGCTGGATTACTGTAATTCCCTGTTATCAGGTAGCTCTAATAAGTGCCTGAAAACTCTCCAGCTAATCCAGAACGCGGCGGCACGTGTACTGACAGGAACTAAGAAACGAGATCATATTTCTCCTGTTTTAGCTTCTCTGCACTGGCTCCCTGTAAAATCCAGAATTGAATTTAAAATCCTTCTCTTAACTTACAAAGCTCTAAATGATCAGGCTCCATCATATCTCAGAGAGCTCATAGTGCCCTATTATCCCACCAGAACACTGCGCTCTGAGAATGCAGGGTTACTCGTGGTCCCTAAAGTCTCCAAAAGTAGAACAGGAGCCAGAGCCTTCAGCTATCAGGCTCCTCTTTTGTGGAATCAGCTTCCTGTTTCGGTCCGGGAGGCAGACACCGTCTCCACTTTCAAGACTAGACTTAAGACTTTCCTTTTTGATAAAGCTTATAGTTAGGGCTGGCTCAGGCTTGTCTTGGACCAGCCCCTAGTTAGGCTGACATAGGCCTAGTCTGCTGGGGGACCTCCTATAATACACCGAGCCCCTTCTCTCCTTCTCTCTCTCTCTCCCTTGCTAGTATTCATGTCCTGTTAATGCATCTCTCTAACCCGGGCCTACTGCATGTTACTAACTCGGCTTGTTCTCCGGAGCCTTTGTGCTCCACTGTCTCGCAGGTCAACTCGTACCGCAGCTGTGCCTGGATGATGTGTCGTGGTTGTGCTACTGCCGTGGTCCTGCCTGATGCCTCCCACTGCTGCTGTTACTATTAGTCATACCTGAACTATTATACACATATCATTATTGTCACATACATATATAATCATATTATTAATATAATATCTGTCTCTCCTTATGTCTCATTGTGTCATATGGATTACTGTTAATTCATTATATTGATCTGTTCTGTACAACATCTATTGCTCGTCTGTCCGTCCTGGAAGAGGGATCCCTCCTTCAGTCGCTCTTCCTGAGGTTTCTACCATTTTTTTCTCCCCGTTAAAGGGGTTTTTTTGGGGAGTTTTTCCTTAGCCGCTGTGAGGGTCCTAAGGACAGAGGGATGTTGTATGCTGTAAAGCCCTCTGAGGCAAATTGTGATTTGATTCCTAAAATTAATTTGATTCCTAAAATTAATTGAGAAGGGTGTAGGGGGGAAGGCCTATGACATCATTAAAACTATGTACACACACGAAATGTGCTGTTAAAATTAACAACATGGAAACAGATTTCTTCCCCCAGAGCAGAGGAGTGAAACAGGGCTGCAGTCTCAGTCCCACCCTCTTCAACATTTATATCGATGAATTGGCTGAATGACTAGAACTATCTGACATCCCCGGTCTCACTCTGTCTGACACACAGATTAAATGCCTACTTTTTGCAGATGATCTCATATTGCTGGCTCCATCAAAGGAAGCACTACAACAGCAACTGGATCATCTGCAAACCTTCTGTCAGACCTGGGCCCTGACAGTTAATCTGGACAAAACCAAAATTATGATATTCCAGAAACGACCCAGGGGTCAGGGAAACCGAACCAGGTTTTTCCTGGGCTCTCATGAGGTGGAACACACACACGACTACACACACCTAGGACTACACATCACGTCCACAGGAAACTTCAACCTGGCTGTTGATGATCTCAGAGAGAGGGGAAGAAGAGCTTTCTATGCTATAAAGAAATCTTTAAACATTAATATACCTATTAGAATCTGGCTCAAAATATTCAAATCTCTTACAAAGCTCTAAATGATCAGGCTCCATCATATCTTAGAGAGCTCATAGTGCCCTATTATCCCACCAGAACACTGCGCTCTGAGAATGCAGGGTTACTCGTGGTCCCTAAAGTCTCCAAAAGTAGAACAGGAGCCAGAGCCTTCAGCTATCAGGCTCCTCTTTTGTGGAATCAGCTTCCTGTTTCGGTCCGGGAGGCAGACACCGTCTCCACTTTTAAGACTAGACTTAAGACTTTCCTTTTTTGATATAGCTTATAGTTAGGGCTGGCTCAGGCCTGTCTTGGACCAGCCCCTAGTTAGGCTGACATAGGCCTAGTCTGCCGGGGGACCTTCTATAATACACCGAGCCCCTTCTCTCCTTTCTCTCTCTCTCTCTCCCTTGCTAGTATTCATGTCCTGTTAATGCATCTCTCTAACCCGGGCCTACTGCATGTCACTAACTCGGCTTGTTCTCCGGAGCCTTTGTGCTCCACTGTCTCTCAGGTTAACTTGTGTCGCAGCTGTGCCTGGATGATGTGTCGTCGTTGTGCTGCTGCCGTGGTCCTGCCTGATGCCTCCCACTGCTGCTGTTACTATTAGTCATACCTGGACTATTATACACATATCATTATTGTCACATACATATATAATCATATTATTAATATAATATCTGTTTCTCCTTATGTCTCATTGTGTCATATGGATTACTGTTAATTCATTATATTGATCTGTTCTGTACAACATCTATTGCTCGTCTGTCCGTCCTGGAAGAGGGATCCCTCCTTCAGTCGCTCTTCCTGAGGTTTCTACCATTTTTTTCTCCCCGTTAAAGGGGTTTTTTTGGGGAGTTTTTCCTTAGCCGCTGTGAGGGTCCAAAGGACAGAGGGATGTTGTATGCTGAGGCAAATTGTGATTTGTGATATTGGGCTTTATAAATAAAATTGATTGATTGATTGATTGAACCAATTATTCTGCATGGTAGTGAGGTGTGGGGTCCTCTTGCAAATCAAGATTTTGAAAAATGGGGCAAACACCCCATCGAAATCCTGCACACAGAGATTTGCAAGAGCATCCTCAAAGTGCACAGGAACACCCCCAACAACGGATGCCGAGCTGAGCTAGGCCAATTCCCCCTTTTAATTAGAATTCAAAAAAGAGCCATCAAATTTTATAAACACCGTAAAACAAGTGACCCCAACTCCTACCACTACAAAGCTCTGCAATGCCAAGAGGAGAACATGGAGAAGAGCCCCCTCAGCCAGCTAATCCTGAGGCTCAGTTCCTCTAACAGCACAAGACCTCAGGACAGCCCTCACACAATCTGGACCCACCAAATTATAGAAAAACCAAAAGAACATTACATTAACTATTGGACATCTACCACAAAAACGCAAAGCAAACTTCAGTGTTATTTGGCTCTAAACAGACAGTACACGGTGGCAGAATATCTGAGCACCGTGACTGATGAGAAACTGAGAAAAACTTTGACCATGTACAGACTCAGTGACCACAGCTTGGCCATAGAGACAGGCAGACACAGGCAGACCTGGCTCGTCAGAGCCGAGTTCATCTCAAAAATAAAACATAAAGTCATTGACTTTGATTCTCTACCTGATCAATCTAAAATGCAACACATCCTTGGAGAGAACAGAGTCAGCAGCTTAGCAGCAGCAAAATATGTCAGATTATGCCACAGCCTAAGGGACAACCATCACAACACCTGACACACCTGTCTATATTTACAGTCCTTGTAACTCACAATCTGCTTTTTTCTTTATTCATTTTTTTGTTGTTGTTCTTTTCCTCAATTCGTGTGCCGCACAAAAAACATACTGCGACACATGAATATAAAATCTACTAGATATTTATTTTTCAGTTTTATTGATGTTGTTGTTGTTGATGTGTATTATATGTTTTAATTATCTGTTTTATATATATATTTATATATACAGTACAGGCCAAAAGTTTGGACACACCTTCTCATTCAATGCGTTTTCTTTATTTTCATGACTATTTACATTGTAGATTCTCACTGAAGGCATCAAAACTATGATTGAACACATGTGGAGTTATGTACTTAACAAAAAAAGGTGACATAACTGAAAATATGTTTTATATTCTAGTTTCTTCAAAACTAGCCACCCTTTGCTCTGATTACTGCTTTGTACACTCTTGGCATTCTCTCGATGAGCTTCAAGAGGTAGTCACCTGAAATGGTTTTCCAACAGTCTTGAAGGAGTTCCCAGAGGTGTTTAGCATTTGTTGGCCCTTTTGCCTTCACTCTGTGGTCCAGCTCACCCCAAACTATCTCAATTGGGTTCAGGTCCGCTGACTGTGGAGGCCAGGTCATCTGCCGCAGCACTCCATCACTCTCCTTCTTGGTCAAATAGCCCTTACACAGCCTGGAGGTGTGTTTGGGGTCATTGTCTTGTTGAAAAATAAATGATCGTCCAACTTAACGCAAACCGGATGGGATGGCAGCTATTTGACCATGAAGGCCTGATTCGCGCAGTCTCCTCTTAACAGTTGTTCTAGAGATGGGTCTGCTGCTAGAACTCTGTGTGGCATTCATCTGGTCTCTGATCTGAGCTGCTGTTAACTTGCGATTTCTGAGGCTGGTGACTCGGATGAACTTATCCTCAGAAGCAGAGGTGACTCTTGGTCTTCCTTTCCTGGGTTGGTCCTCATGTGTGCCAGTTTCGTTGTAGCGCTTGATGGTTTTTACGACTCCACTTGGGGACACATTTAAAGTTTTCCGGACTGACTGACCTTCATTTCTTAAAGTAATGATGGCCACTCGTTTTTCTTTAGTTAGCTGATTGGTTCTTGCCATAATATGAATTTTAACAGTTGTCCAATAGGGCTGTCGGCTGTGTATTAACCTGACTTCTGCACAACACAACTGATGGTCCCAACCCCATTGATAAAGCAAGAAATTCCACTAATTAACCCTGATAAGGCACACCTGTGAAGTGAAAACCATTTCAGGTGACTACCTCTTGAAGCTCATCGAGAGAATGCCCAGAGTGTGCAAAGCAGTAATCAGAGCAAAGGGTGGCTATTTTGAAGAACCTAGAATATAAAACATGTTTTCAGTTATTTCACCTTTTTTTGTTAAGTACATAACCCCACATGTGTTCATTCATAGTTCTGATGCCTTCAGAGCTGGTAACAGGGAGGAGGTGAGAACAATACAGGGGGAACTGAAGGTGAAGATCAAGGAGGCTAAGGAGAGGTACAGGAGAAAGCTGGAGTGGAAACTCCAGCAGAACAACATGAGGGAGGTCTGGAGTGGAATGAGGACCATCACTGGCTTCAGGACCAACAGCGATAGAGGAGTTGAAGGCAGCGATGCCATCATCTGCCTGCTCAACCGTGTCTACGCCCAACTGGACAAGCCGGCGAGCACTGTGAGAGTTATGTTGTTTGACTTCTCCAGTGCGTTCAACACCATCCGTCCAGCTCTACTGGGTGACAAGCTGGCAGCAATGCAGGTGGATGCCTCTCTGGTGTCCTGGATTGTAGACTACTTGACTGGCAGACCACAGTACATGCACTTGCAACACTGTGTGTCAGACAGAGTGGTCAGCAATACTGGGGCCCCACAGCGGACTGTCCTCTCTCCCTTCCTCTTCACCCTCTACACCACTGACTTAAGCTATTGCACTGAGACCTGCCATCTTCAGAAGTTTTCTGATGACTCTGCCATAGTTGGATGTATCAGCAAGGGTGATGAGGATGAGTACAGGGCTGCTGTGGATAACATGTCACATGGTGTGAGCAGAACCATCTGCAGCTCAACGTGGCAAAGACAAAGGAACTGGTTGTGGATTTGAAGAGAACCAAGACACGGGTGACCCCGATTTCCATCCAGGGGGTCAGTGTGGACATTGTGGAGGACTATAAGTACCTGGGGGTCCACACTGACAATAAACTGGACTGGGCTAAGAACATCGACGCTCTCTACAGGAAGGGCCAGTCGTCTCTATTTTCTGAGGTCCTTCAACATCTGCCGGACTATGCTCAAGATTTTTTATGAGTCTGTGGTTGCCAGTGCTATCCTCTATGCTGTTGTGTGCTGGGGCAGCAGGCTGAGAGTGGCTGACACCAACAGACTCAACAAACTGAATACGCAAGGCCAGTGATGTTGTGGGAATGGCGTGTGACTCTCTGATGGTGGTGTCAGAGAGGAGGATGCTGTCTAAGCTGCGAACTATCTTGGACAATGTCTCACACCCACTCCACCATGTGCTGGTCGGGCACAAGAGTGCTTTCAGTGGGAGACTCAGACCACCAAAATGCACCACTGAGCGCCACAGGAAATCATTCCTGCCTGTGGCCATCAATCTGTACAACTCCTCCCTCTGAGTTGCTCTTGGACTGTTTCACCACTGTCAACAACTCAAAATAAATTATTACATATTTATTCTTCACTTATCTGTGCAATAACTGTCTGTATCTAAGGTTCCTGTATATATTTGTAAATTATGTTGTTAGGTCACTACATATATATTTTGTAAATTATCTTCTCATATTGTCTTATATTTTTACTTATTTTTGCACTATATGTTCTTCTACACTTGTTTGCACTATATCTTCTTTCTTTCTACACTTGTAAGGAGCACCTGTAACACAACAATTTCCCCTTGGGGATCAGTAAAGTATTTCTGATTTTGATTCTGATTCTGATCTCAGAAAATGGATGGAACTTTTAGTGGACCAGACGGAAATTTTGTTACTTTTAGATCATTAATGTTTAGCTTGAACATTGCCTGCTTGTAGTCAGTCTAAAGGCTATACAAAGTGCAACAAGTTTCTACATATTCCATGTATATTAAGACGACAGAGAGAGAGACAGAGAGACAGTGCTCATTCAAAGAAAGGGGAGGGACAAGGGGAGAGTGAGCGTGTGTGAGCAAGTAAGAGAGAGAGAGAAAATGGACATTCCAGTTTTGTTGTCCTAAAAATGGCAGTACTTTCTGAAACATTTTTTCCATCACATTCCCATCATGTTATGATGTCAGGACTGACACCAATGTGTGTGATAGATGTTCTAGTTTATTTTGATACCCTGGCCATCGCTCTAGCTTAAAAATTGACCTCCATACCATCGCTAAAAGTGCATGGAACATAGCTTTAATCGTGTTGACGTTAATCGTGTTGACATTAATCGCGGAGATTAATGACTTAACTTTGACAGCACACTATATATATATACATATATATATATATATATATATATATATATATATATATATACACATATATATATATATATACACATATATATATATATATATATATATATATATATATATATATATACATATATATATATATACATATACATATATATATACATATATATATGTGGGAGGGAGTCTTCCTCAAGCTGGGGTCCTATACCACCGGCCTGGGAGTTTGAGGGTTCTGTGCAGTATCATAGCTGTTCCTCGGACTGCGCTCTTGACAGACACCTCACATGTTGTACCTGAAATCTGCTGAAGCCACTCCCTCAGTTTGGGGATCACAGCCCCGAGTGCTCCGATTACCACTGGCGCCACTGTTGCCTTTACTCCCGACATCTTTTCTAGCTACTCTTGCAGCCATTGGTATTTTTCAAACTTCTCGTGTTCCTTCTGTAGGAAAATTACCTGTAGGTTAATTTTGCACTCGTTTGGGCACCACCCTCTCTACAGAAAGTGACCGTAATCAAATTAATAACTACGTAAATCAATAATTAATTGTCGGTACACTTATCAATTATAAATCAGTTTCAATATCTAAGTTCTAAGTTCTCTATAGAGTGATCGTAGTTTCAGTTCAAGGACATACATAGACAACGACTTGGCGATAAATGAAAATTTATTTGATGAAAGGTTTAACAACTGCGGAAATTAATCTTAAATGGAGATGAGATGAAATTATGTAAGATCACAGGAAGTGTAAATGGGTGGAAGCAATAGAAAACACTTTAGCAGTTATTCAGTTTGGCGATAGTGAGAAGAGTGTGTAACTTTGGATAAATTGCTGGCGCAAAGCTATTTACCTAACGAAACCTAAATTGAGATCCGAATAATTAAGTCTCCTATTCGACATCAACTCTTATCACAACACAGCGGCTGCATCAGGTGAGGGAAGGCTTGCCTACTTTCTTTGCAGTTTTGATCCAATCAGACGTGTCTCAGGGGACCCCAGCCGTCTCTTACCACTCGGGTTCACTTCACAGTCTCCCCGCGGGACGGTGCCAACGGGAACCAGTGATGGGCGACGGTCTGACAGCGAAGTCCTTCTGGTGGTCCTCAAACGTCCGTTATCTTGAGCTGCTGAAAGTCTTAGTTTGGCAAAAGAGTCCCTGCTTTGGGTATAATTCCGGCAGGTGGCTGGCCGCTGGACCTGATGGATCTTGGATGGAGTTGCAGGTCGAATAGAAGCTCCATTATGGGAGCGTAGCTACCGGCTTATGATAAAGTTGGAACAATCTCATTGTCCGTACGAGATTATTACTAAAGCTATCATTAATACTCAAAAATAAAATCAATGCGATCGGTGGGCTTGGTCACCTCAGGTGTGATATTACTGGAGGCCCAAAGGAAAAAAAAGGAAACTCAGGACTGGCAAGCAATCCTGGTGCACAGAGCTTAATATTGCCAATCACACGGAGTGGGAAAAGTTACGCGGAGACTGAGACTAAGAGCGTAACGGGTAAAGCATAAAAAGTCTCCCGACAAGAAAAGTCAGATAAAGAAAAAAACAACGAAAAAGAAACAGGAACTGGAGAAGAAGAAGAAAAGAAGAAGAGCAGAAGAGAGCAAAAACTGCCGAGCCTCTGAGTTTTATCTAACAGAATTCAGTGGGCGTGTTTCACACAAGGCGGGTCTCTCAGTTTAAGCATTGATTTTTCAGATCATATACTTTCACATTTTACTCGTGATAGTCACATACTCTTCCCATTATGGTCAAAAATCGGCTTTTATACCATCACATTTAGACATCATATATTTCTTCTACGACGTACATACTTATCCTTGAATCAACAAGAAAAGAACAAGAAGAAGAAGAACGGAAAAAGAAAAAAAATGTTTTGTGCACAAACATTACCAATTGGTTTGCGGGTGCATCAACATACTAAGCATACACTAATAACACTGGTTGATTAATCAAGCTACTATTCTTGAACTCAAACTATGATACGCAATTCCTAGGGGATTCTTGCTTAACTATCGTCATGGGAGGGCAGTATGACGCTACTTTTAAATGAGGGGTTACAATGTTATAACATGAGTAGCATGTATACTTCACATTTAGGAGACATATTACTTTTGGTTAACCAGATAGCTTATTCTTTGCTTAGAAACGTGTCTAGAGCTTTGTCTCCCATAAGGGTGTGAAGTAATAGACAAAGGCAAAGAACTCAGAATAGAGGAGAGAGGATGGGGGTGGTATTTAGTCCTGGAGACAACAGTCTGTGTGAATTGGTGTCCCTGCTGGGTTTTCCAGGATGCAGATCAGTGACCTGGAGACTGAAAGGTTTCAAAACTGACACCCAGACATAAACACCAATCCATTTTTGAGTTCAGGCTGGGTCAGAGCCGTTAAACTTTGGCTCTCAGAGGACCCCTCCTCACCTTTTGTCCATATGTTTGCAGTTCCTGTTTTGGAGTGTAAAAGTTCACCAGGCTGTTCCTCCTACACTTCATTATGATGTTGCTCTACTCGGCATTGCTACATCTGTCATCACTGCCTTCTTCAGGGGACAATACAACATTTCCCCAAAAGAGACGCCAAAAAAACAACCTTTCAGAAAAAAACTACAACATTTCCCAAAACACTACAATATTTCAGAAAACCCTGCGACATTTACCAAAGCACTACAACATTTGGGAAAATAATGAAATATTTCCCAAAACACTGCACATTTCAGAAAACACTATGTTTCCCACAACACTCCATTTCTCAAACACTACAGTATTTAAGAAAACAAAGCATTTCCCAAAACCCTACAAAATTTCAGACAACACACCATCTCTCAAAACATTACATTTCAGAAAACACTGTAAGATTTCCTAAAATACTACAATATTTCAGAAAAAATTGCAACATTTCCCAAAACACTACAACATATCCCAAAACACTACAAAATTTCCCAAAACACTTCACCATTTCCCCAAAACACTACAACATTTCAAAAAGCACTGCAACATTTCCCAAAATTCAATTCAATTCAATTCAATTCAATTCAATTCAATTCAATTCAATTCAAATCAATTCAATTCAATTCAGTTTTATTTATAAAGCCCAATATCACAAATCACAATTTGCCTCAGAGGGCTTTACAGCATATGACATCCCTCTGTCCTTTGGACCCTCACAGCGGATAAGGAAATCCCCCCCCCCCCCCCCAAAGAAAAAACCTTCAGTGGGGGGGAACTGAGGGGGATCCCTCTTCCAGGATGGACAGACGTGCAATACATGGCGTACAGAACAGATCAGCATAATAAAGAATTCTGAAGATGGCGCCGCACTAGTGGCAGCCTGTTACAGCAGCTCCCGCTCACTATTCAGTTTTTTCTGCCTTATTTCTGTCTTTTTTTCTATTTTTTAATTTATTCTATGTGTCCGTCTTTTTAAACTGACCAGTGAACCATGGAGCCTAAAGTCGCCGAGTTTGTTCTGGTCTTTCTATTACTTTTTTCTCTGTTTTCGACCGTGTCTGGGGACCCAGTATGCAGCCATGGCTCTATTGTTTACAGTAGGGATCAGCTGTTAGCGCTCCGTAACACCGCGGTGCTGCCCCATGAGAGACCCGACGTCCCCCGCGAGCTGAAAAGGAGGAGACAGGGGAGCCGGGCCGGAGCCGACCGCCGCGCCAGGAAGAGGAGATATAGATCCGTCCATCCCATCCATCATCATGGGGAATGTGAGATCTCTTCCCAACAAGATGGATGAGTTAGCGGCGCTGACCCGGCACCAGAGGGACTACCGGGAGTGCAGCATCATGATGTTTACGGAGACATGGCTGACTGCGCTCACTCCAGACACGGCCGTGGAGCTGGATGGCTTCCAGCTGCTATGGGCGGACAGGACGAGGGAGAGCGGTAAGAGGAAAGGAGGGGGGCTGGCAGTGTTTGTGAATGATAGATGGTGTAACTCTGGACACATCACTATTAAAGAACAGCTCTGCCGCAAGGACATTGAACTGTTAGCCATTAGCATGAGGCCATATTACCTTCCGCAGGAATTCTCGCATGTTATCGCGATAGCTGTGTATATTCCCCCCTCTGCTAACGCTGACGCAGCCTGTGATGTCCTCCACTCTGTCACAAGCAGGCTGCAGACAGAGCACCCACAGGCCTTCCTTCTTATCTCTGGGGACTTTAATCATGCCTCTCCATCCTCTACTCTGCCCACATTCATCCAGTATGTTTCCTGCCACACCAGAGACAATAAAATATTGGATTTGTGTTATGCCAATACCAAGGAGGCATACACTTCGTCCCCCCCCCCCCCCCGGGAAGATCTGACCACAACCTGGTTCATCTCCTGCCTGTGTACAAACCTCTCGTGCACAGGCAACCAGCCATGTCCCGCACAGTGAAGAGATGGTCCGAGGAGGCTGAGGAGGCTCTGAAGGACTGTTTTGACACAACTGTGTGGGAGGAATTTTGTGATTCTCACGGGGAGGATATCGACAGTCTCACACACTGCATTACGGACCATATCAACTTCTGTGTGGAAAACATCGTACCCACCAGGACTGTACGCCATTTTCCCAACAATAAACCGTGGATTAACCCAGACATAAAGGCTCTCCTTAAGGAGAAGTAGAGGGCCTTTAAGTCTGGAAACAAGGATGAGCTGAAGGCTGTGCAGAAGAAGCTGAGAAGGAAGATCAGGGAGGGGAAAAGCACCTTCAGGAGGAAGATGGAGGATCAGCTGCAGAAAAAAAAAATGTCAGCGGAGTCTGGAGAGGCCTGAAAGCCATCTCCGGCCACAGGGAACCTGATTTCCAAGCTGCGGGGGACCAAAAGTGGGAAAATGACTTGAACATATTCTTCAATAGATTTGATCGGTCATCTACCCCTTCCCCGGCCCAGTCCTCCATGCTGCAGCCCCCCCTCTCTGCACCTAGTGCACACTGCCCCAACTCCTTCCCCACCTGCTCCTCCCTCCCTACAACACTCAGCTCACAGCCACCCCCCACTGCTCATCCCATCAACCCAACCCCCCCACTCACACCCTCCAGCACACAGCCCCCCTGCCCAAACCTGTCCCTCACAACAACCCAGGTGAGAAAGCAGCTCCGGAAGATCAAAGCGAGGAAGGCCGCAGGTCCAGACGGCATCAGCTCCAGGCTCCTCAAGTCCTGCGCAGACCAACTGTATGGGATTGTTGAGCACATGTTCAACTTGAGCCTGAAGCTGGGGAGAGTACCACAGCAGTGGAAAACATCCTGCGTGGTACCTGTGCCCAAGACTCCGCACCCCAAGGACTTCAGCAGCTACAGGCCGGTGGCACTAACATCCCACCTGATGAAGACCCTGGAGCGGCTGGTCCTTGTTCATCTCCGCCCCCTGGTGAGCGCATCGTTGGATCCACTTCAGTTTGCCTACCAGCCTGGCATCGGGGTGGACAACCCTGTCATCCTCCTCCAACACCGAGCTCTCTCTCACCTGGAGAAACCTGGGAGTACTGTGAGAATCATGTTTTTTTATTTCTCCAGTGCTTTCAACACCATACAGCCTGCACTGCTGAGGGACAAGCTGGAGCACACCGGGGTGGACCAGCACCTCACACACTGGATTTTGGACTACCTCACCAACCGCCCACAGTATGTGAGAACACGGGACTGTGTGTCCGACATGGTCATCTGCAGCACGGGGGCCCCGCAGGGAACGGTCCTGGCTCCGTTCCTCTTCACCCTCTACACTGCAGACTTCTCATACAACACACCCACCTGTCACCTGCAGAAGTTTTCTGACGACTCTGCAATCGTCGGCCTCATCACAGATGGGGACGACAGAGAGTACAGAGAACTGACGCAGGACTTTGTGCACTGGTGCCAGCGGAACTGCCTCCAGATCAACACGGGGAAAACCAAAGAACTGGTGGTGGATTTCCGCAGGCGAACACTCTTCCCCCCGACACCGGTGAACATCCAAGGCACGGACATCGAGATGGTGACATCTTATAAGTACCTGGGTGTTCACCTGAACAATAAACTGGACTGGACTCATAACAGCACCGCACTTTACAAGAAAGGCCAGAGAAGACTCTATCTGCTCAGGGGACTGAGGTCTTTTGGAGTGCAGGGGGCACTCCTGTAGACTTTTTATGACACTGTGGTGGCATCAGCCATTTTCTATGGAGTGGTCTGCTGGGGGAGCAGCATCTCGACAGCTGACAGGAAGAGACTTGATAAACTGATCAAGAGGGCCAGCTCTGTCCTGGGATGCCCCCTCGACTCAGTGGGGGTGGTAGGTGAGAGGAGGATGATGGTTAGGCTGTCATCCATGATGGAGAATGACTTCCACCCCCTGCAGGACACTTTGAGAACACTGGAGAGCTCCTTCAGCAACAGACTGCTTCACCCAAAGTGTGTGAAGGAGCGCTTTCGTAGGTCCTTCCTTCCTGCAGCTGTCAGACTCTACAACCAGCAGTGCTCCCAGTAGACCACACACACACATACATACACACCAACAGACTGCACTATAATGCACATTTGGAAAGACTGTATATATTGTGTATTATTTCTATATTTTAAACTCCACGTGTTCCTCTTTTAATTTCTCATACTTTTTATATACTGTTTATATTGCTACTATTTATTGTCTCTGTACTGTTGTTCCCTATCCTTGCTATCCACTTTGCTGCTGTAACACTGGAAATTTCCCTGCTGTGGGACTAATAAAGGATATCTTATCTTATCTTATCTTAAATTTACAGTAATCCATATGACACAATGAGACATAAAGAGAGACAGAGACAGAGAGAGAAGTTTAGACAGAGCCAGAGAGAGATGCACGGCAGACAGCAATGCTAATAGCTTACAACAACATTATTTTAGGTAACAATATTATAGTAATAATAATGGTAATTGTGGTACAATATGTTGTAGGTATATATTAATAAATAATAGTATAGATATGTGACAATAATCATGTGTATAATAACAGTACAAGTATTACTAATAGTAACAGCAGGAGTGGGAGGCATCAGGCAGGACCACGGCACCAGCACAACCACGACACATCATCCAGGCACAGCTGCAATACAAGTTAACCTGCGAGGGAGTGGAGCACAAATGCTTCGCAGAACAAGCAGAGTTAGGGACATGCAGTAGAGCCAAATTAGTGACATGCAGTAGAGCTGAGTTAGTGAGATGCAGTATGTTAGCAAAGGAGAGGGAGAGAAAGAAGGAGAGAAGGGGCTCAGTGTATTATAGAAGGTCCCTCAGCAGACTAGACCTATGTCAACCTAACTAGGGGCTGGTCCAATACAAGCCTGAGCCAGCCCTAACTATAAGCTTTATCATAAAGGAAAGTCTTCAGTCTAGTCTTGAATGTGGAGATGGTGACTGCCTCCCAGACCGAAACAGGAAGGTGATTCAACAGAAGAGGAGCCTGATAGCTGAAGGCTCTGGCTCCCATTCTACTTTTGGAGACTTTAGGAACCATGAGTAACCCTGCATTCTCAGAGTGCAGTGTTCTGGTGGGATAATCAAGCACTAGGAGCTCTCTAAGATATGATGAAGCCTGATCATTTAGAGCTTTGTAAGTTAGTAGTAAGATTTAAATTCAATTCTGGATTTTACAGGGAGCCAATGCAGAGAAGCTAAAACAGGAGTAATGTGATCTTGTTTCTTAGTTCCTGTCAGTACACGTGCCGCTGAGTTCTGGATCAGCTGGGGAGTTTTTAGAGACTTATTAGAGCTACCTGATAATAGGGAAGTGAAGTTTGTTTTATATGGGAGTTAAAGTACAAATCTTGATCAAATATTACTCCGAGGTTTCTTACAGTAGAGCTAGACGCCAGAGCAATGCCATCTGGAGAAACTATATCATCAGATAAAGAGTTTGGGGCCAAGAACAATAACTTGGAAATTGGAGCTCATTCTGGTTTTTATATCTTTAAGGCATTTTCGAAGTTTAGTTAATTGATCAGTTTCTTCTGGCTATATCAATAGATATAATTGTGTATCATCTGCATAACAATAGGAATTTATAGAGTGATTACTAATGATGTTACCTAAGGGAAGCATATATGAAGTGAGCAGAACTGGTCTGAGCACAGAAGCACAGAAGATGATTCATCATGAACGCAAAATAACTGAAATCAATCACATAAATAAGATTTAAATCAGCTTAGTGCGTAACCTTTTAGGCCAATTAAATGTTCAAGTCTCTGTATCAGAACTTGATGGTCAACTGTGTCAAATGCGGCACTAAGATCTAATAAAACAAGTACAGAGACACAACCTTTGTCTGAAGCCATCAGAAGATCATTTGTAATTTTTACTTGTGCTGTCTCAGTACTATGATGCACTCTAAAGCCTGACTGAAATTCCTCAAAAAAAATTATTGTTGTGGGGAGAGTCACACAGCTGCTTTGCGACTACTTTCTCAAGGATCTTTGAAAGAAAGGAAAAATTAGGTATTGGTCTATAGTTGGCTAACACCCCCGAATCCAGGGTAGGCTTTTTTAGAAGAGGTTTAATTACAGCTACCTTAAAAGACTGCGGTACATAGCCTGTTAATAAAGATATATTGATAATGTCTGATATGTAAGTCTTAACTAAAGTTAGAATTTCCCTAAGTAGCCAAGTGAAGAAGAAGAAGAAGAAGCTTTATTGTCACTATAATAAATACAGTGAAATTTCGTATGGTGCTCTCTTGTAGCAGCTAGAATGTCCTCGTCATAAAATAAACTGGGGGGGGGTCATGGTTCCTGAAGCAGTCTCTTCACAGCCATGGGGAAGAAGCTGTGTTTCAGTCTGTTGGTGCGGGCTCTCATGACTCTGAGTCTGCCAGAGGGAAGGCTGGTGAATAGAGAGTATCCTGGGTGGGCGGGGTCATTCCGAATCTTTGTGGCCCGTCGGAGGAGACGGCTGGAATAGATCTCCTCTAGGCGTGGAAGTGGGGAGCCGATGATCCACTGAGCCGTCTTGATGACCCGCTGCAGTTGTTTCTTTTCAGATGCAGTGCAGCTGGCCTACCACACCGTACAGCCATAGGTGAGGACACTCTCTATTGTGTAGTGGTAGAAGTTTCTCAGCAGAGGTGGATGGAGTTTGTTCCTCCTCAGTGTTCTAAGAAAGAAGAGACGCTGCTGGGCCTTTTTGATGATGTGGGTGGTGTTCACAGTCCAGCCCAGGTCCTCCGAGATGTGCAGGCCAAGAAACTTAAAGCTGGTGACCCATTCCACTTCCTCCCCATTGATGCTCAGGCCTGAGTGCAGTGTGGTCCTCGACTTCCGGAAATCAATAATAACTTCTTTTGTCTTCTTGGTGTTGAGGTTGAGGTGGTTATCACTGCACCAGGCCGCCAGTGCTTGGACCTCCTCCCTGTATGGTGTCTCATAACCGTTGTCGATGAGCCCCACAACGGTTGTATCATCCGCAAATTTTATGAGGGTGTTGGAGTCGTGAGTAGCGACACAGTCATAAGTGTACAGTGTGTACAAGACTGGACTCAGCACACAGCCCTGAGGAACACCAGTATTGAGGACGATGGTGGAGGATGTGGAGGTACCCATTCTGACATGCTGGGGTCTGTTAGTCAGGAAGTCCTTGATCCACAGACAGAGGGAGGTTCCAAGTTGCAGTGTGTGCAGTTTGTTGATGAGTCTGCTGGGGCTGATGGAGTTAAATGCCGAGCTGAGGTCAACAAAAAGCATCCTGATATATGTGTTGGGGCTTTCAATGTGGCTGAGAGCGGTGTGGAGGGCGATGGAGATGGCGTCGTCTGTGGACCTGTTGGACCTGTAGGCGAACTGATGTTGATCAAAGCCAGGTGGGATGTGGGCCTTGACATGCTGTAACACCAGTCTCTCCATACATTTCATGATCACCGGTGTCAGGGCCACAGGCCGGTAATCATTCAACCCTGTGATGGCAGAGGATTTGGGCACAGGGATTATGGTGGCAGTTTTCAGGCAGGTGGGGACTGTGGCTTGCTGCAGTGAATGGTTGAAGATGTTAGTGAATACTGCAGCAAGCTGGTGAGCACATGATTTCAGCACTCTCCCTGGTACTCCATCCGGTCCTGGTGCTTTCTTGGTGTCGATGCCACGCAGGACTCGCAGTACCTGATGTTGTTGGATGGTAGGGGGCTGGTCGTGCTCTGATAATGTCAGCTGTGTGTCCTCTGCCTGTCTGTTGTCCTCTTCAAAGCGGGAGTAAAAGGTGTTAAGCTGGTCTGGGAGAGAAGTGTCGGTGGGGGGGTGGGGGCGGGGGGGGGGGTGTTATGTGGCATTGTTTGTAGTCAGTTATATTCTGTATGCCTTTCCACATGGAGTGGGGGTTGTTCTCCCTGAAGTTGGCCTCTATCTGCTCTCTGTACTTTGTTTTAGCAGCCTTGATGCCTCTGTTCAGGTCCGCTCTAGCCCTCCTGTAGGCTTCCCTGTCCCTTGACCTCAGTGCTGAATCCCTGGCCTGAAGTAGTGCTCGGATACTGGCGTTAAACCAGGGTTTTTGGTTGGGAAATGTTTTCACCTGTTTCCTTCATGTTACATTATCCATGCAGAAACTGATGTATGATAGTACAGAGGAGATGTGGAGTTCAATGTCTGGGTCTTCAAAGAGCTTCCATATGGTGTCCTCAAAACAGTCCTGCAAGGATAGTGTGGCCTCCTCAGTCCAGCACCGCACTGACTTGTACTGTGGCTTAGAACTGCAGATGAGGGGCTTGTAAGCTGGTGTCAGGAACAGGGAAAGATTGTCCCAGGTGGGGGGAGTGGCGGGCTCTGTAGGCTCCAGAGATGTTGGTGTAGACCTGGTCTAGTGTTCTGCCCTTCCTTGTTTGAGTGTCAACATTCTTGTAAAATCTGGGGAGCACAGCCTTTAAGTTAGTGTGATTAAAGTCTCCAGCCACGATGAAGAAGCCCTCTGGGTGTTTGTTTTGTTGCCTGGTGATGCTATCATGCAGCCTGCTCATAGCTACGTTCGCATTAGCTCACGGGTGGATATACACGGCAGTTACAAACACTTGGGTTATTTCCCTGGGCAAATAAAAAGGTCTGCACTTCAAAATTAGAAACTCCAGGTCTGGACAGCAGTGTCTCTCAATGACGGCAGTGTCCGTGCACCAACTGTTGTTAATATAGACGCACACACCTCCTCCCCTCCTCTTACCGGAGTCCGATGTGCGATCCGCCCGGAAGATCGTACGTCCTGCTAGCTCCACGGCTAGGTCCGGGATGTTTTCATGCAGCCAGGTCTCTGTTATCACCATGATACAGCTGTCTATCCGGTTGTTAACATCCCGTAGTTTCATCTCGTCCATCTTGTTAACCAGGGAGCGGACGTTGGCTAGAAAGACGCTTGGAACCGCTGGTTTGTGTGGAGCGGCAAGTTGGGATGAGGTCTAAGAGACACATTGAAGCCATGTGGCTGATGACGGTGTACAAAGTCCCATTAACAGCAGTGGAAGGAGTGGAGCGTACGATCAATAAGCACCTCAGAAGGTGGCTTGGGATCCCTCCAAGTTTCATATCGGTCGGGCTGTACATCAGATCTGGGCAACTACAACTACCTCTGTCATCCCTTGTTGAGGAGTTCGGGGTGGCAAAGTGCAGGGTTGCCATGACCTTTAGGGACTCAAGAGACAACAAGGTCAGGGAAGCTGGGATAACAACCAGATCAGGATGGAAGTGGGAGGCTTCTACAGCACTGGTCCAAGCAGAAGGGAATCTCAAGCTCAAAGACATCATAGGAGCACCCTGCACAGGCAGTCAAGGTCTGGGAATGACCCACTTCCAAAAGTGGGGAAAAGCCAGTCCAAGGGAGAGGAGAACCATGGTCCAGGCAGAAATAAGGAACCCAGAGGAAGAGCGGAGGAAGGCGAGAGTGGTGGAGCTAGGATACCAGGGAGCCTGGACAAGGTGGGACCTCCCTAGGAGGAAGCTGACATGGGCAGACCTATGGAGGCTCGAGCCATTCTGGATCTCCTTCTTGCTGAGGGCCGTCTATGACACCCTACCAATCCCTGTGAACCCTTACAGATGGGGTATGAGAGATGACCCAATGTGCAAGCTCTGTGGGAAAAACAGAACCATGGCACACATCCTGTCAGGATGCAAGATCGCTCTGACCCAAGGCAGATACAGGTAGTGCCACAATAAAGTGTTAGCCGTGCTTACTGGCATCTTAGAGCAGGCAAGAACCCAGAAATGCCAATTCAAGGGCAAGCAGCTACCTGTAATTATATTTGTCAAGGAACGAGCAAAGCTATCAGTGCCTGATAAAACCACGGCAAGTCTCCTGCAGTCAGCCAAAGCATGGGAGCTAAGGGTAAACCTGAAGAGAAGGCTCCAGTTCCCAGATGTCGTCCACACAACCTTGCGACCAGACGCAGTTCTGTTCTCCACTGAATCAATCAATCAATCAATCAATTTTATTTATAAAGCCCAATATCACAAATCACAATTTGCCTCAGAGGGCTTTACAGCATACAACATCCCTCTGTCCTTTGGACCCTCACAGCGGCTAAGGAAAAACTCCCCAAAAAAACCCCTTTAACGGGGAGAAAAAAATGGTAGAAACCTCAGGAAGAGCGACTGAAGGAGGGATCCCTCTTCCAGGACGGACAGACGAGCAATAGATGTTGTACAGAACAGATCAATATAATGAATTAACAGTAATCCATATGACACAATGAGACATAAGGAGAAACAGATATTATATTAATAATATGATTATATATGTATGTGACAATAATGTTATGTGTATAATAGTCCAGGTATGACTAATAGTAACAGCAGCAGTGGGAGGCATCAGGCAGGACCACGGCAGCAGCACAACCACGACACATCATCCAGGCACAGCTGCGACACAAGTTAACCTGAGAGACAGTGGAGCACAAAGGCTCCGGAGAACAAGCCGAGTTAGTGACATGCAGTAGGCCCGGGTTAGAGAGATGCATTAACAGGACATGAGTACTAGCAAGGGAGAGAGAGAGAGAGAAAGGAGAGAAGGGGCTCGGTGTATTATAGAAGGTCCCCCGGCAGACTAGGCCTATATCAGCCTAACTAGGGGCTGGTCCAAGACAGGCCTGAGCCAGCCCTAACTATAAGCTATATCAAAAAGGAAAGTCTTAAGTCTAGTCTTGAAAGTGGCGACGGTGTCTGCCTCCCGGACCGAAACAGGAAGCTGATTCCACAAAAGAGGAGCCTGATAGCTGAAGGCTCTGGCTCCTGTTCTACTTTTGGAGACTTTAGGGACCACGAGTAACCCTGCATTCTCAGAGCGCAGTGTTCTGGTGGGATAATAGGGCACTATGAGCTCTCTAAGATATGATGGAGCCTGATCATTTAGAGCTTTGTAAGTTAAGAGAAGGATTTTAAATTCAATTCTGGATTTTATAGGGAGCCAGTGCAGAGAAGCTAAAACAGGAGAAATATGATCTCGTTTCTTAGTTCCTGTCAGTACACGTGCCGCCGCGTTCTGGATTAGCTGGAGAGTTTTCAGGCACTTATTAGAGCTACCTGATAATAGAGAATTACAGTAATCCAGCCTCGAGGTAACAAACGCATGGACCAATTTTTCAGCATCTTTTAGTGACAGGATAGGCCTAATTTTCGCAATATTACGCAGATGAAAAAATGCAGTCCGAGACGTTTGTTTTAAATGGGAGTTAAAAGACAAATCTTGATCAAATATTACGCCGAGGTTTCTTACGGTAGTGCTAGAGGCCAGAGCAATGCCATCCAGAGAAACTATATCATCAGATAAAGAGTTTCTGAGCTGTTTGGGGCCTAGAACAATAACTTCAGTTTTGTCTGAATTTAACATCAGGAAATTGGTGCTCATCCAGGTTTTTATATCTTTAAGGCATTTCTGAAGTTTAGTTAATTGATCCGTTTCTTCTGGCTTTATCGATAAATACAACTGTGTATCATCCGCATAACAATGGAAATTTATAGAGTGATTTCTAATGATGTTACCTAAGGGAAGCATATATAGCGTGAATAGAATTGGTCCGAGCACTGAACCTTGAGGTACTCCAAAACAAACTTTAGTACGTGAAGATGATTCATTATGAACGTGAACAAACTGAAAGCGATCGGATAAATAAGATTTAAACCAGCTTAGTGCAGAACCTTTAAGGCCAATTGAATGTTCCAGTCTCTGTAGCAGAATTTGATGGTCAATTGTGTCAAATGCGGCACTAAGATCTAGTAAAACAAGTACAGAGACGAGTCCTTGGTCTGAAGCAATCAGAAGATCATTTGTAATTTTAACTAGTGCTGTCTCGGTGCTATGATGCACTCTAAACCCTGACTGAAATTCCTCAAATAAATTGTTATCATGGAGAAAGTCACACAGCTGGTCTGCGACTACTTTCTCAAGGATCTTTGAGAGAAAGGGAAGGTTGGATATTGGTCTATAGTTGGCTAACACCTCTGGATCCAATGTGGGCTTTTTTAACAGAGGTTTAATTACAGCTACCTTAAAAGACTGTGGTACATAGCCCGTTAATAAAGATATATTGATCATGTCTAGTATGCAAGTGTTAACTAAAGGTAAGACTTCCTTAAGTAGCCTAGTTGGGATGGGGTCCAATAGACACGTTGATGACTTGGATGAAGAAATGATCGAGGTCAATTGTTGAATAGAAATCAGGGAGAAGCAATCTAGATATGTATCAGCACTTATAGCTGTGTTTGAAGGCAGATTAGTACTGTTAGACGGCAGGAGGTCATGAATTTTGCCTCTAACAGTTTAAATTTTGTCATTAAAAAAGCTCATAAAATCATTACTGCTAAGGGCTAAAAGGAATACAAGGCTCAATGGAGCTGTGACTCTCTGTGAGCCTGGCTACAGCGCTGAAAAGAAATCTGGGATTGTTTTTATTTTCTTCTATTAATGATGAGTAAGAGTTTGCTCTGGCATTGCGGAGGGCCCTCCTATACGTTATAAGACTGTCTTCCCAGACTAAATGAGATTCTGCCAGCTTGGTTAAACACCAATTTCTTTCAAATTTTTACAATATTTGTTTTAATTTTGGGGTTTGGGAGTTGTTCCAAGGAGCAAATTTTCTTTGCTTCGTTAACTTCTTTTTCAGGGGTGCTACTGAGTTAAATGTTGTTTGCAGCGAGTCTGCAGTGCTTTCGACAAGATGATCAATTTGGTAGAGTTTAAAGTCAGTATGATGAAGACCAAAGTTATCTCTGCAAGGAAAAAGTCACCATGGAGGAATGCTACACTGGTAAAAGCTCAAAAAAGAGAGTGTAGGCAGGCTGAACGCTGATGGCAAAAAAACAAACTTCAGGTTCATTATGACATCTATAAAGAGAATCTTCACATCTATAACCAAGAATTGAAAAGGGCAAGGCTGTCCTTTTTCTCTCAGATTAACAATAAAAACACCAACAACACCCGCACCTTATTCACTGTTGTCGACAGACTGACAAACCCCTCACCATCAGTCCCTCCTGAACTGCTGTCCAACAAGTCATTCAATGACTTTGCAGCTTTTTTCACTAATAAAATTCAGAGGATAAGACAAACGGTATGTGGCTCTACCTCAGGAAACGTGGTTATGTCACCTGTTCCTCCTTACTGTCTAATAAATCTAGAACATTTTCAACTCTTAGATCATGCATCTCTGACAGAAACTGTTCAGCACTTAAAGTCCACGACCTGCTGCCTTGACATGCTGCCTACAAGCTTTTTAAAAAATGTTTTTAATTGTGTTGCACCAGAAGTATTGCAGATAGTAAATACTTCTCTTCAATCAGGGTATTTTCCCGAGGCCTTGAAAACTGCAGGAATTAAACCTCTTTTAAAAAAGTAACTACAGGCCCATATCAAACCTCACATTTTTGGCAAAGATCATTGAAAGAGTTGTTTATCAACAAATTCACTCTTTCTTGATCCAAAACAATCTCTTCAATGTCTTCCAGTCAGGATTTTGACCACACCACAGCACTGAGACTGCACTTATTAAAGTTTAAATGACATACATCTCAACAGTGATGCATCGAAAACTTTAGTTTTGGTATTACTGGATCTCAGTGCTTCATTCAACACAGTTGATCACAACATACTGCTTGCTAAATTGGTTTAAATCTTACCTAAAAGATCAGGGGTCCGTTTCACAAAGCAGGTTTAGTGAAAACTCTGAGTCTATTAACCCTGAAATGAGGGAAACTCTGAGTTTTCCGTTTTACAAAGGGAGGTAACTCAAACCAGAGAAAGAGGGGTAACTCTAGCCTGTTTCACAGAGAGAGGTAACTTAAGCTCTCGGTCAGTTACCGTAGCAACAGACTCTATGAAACTAACCTGGTCGGGACCAGGTTTTTCTCAATGAACCTCGAGTTTCTCTCTGTCTCCGCCCTCTTTCAACCACACACGCTATTTGATTTCCTCATTCATTCAGTCAGCAGGCGAGTTTTGGCGTGACAGTTTCTTTTTTTTTTTTTAAAAACAGTCAGTAGGCCTATATTAGAAGTCGACTTTTTTCACGAACATGGAATGTCCTTTTGACAATGATCCCGTTGATGAAGGTGCAGCATTACTGCGCAGGGAATTAAATATTCATCGGGAGATGGTTATCAGACCACGCATAGATGGCATTTCCAGACAATTATCTGTTTGAGCGGTACCGTTTCACATCACAGTCCATCATCTACATACACAACCTAATCCGTCCTTACATTTGCAACATTACTAGCCGTAGTCATGCTCTCACATCCCAGCAGATACTGTGTGTTGCGCTGCGTTTCTTCGCAAATGGCAGTTTTTTGTATAATATCGGAGACGCAGAGCACTTAAGTAAGGCGACTGTATGCAGGGCAGTCAGAAAAGTGTGCCTCGCCCTGAAACGGCTATTACCCATCTTTGTGGTTTTCCCTGGACATAAACCTATCAGAGTCATCAAGGAGAGTTCCACGGGATTGCAGGTGAATGATGAAGAGATCCGTTAAATAAATTTTAAATTATACTCTGTTTATGACATTGTCCTGTAACCTCAGACTGGGATTAGTAATTTTAATTTCTTTTAGGATTTCCCAGTGTGATTGGCTGCATAGATGGCACACACATCCCCATCATGGCTCCCTCACATAATGAAGCCGATTATGTGAATAGGAAGTCCATTCACAGCATAAATGTGCAGGTACATGTGGATTGACTACTGTTTCAAAATGTTAAAGACTGCATCATAGTTCAACATCTGTCATTTTCTGCACTGTCAAGATCATATGTGATGCTGCAAACATAATTTCTGATGTGGAGGCCAAGTGGCCTGGGTCTGTTCATGACTCAAGGATTTATCGTGAGTCTAACCTGAGCAACAGACTGCAACGTGGTAGGTAGCCTAAAGATTTGCACAATATAATTCACTTGTCTCCCTCCTTTAATATGCTCTAATGTGTCCACTATACATTACAGGAGAGTTTGATGGCCTTCTGCTGGGTGACAGGGGTTACCCATGCCAACCTAGGCTGCTGACCCCTTACCCTGACCCTGAACCAGGCCCCCAACAACAACACTTCAGGGTGACCCCTGAGAGGGCCTGTGATATTATTGTGGCATGTGTTGTTCTTCATAATATTGCCACTATTAGAGGAGAGCAACACCCTGCCCTACAATTGAAGACCTTGATGATGACCCCATCCACCTGCCAGCTATGCAGGATGGCAGAGCAGTCAGAGACAGCATATGCTATCATCACTTTAGAGATTGAGTCACCATCATCACCAACACTACCACAGCAGTCAAATAAAGACACAATACACACTTCATTTGGTCTTCTTTATTTCCTACAAATACAAGAGCTAGTTTAGTTAATGTTCCAATAGTTAACATAATTAACATAATTCACCTGTGACCATCCACCCACCTCTAATTTGTGCTCCAGTATTTCAATTTCCAGATCTGCCCTCCTAATCTGGCTATCCAAGTATTTCATTTCTTTGTCGGTTTTTTGGATTTTTTTTAACAGGTGAATTTTATAAATCTCTTTTACTGGTAACTGGGAACACATAAGGAGGACATTAAATTATACAGTTGCACATGAATTCCACAGAATGAACCTCTGGTGTTTACTGAACATCCATCTCACTGTGTCAATCTGTGCAGTGGAAGTTGAGGGACCCTCCTGCTGCTGCCCAGCCATGCCCTGTTAAAAAGGATGAGAATGTGTTAATACTTCAGTGTAGACTAAATGTCACACTCTATATTCCACCAGAATGTTAAGAAATGTAAATGGGAAGACAACCATCAGTAACATATCAAGATGTTACCTCTACAGGCCTTTCTGGATCCCCCTCTGTAAAGGCAGCAGACACAGTTTCCTCGTGCTCTTCATCCTAGATGAGTGATATGTTTCAGTATACTTAAACTATCATTTGGCAAAATCTTTGGAGTATTGCCTACTTACAGTTACAAGGTCTGTTGTGGCGTGAGGGGGCTCCACCAGGCAGATGGCACCATCAGAATCTGTTGGGACAAAAGAAAAAAAAGACATGAAAGTGAAATAAATATTTTTATGAATAGGCTTTAAAAAGATATATAGGCCTAGGCATATTACATTTTATAAAGGCACTTGTGTCTTGGGGGTGAGCTCTGAAGATGAGCCCCCTCCAGGGATTCCCTCAGCCACTGGCCTTCCTATATTCTGGCTTAGGGCCAGCTCTTCTGCCTCCGTTAGAGGTGGCGGTGCTGGGCCACCACCCGTTTTACGGGCATCTGCCTTCTTTCTGTTGGCTGAGTAGAAGTCTGTGTTATCTTAAATAGGCTTAATTATTTAACAGAACATGATACAGATGAGAAGACATTTATGTGTGTGTGAAAACAGCATTATTTTTGGGATAAAACAACTGCACAGTCAAACAGCCACTTAATATTTACTTTACAATGTAAAACGTGATCAAAATGAGGTACCCCCATTAAATTATGCCGAGGTCTTACCTGTTTGAACAATGTTTTTATGTTTCATCTTAAGCTGCTGCCAAGAGAGCTTCTCCCCCGCGGGATTGCAGCTAAATGAAATAAATTAATGAGCTACCATTCAAGCAGTTTTCGCCTGTAATATTATTGTGATTGCAAAGGACTACATTTAAACTTACGCATTGACAAGAGCAGCAATGTTCTCCCACGCCGTCTCCCTCTCTTTTGCAGCTGCTGCGGTGTTGCACTTTTTTCTAAAAAAACATGTTCAAATTTGCCGTATGAGCGCATTAGGATTTCCAGTTCTAGCGGGGTGAAAAACGCCACCCTCCGCTTCCCCGTTGCCATGGTGATTCGTCGATTCGGGGCTCCATCGATGCTGTCTTTTTAGAGTGGTGGTGCACGCGCTTAACTCCAGGTGAAACTACTCCGACTTGATCAAACTAACTCAAATCAGCTGTTCTGGAACCGAAAACTCAGAGTTTCCTATCTCAGAGTAGATCAACTCAGAGTTCAAGGTTAGACTCAGAGTTTGTTGAATCTGCTTTGTGAAATGGACCCCAGGACTACTTTGTCTCATTAGGTAATTATGAATCTGAGCGAACAAAGATCACATGTGGGGTTCTTCAAGGCTCCATTCTTGGGCCACTTTTGTTCAATATCTACCTGCTCCCCCTTGCTCAGATTATGGAGTACTATAACAGCTCTTACCACACTTATGCTGATGACACACAACTCTACATGACAGTGTCACCACATGACTACAGTCCCTTACAGTCGCTGAGTGAGTGTATCCGACAAATCAGTCGGAGAAATCCGACAGTGGATGGGCCAGAATTTTCTTCAGCTCAATACAGAAAAGACAGAAGTCATTGCATTTGGTCTCAAAAATGCAAGGCTCGAGGTCAATGATCAACTTGCCTCAATGACACTAAAAACTACAGACCAAGCCAGAAATCTCGGTGTAGTTATGGACTCAGACATGAATTTTAACAGCCAAATAAAGTTTATTGCAAAATCAACCTATTACCATCTTAACAACATATCAAGAATTAAGGGATTTCTGTCTAAACAAGACACTGAAAAACTTGTTCATACATTTATTTTCAGTAGGTTAGATTATTGCAATGGTGTCTTTACAGGTCTCAGTAAAAAATCAATCAGGCAGCTGCAGCTCATCCAGAATGTGGTGTGGTTAAAACATTGAGTGGGTTTATGTACACTCTGACTGAAGCCAGTGGAGTCTAATAATGTGATAAACGGAGTAGAGATATATTTAAATTTTATTTAAATTAAATATTTAAAATATTTAAATATTAAAATTACCTACAATAATGATTTTATCTGATTTAAGAGCTAAACTGGATAAAAACTCTGAGAATTCAGATAAAATTTCTGAAAATGGGCCAGGAGCACAGTACACTATAACAAATAAAAGCTGATGTGAGATTTTCCAGGTCAGATGTTAAAGAGTAAGGACAACGCTTTCAAAGGAATTATAATCTAGTTTAGGTTTAGGGCAGATTAATAGACTAGAGTTAAAAATAGCTGCAACTCTCCCTCCTTGGCTGCTGCCTTGAGGAATGTGGGTATTACTATGACTGGGAGGAGCTGATTCATTTAGACTAACATATTCATCATGATCAATATGATTATCTGATCTTACTTTGTTTACTAACACCTGATATTTTTTTTTAATGGTTTTTAAGGTTTTTATGCACAACTCCTCTTTGTTTAACTTTAGATTTAAATCATTTAGGTGGTCGGGGGACAGACACCGTTTGTATAACACTATGGGTGGGTAACTGCACTAGAAGCTCAGACAAGTGTTTAAGACAGCGATTCTGATTCCTGGTCTCAACTCTGGGTTGTCAGGGTTTTGAATTAGTAATAAACTTGTCCAGGTTCATAGAGATGAGACCAGCTCCATCCAAAGTGGGATGAATGCCGTCTCTCCTAATCAGACCAGGTTTTCCCTAGAAAGTTTGCCAATTATTTATGAAGCCCACATCATTTGCTGGACACCACCTGGACAGTGAGCGATTGAATGGTGATGTGGCTAAACATCTCATCAGTTCTCATTTCCCAAAACACTACAATATTTCATAAATACTACATTTCCGAAAGCACTACATTTCCCAAAACACAACAACATTTCAGAAAACACTGCAACATTTCCTAAAATACTACAATATTTCAGAAAGCACTGCAACATTTCCCAAAACACTACATTTCAGAAAACACTACATTTCCCCAAACACTACAATATTTCAGAAAACACTACAATATTTCCCAAAAAATTGCAACATTTCCCAAAACACTACAACATTTCAGAAAACACTGCAACATTTCCCAAAACATTACATTTCAGAAAATACTGCAACATTTGCCAAAACACCACAAGACATCCCAAAATACGGCAATATTTCCCAAGTCACTTTGGACAACACTGCAGCATTTTGGGACACAACATTTCAGAAAGCACTGCCACATCTCCCAAAACACTACAACATTTCAGAGCACACAGCAACATTACGTAAAATACTACAATATTTCAGAAAACACTGCAACATTTCCCACATCACTACAAGTTATCCCAAAATACTACCATATTTCCCAAAACACTTATGACATCACTGCAGCATTTCTCAAAACACTACAATATTTTAGAAAGCACTGCAGTGTTTCCCAAAACACTACAATATTTTAGAAAACACTGCAACATTTCCAAAAAACACTGCACATTTCAGTTAATACTGCATTTCCAACAACACTACAACATTTCGGAAAACACTACATTTCCCAAAATGCTACAACATTTCAGAAAGCACTGAAGAATTCTCAAAACAATACAGCATTTTAAAAGAGAAAAACCTTCAACATTTCCAAAATCACAACAATGTTTCGGAAAACACTACATTTTCCGAAACACTACAACATTTCAGTAAACACTGCAACATTTTCCAAAACACCACATTTCCTAAAACACTACACCATATCCCAAAATTCTACAATATTTCCCAAATCACTTTGGAAAACACTGCAATATTTCTCAAAACACAACAACATTTCAGAAAACACTAACATTTCCTAAAATACTAAAATATTTCAGAAAACCCTGCAGCATTTCCCAAAACACCACATTTCAGAAAGCACTGAAATGTTTCCCAAAACATTTCAAACAACACAATATTTCCAAAAAAGCACTAAAATATTTAAAAAATACAGAATTTCCTAAAACACTTAAACATTGAAAAAGAAACCCGAAACGCTACAACATTTCAGAAAGCACTGCAACATTTCCTAAAACACTACAACAATTCAGAAAACACTGCAACATTTCCATAAATACGACAATATTTCAGAAAACACTGCAATATTTCCCAAAACACAACAGTTGCCAAAACACTACAACATATCCCAAATTACTACAATATTTCCCAAGTCACTTTGGAAAACAGTGCAACATTTTTGAAAACACTACAATATTCCAGAAAGCACTGCAATATTTCCCAGAAAACACTGCAGCATTTCCTAAAATACTACAATATTTCACAAAACAAGGCAATATTTCCCAAAACACTACAACATATCCCAAAATACTACAATATATCCCAAAACACTATAGAAAACACTGCCACATTTCCCAAGAAACACTACATTTTAGAAAACACTACATTTCCCAAAATACTACAGCATCTCAGAAAACACTGCAACATATCCCACAACACTTCAACATATCCCAAAATATTACATTTCCCAAAACACTAGATTTCAGAAAGCACTGCAATATTTCCCAAAATACTATAATATTTCAGAAAAACATGCAATGTTTCCCAAAACACTACAACATATCCCAATATACAACAATATTTCCCAAAACACTACAACAGTTCAGAAAACAATGCAACATTTCCCAAAACACTTAAACATTTCAGAAAACACTTAAACATTTCATAACCACTTCCAATATTTACTGAGGCTTTAAAGAGGACCTATTAGACTTATTTTTGGGCCTTTGTATTTGATTATTGGACTCCTATAGAGCAGCTACACATGATTACCCGCACCAAAAGCTTTGTAGATCTTTGGGACGCTGTGTCTCTCGCTGCATCGCTTCCTTGTATTTCCCGCATCCCACGAAAACGGTCTGTGTTATTTACTCCCCCCCACCCCACCCCACCCCCGACCCCGAGCCCACTCCGCTGTGATTGGTCACGCTCCCGAGGACTTCTGAAGGACTGCCGAGCGCTGCCGAACCCTACCTCCTTATTTTGCTGGTGCGGAAGTTTCACTTTTGAAAATGTCAACTTTTGAAATACAGCCGTATGTGTTGGATCCCGAATCTGATCCGGAGGTAGAGACTGGACAGCCTGAAGTTTCTCATGTACAGAGGTTACTTCAAGACGTCTCTGAATGGTAAGTTACGTTAGCCGTTAGTCGTAGCTTGTTGTTGTCATTACCTGCTTACCTCTGCGGCGTATTCCTGGGCATGTCCATATAAATAAGTCCAGCACGCATTGACGTCAATGGGACTACTCTGTTAAAAAAACACAGTAAAACACAGCTTGCAGAGCCATCCAAAACAGCTTCCAAGGCTCACCTCCAAATGCATAAAGCTCATTATTTGACGCTTTGGCATCGTTTAACACGAGTATCAGACATTGTAACAACATTTATAGGTCAGAAAAGAGGAAAAGCATAATAGTTCCCCTTAAACCAAAACTCGACTTGAAATAACAGTAACATCACAGCTTTGATCATTTAGTTTAAACAAATCTGAAATGTTGTTTGGTGCTGCTCAAACATGACATGCACTGCTGATTCTTTGAAAATATTTAATATTGGCTTACTCTGTTGGAGCATTGGCTTTTTTGTAGAAAGGTTGATAGTTGGTTTATTTATTTTCAGAAATCAGTGTTCTACAATTGTGTGTAAAGACTTATCCATTTTAAGTGGTTACTTGGAATTTATAGACCACTAAAGGGGGCACAATGAGGCATTATTTTCTCTGTTGTTGCTGATTATAAATAATTGATAAATGTAGAAAGTGAATGCATATGTGTAGCAGCTACTAGGTGCTCACAGAAGAGATATTGAAATGCCTCATGTGTAAGCTAGACAGACATTTTTCTAGCTTATTACTGTACTATTGGACGTGCTTCTACAATAACATAAAATACAAAGTAAATAAATACTGTATATACTAAACAATAAACATCAAATATCACAACAGTGACAGCATGCAGTATATTTGTTTTCATAAGCTTGATAATCGCTGGCATATAAGCTAACAAGGAAACAAACTGGAAGTACATTAATATTACCGAGAAAGAATTACTATGACGATATTGACATTTACTGCTCAGGAGGGTAAAAGACAGTCTAATCAAGTTTTATTCCCTGGTGCCACAAAGTCTATTCCCAACTAAGTCTGCGCAACAGCGCAGTACCATCACATATATTGTTAATGACCTGAATTTGAGTAGAAAAAAAAAACAGTGACTCTGAACATATAATAATTACTGCAGTTATACTGTAAAACACACTATACTGCATAGAAATATTGTCTTCTTAATGGCAAACTTAACTCTTGTAACTCTTTGAAATTAGCAACACTTAAATTCATTAATGAATTTAAGGGCATCATCATTTTTGTATTATATGTTGTATTTGTTGCATTTTAAAAATATTTTTGATTGGCTGCTACCTTGGCCAGGTCTCTCTTGCAAAATCTCAGTGGGATTGGTTAATAACTAAAAATTTAAAAACATGTAGTCTTTCCATCCCCACCACTGGTCAGAATTACAATTTTGGTGTACACACACTGTGATATCCACAAACTTAGTCCAACAAAGGAAAACACAATATTAGATGTGCCACCATTGTGAGTCAATATCCTTCTCTTTCAGTGGCCACCATGATGTGAACCAAGAAGGGTGGAGCATGATCTTACAGCATACTGATGAGTTGAGCAGGATTTACACTTCTGCCTCAGCTCTATGCAGAACGTACGCTGTAGCCTACACACGTGGTCTACGCCACTGTGAGCATTTATACTTGTGTGGTGGTGTGTCTGTGTCATTCTATGGTTACACTTCCATAAGACGGCAGGGTTTCTGTGAAGTGCTGTTTAGTTGACCACCAAAACACACATTAAACATGGCATGAGCGACAATTTCAAGCACAAGTACACTCTATCAGAGACAAAGCACTTGTCTTTCTTTTGCTGAGCACATTTTCCCCAAAATTGAAAAAATAAATAAATAAATAAAATAAAAATACAACATGTTTTTAGCACAAGCCTATGGTATTATATATTGTATAAATTAGCCTAGCAGCTAGCAGACATTTCCTCCACTCCTATGAAGCCAGAACAATGATTACATTTAACAAAGGTAATGGTACAAAATTCGGCTCCATTACAACTCACAAGGCTCACTGACGAAATGATAGTCATATAACAAACATGCTTTCCAAGCAAATATAACATGCTAATGTTATTAGCTCAAGCCTTTGGCATTTTACATTGTATAAATTAGCCTAGTGACAAACAGAGATTTCCTCTACTCACATGAAGCTAGGATAAATCACACAAAAGACTTAAAATGCTATTGTCTGGAGGCCTTATTGTCTTCACATTTTATTATTTCTTATCTGTGAAATTATAATAAATAAAAGCTTCATTTCCAATGAGGGAAATGGTTTTCAGCTTACAAAAATAACAGGAGGTCTGCACAGCTGTGACATGTAGTTACATTTCTAGGAAGGTGCATGTCAGACTAAGGCATAGGGTAACGGCGACGTAGAGCCACAGGTGCGCCTTCGATTCATCGTAGAAGTACACATTCGGCTTTAATAGTCCAGGTAGAGCTAGCTAATACCAACAGAGCATGAGCATGTTACTTCAGCCAGTTTAGTCACATAAAGGGAAGGCCTTTTTAACACTGGTTCTGCACCTTGGGGTGTATAAATACTGCAGCGTGGGGAGTAAAGATCCAGTGAGTGTGATGTAATGGTTTTTAATCCTTGCGTGCCTCCAGAGTCCTATTGTTATAACTGAGAGACCTCTTTTGCCATCTTTTGTTTATATTCCTGTATAAGGAGGATGGTGGCGGAAAGTGGCTCTCTGAATGCTGACAGAGTTAGGGTCTGTCAAGTGGAGTAGTGTTAGTTGATGAGTATTGTACTAGGTAGATGGGTAGGTTACTGAGGAGGAAGTGGGTATACTGTCCATACATTCCAAAGGCTTTTTGGTTCATAGGTGGATATACTGTATACAGCCAGAAAAAGAGATTGGTATACCCTGTATAACTGCATATACCCTCCACTACACTACAGGGCCTGTCCCAATCAGGCCCCCAGAAAGCAGCTCAGCCCTGCAGCAATTTTTTTCCAGTGGCCACCAGCAGTATTGTAGTGAAAAATCTCCTGCGGCCCAATAGCATTATCCCCATAGAACAGCATAATAAGAGAAACATTTGTAAAACTGTTGACATGACACCTTAAACTGCAAACAAGGTCAGTTATGAAACATTCTAGTCTGAATTTGTTAGCCATGGTGGTTTTAGATTTGTAAAATTTTCCTCAAGCCAAGAGAAGCCATTTAAAAATCTGTGACATCATCACAAAGTCTATTGGCCTAGTGGGAACTTGTGGGCGGGGCCAGCAAGAGAATCACTACTGCACATATTCAGTGAGCCCCATACTGCGAAAGTAAAGCCTGAAGCTAAAACACTTGAACTGGAACTTAAATGAATAGGTGCCATTTTGGCATCCAGTATCTAGTTATTAAAATCCATGGTCCTGATACATGCATTTTAAGTATCCTTGAGCAAGATACTGAACCGCACCTTGCCCCCGTTGGCTGTGAGTGTGTTAAAAGCTGAGTAGCAGGTGGCATCCTGTATGACAGCCTCGGCTACCAGTGCAGGAATGTGTGTGTGAATGGGTGAATGTGAGTGTAAAAAGCGCTTTCAGTGGTCTGATGACAACAAAGGTGCTGTGTAAGTGCAGTCCATTTACCATTTACACTTATGGTTTTGAGTGCTTGATTGCGCATTCATGCCGCACCAGGTAATATGCAAGTGTGTCCAAAGTTTGAAAAAATGAAAATGATAAATGTGACTTTTTCCTAATACCCTGGGAGTGGTACTTGAAGCGAAGGGTTTTCCACAAATTAATACAGTCTGTGCCACACCAGCCAAGTTGTTGGCGATGATACATTTTTATGCTGGTTTCAGGACCGACATTAATCAACAAACATTAAGAAGTTTAAGAATGTAGTATGTTGGTTGTACACACTGTAGGGGCTAAGAGCTCATTTATTCTCAACGTTAGATACGGAGACAGGGACAGACAGGCCCCTCTGTTTTTACTCTGCACTCACTTCATCCGTATTTGTGCATGTTTTCTGAAAGCTAATAGATACAGATAAAAGGGAGTAGTACAACCAGAGATCATGGAAGCAGTGTAATGTAGTTCAAGCAACATACATTGGTAGGAGATAACGAAAATTGGTAATAAATTGATAATATACAATAATATATGTTAATATATTGTGACATTGGTGAAAATAGTTCTCCGTCCACATTTCAGGATGTATGTAATGGCCGCAAAGCAGCAACTATCTACAATGCTGCCTCCATCTATTAGCTGTATCTATGCTGCCATAAAGGATGCATGCAAGTATGAGAGCATTGACGTTTACAATGTTTGAAACAGAAATATCTATTTTCGTATGTAAAGGGAGTATAAATGAGCCTTAAACCTAAACTTAAAGCCATTGAGGGGCTGGAGAGACAGGCTAATAATGGATGCGCTATCCGTAGCACTGCTTGGTAGTGTCTATAGAAAATAACAGAGTCCAACTTCAGCTTCTTATTTTGTGTTTCTTTCTCTTGCTTGTCTTGGTTTTTCTTTTTGTGCATGTGTCTCTCTGAAAATGTAAAGGGTCTTTGAGTGCCTTGGAAAGTGCTATATAAGTATTATTATTATTATCATTATTATTATTATTATTATTATTGTTACTATTATTGTTATTATGATGTGTTGCATGCAAGAATCCATAATCACAGTTCATAAAACTGCATATATGCAAACACTTGCAAACACAAATACAACAACTGCATTCACCTAGCATGGCATGGCAGTCAAACAACTGTTTGTGTTCCTCCATCCTGGAACCATGAATTAAGGTCCTAACTTTATATGGTAAATAACACCAAACACAAAGTTGACATCTACTGGACCAATCTGGTGCCTTGATACAAATATCTAGAAATAGTTCTTACACACACACTAATGTTTTGGTATGAGGTGCTGCCAGGGACATTATTCAGAATTACCTCTCACACACACATGTGAAATGCTCTTACATACACTGCTGAAATGCTCTTACACATACTAGTGAAATGCTTTTACATACACTACTGAAATGCTCACACACATAGTAGTGAAGTGCTTTCACATACACTACTAAAATGCCCTCATACATACTAGTGACATGCTTTTACATACACTACTGAAATGCTTTTACCTACACTACTGAAATGCTTTTACATACACGACTGAATTGTCTCACACATGCTAGTGAAATGCTTTTACATACACTACTGAAATGCTCTGAGGGGCCATACCAGTCAGCTCTTTAAAGGTGCTGTGGGATTTGCAGGTAGAGAACACCTCACTCTAGAGTAGAAGAGAGTTTGGTGTAGCAGCACCACTGGAGTATCAGAGTAATTCTGAGAAACTGGGAATCTGGTAGCTGAGCCTTCACGGTCTCCTCAGACAGCTAAATGCCCACAACTCCAAGTACAGTATACAGAAAGTTAGCATAAGGAAATACAGTACATTAAATATACTATTGTTACTCATTACACAGACAGACGATAAGTGACATTACTTACTTAAAACAAAAAAAAAGTAAATTTTACAATTCCAGTAATAACATTAAGATTGAGGGACTACATCAACAAGACTTCTTGCACAAACACTGTCACAGTTGATGGACAGTGTGTCCCAGATGTCCAGCTTTTTATGTGAAGATGTTCTCCATATCATCATCACTATTTTGTTGCTGCTGTGTACATTCAACCTTGTGCAAATTTAAAGAATGACCTATAGAATTATTTCCTGGATGTTTATGTATGTAAACAACTGTATTTTTTTAAATTGTGTTCTATATCCTATTCTACTCTGAATTTAATTATCTGTGTTATCTTCATAGATGTTGTATAGCATAGTGTGTGGCATGAAGGAACTATAATATTGACCTTGAGACCTTGATTACATCTGCAATTTAGTACAGCCCATGGACACCTAACACTTTTACATATTTCCCACAGGTTTGCTAGTCAATCCCTCCTGATGGCAGATAGAGCCAGCAACACATAAGATGGTACATGTGACAAGAGCACGGACAGCACTCTGAGGTCCCTCACACTGCCGGTGCAATGGTAAATTTATTCTTCTCTTATCCTTATGGAGTGAGAAATAGAATTCTCACGATTTGGCATTGTTTTGGTTTGCAATACAACATATTGTAGTGGTTAGTATCTGCATGACGTTTGACAGCTGTTTAAGTTAGGTCTAAAAAAATGAATATATCATATATTATTATTGGAATTGTAAAAGTTACTCCTCTTCAGAATTGACTATTCTTCAAATTAATGCATTTAAATTCTAATTAGTAATGTCAGTTATGTTCTGTCTGTGTTGGTGTGGGATCTTTTGACGTGCTGACGTACTGCGGTAAGCGTGTTGTGTCATTTCTGGTGTTTCTGTGTTGGTGTCTCTCAGCTGCTGCAGCGATCTCTCACCAGCTACTTTTCTGCTTTTTCTCCTCACTTTAGCCGTTAAACATCCACTTCACTTCTTAAACCTCACTAGTTGTAGTGTTAATCACTCTATTTCTTTAAACGACTGTCTTATTCATCTTTGCTTGCTCACACACTCTCAGCCTTGTTAGCTACCTTAGCTTAGCACCTAGCGATGGCTTCCTCTCCTGCACTCTCTTGCTCAGTGTGCCAGATGTTTAGTTACTCCTCTGCCTCCTTTAGCGATAATGGTACATGTGAGAAATGTAGTTTATTTTCTGCGTTGGAGGCGAGGCTTAGTCAATTAGAAGCTCGGCTCCGCACCATGGAGAGTCAAACTGTAGCTGCAGTAGTTAGCCAGTCCCCTGTAGCTGGCGCGGAGCCACTTAGCATAGCCTCTGTTAGCGGTCCTCCGGTAACTCCTGTGCAGCCAGGAGACTGGGTGACTGTCCGAGGGAAGCATAGTACCAGGCCGAAGCCCTCGGCTCACCACCAGCCCGTTCACGTTTCTAACCGTTTTTCCCCACTCAGCGACACACCCGCTGAGGAGAAAACTCTGGTAATTGGCAGCTCTATTTTGAGAAATGTGAAGTTAGCAACACCAGCGACCATAGTCAAATGTATCCCTGGGGCCAGAGCGGGCGACATTGAATCAAATTTGAAACTGCTGGCTAAGGCTAAACGTAGATTCAGTAAGATTGTTATTCACGTTGGCGTTAATGACACCCGGTTACGCCAATCGGAGGTCACAAAAATTAATGTTGCTTCGGTGTGTCAGTATGCCAAAACTATGTCGGACTCCGTAGTTTTCTCTGAACCCCTGCCAAATCTGACCACTGATGATATGTTTAGCCACATGTCATCATTCAATCGCTGGCTGTCTAGGTGGTGTCCAGCAAACGATGTGGGCTTCATTAATAATTGGAAAACCTTCTGGGGAAAACCTGGTCTGATTAGGAGAGATGGCATTCATCCCACTTTGGATGGAGCCGCTCTCATATCTAGAAACCTGGACAAGTTTATTAGTGATCTAAAACCGTGACAACCCAGAGTTGAGACCAGGAATCAGAGTCGCAGTGTAAAACGCTTCTCTGAGCTTCTAGAGCAGTCACCCACCCATAGTATTATACAAACGGTGTCTGTCCCCCGACCTCCTAAATTATTTAAATCTAAAGTCAAACAAAGAGGAGTTGTACATAACAACCTGATAAAAATTAAAACCTCTTCTGTGACAGAAAGACAAAACAGGAGAATTAAATGTGGACTGTTAAATGTCAGATCGTTATTTTCCAAAGCAGTGTTAGTAAACAAATTAATATCAGATAATCATATTGATTTACTCAGCCTCACCGAAACCTGGCTGTGTCAAGATGAATATGTTAGTCTAAATGAATCCACTCCCCCCAGTCATAATAATACCCACGTTCCTCGAGGCAACGGCCGAGGAGGGGGAGTTGCAGCCATTTTTAACTCTAGTCTATTAAACAGCGCTAAACCTAAACTAGATTATAAATCCTTTGAAAGCCTTGTCCTTAGTCTTTTACATCCAACCTGGAAAACCTCGCAGCCTCTTCTATTTGTTATAGTGTACCGTGCTCCTGGCCCGTATTCAGAATTCTTATCTGAATTCTCCGAGTTTTTATCCAGTTTAGTTCTGAAATCAGATAAAGTTATTATTGTAGGCGATTTCAATATCCACATGGACTTGATAATGACTCCCTCGCTACTGCGTTTATCACATTATTAGACTCCATTGGCTTCACTCAAAGTGTACATGAGCCCACTCACCGTTTTAACCACACCCTCGATCTAGTTCTGGCGTATGGAATTGAGATTGATAACTTAATGGTCCTTCCAGAGAATCCCTCTCTATCAGATCATTACTTAATAACTTTTGATTTCTGTCTACTTGACTACGTGCCACTCAGTAACAGCTACTATACTAGGTGTTTATCAGATAGTGCGGTAGCAAAATTTAAGGAAGTGATTCCATCGGCGTTAAATTCAATATCCTCTGTAACTGAGGTTTCCCGTACTGACTTTAAAGTCTCCCAAATTGATCGTCTTGTCGATAGCACTGCAGGCTCACTGCGAACAACTCTCGACTCTGTAGCACCTCTTAAAAAGAAGTTCGCAAAGCAAAGAAAGTTTGCTCCCTGGTATAACTCCCAAACCAGAAAATTAAAGCAAATGTCGCGAAAATTTGAAAGGAAATGGCGATTAACCAAACTGGAAGATTCTCGTTTAATCTGGTTAGATAGTCTAAAAAAATATAGGAGAGCCCTCCGCAATGCCAGAGCAAACTATTACTCGTCATTAATAGAAGAAAATAAGAACAACCCCAGGTTTCTTTTCAGCACTGTAGCCAGGCTGACAGAAAGTCACAGCTCTATTTAGCCTTGTATTCCTTTAGCCCTTAGCAGTAATGATTTTATGAGCTTTTTTAATGACAAAATTGTAACTATTAGAGACAAAATTCATGACCTCCTGCCGTCTAACAGTATTAATCTGCTTTCAAACACAGCTATAAGTGCTGATACATATCTAGATTGCTTCTCCCTGATTTCTATTCAACAATTGACCTCAATGATTTCATCATCCAAGTCATCAACGTGTCTATTGGACCCCATCCCAACTAGGCTACTTAAGGAAGTCTTACCTTTACTTAACACTTGCATACTAGACATGATCAATATATCTTTATAATGGGCTATGTACCACAGTCTTTTAAGGTAGCTGTAATTAAACCTCTAAAAAAGCCCACATTGGATCCAGAGGTGTTAGCCAATTACAGACCTATATCCAACCTTCCCTTTCTCTCAAAGATCCTTTAGAAAGTAGTCGCAGACCAGCTGTGTGACTTTCTCCATGATAATAATTTATTTGAGGAATTTCAGTCAGGATTTAGGGCCCATCATAGTACCGAGACAGCACTAGTTAAAATTACAAATGATCTTCTGATTGCTTCAGACCAAGGACTCGTCTCTGTACTTGTTTTACTAGATCTTAGTGCCGCATTTGACACAATTGACCATCAAATTCTGCTACAGAGACTGGAACATTCAATTGGCCTTAAAGGTTCTGCACTAAGCTGGTTTAAATCGTACTTATCCCATAGCTTTCAGTTTGTTCACGTTCATAATGAATCATCCTCACGTACTAAAGTTTGTTTTGGAGTACCTCAAGGTTCAGTGCTTGGACCAATTCTATTCATGCTATATATGCTTCCCTTAGGTAACATCATTAGAAATCACTCCATAAATTTCCATTGCTATGCAGATGATACACAGTTGTATTTAACGATAAAACCAGAAGAAACGAACTAAACTTCAGAAATGCCTTAAAGATATAAAAACCTGGATGAGCACCAATTTCCTGATGTTAAATTCAGACAAAAAAAAGATTTATTGTTCTTGGCCCCAAACAGCTCAGAAACTCTTTATCTGATGATATAGTTTCTCTGGATGGCATTGCTCTGGGCTCTAGCATCACCGTAAGAAACCTCGGCGTAATATTTGATCAAGATTTGTCTTTTAACTCCCATTTAAAACAAACGTCTCGGACTGCATTTTTTCATCTGTGTAATATTGCGAAAATTAGGCCTATCCTGTCACTAAAAGATGCTGAAAAATTGGTCCATGCGTTTGTTACCTCGAGGTTGGATTACTGTAATTCTCTATTATCAAGTAGCTCTAATAAGCGCCTGAAAACTCTCCAGCTAATCCAGAACGCGGCGGCACGTGTACTGACAGGAACTAAGAAATGAGATCATATTTCTCCTGTTTTAGCTTCTCTGCACTGGCTCCCTGTAAAATCCAGAATTGAATTTAAAATCCTTCTCTTAACTTTCAAAGCTCTAAATGATCAGGCTCCATCATATCTCAGAGAGCTCATAGTGCCCTATTATCCCACCAGAACACTGCGCTCTGAGAATGCAGGGTTACTTGTGGTCCCTAAAGTCTCCAAAAGTAGAACAGGAGCCAGAGCCTTCAGCTATCAGGCTCCTCTTTTGTGGAATCACCTTCCTGTTTCGGTCCGGGAGGCAGACACCGTCTCCACTTTCAAGACTAGACTTAAGACTTTCCTATTTGATAAAGCTTATAGTCAGGGCTGGCTCAGGCTTGTCTTGGACCAGCCCCTAGTTAGGCTGACATAGGCCTAGTCTGCTGGGGGACCTCCTATAATACACCGAGCCCCTTCTCTCCTTCTCACTCACTCTCTCTGTCTTCCTTGCTAGTATTCATGTCCTGTTAATGCATCTCTCTAACCCGGGCCTACTGCATGTTACTAACTCGGCTTGTTCTCCGGAGCCTTTGTGCTCCACTGTCTCGCAGGTTAACTCATACCGCAGCTGTGCCTGGATGATGTGTCGTGGTTGTGCTGCTGCCATGGTCCTGCCTGATGCCTCCCACTGCTGCTGTTACTATTAGTCATACCTGGACTATTATACACATATCATTATTGTCACATACATATATAATCATATTATTAATATAATATCTGTTTCTCCTTATGTCTCATTGTGTCATATGGATTACTGTTAATTCATTATATTGATCTGTTCTGTACAACATCTATTGCTCGTCTGTCCGTCCTGGAAGAGGGATCCCTCCTTCAGTTGCTCTTCCTGAGGTTTCTACCATTTTTTTCTCCCCGTTAAAGGGGTTTTTTTGGGGAGTTTTTCCTTAGCCACTGTGAGGGTCCAAAGGACAGAGGGATGTTGTATGCTGTAAAGCCCTCTGAGGCAAATTGTGATTTGTGATATTGGGCTTTATAAATAAAATTGATTGATTGATTGATTGATTGATAAGTAATGACAGTAAATACTGTTCTGTATTTTCTTCTTTTATAGGCCCTTCAACCCATTGATGAGTTTTTCCTGTTCGTGACATATTTGTCTTTGGGTCTGATGCAGAACGATTTGGCCCACAGATTCAAAATCCACCAGTCAACTGTGAGCCACATCATCAATACTTGGGCTAACTTTCTGTATACTGTACTTGGAGCTGTAGGCATTTGGCTGTCTGAGGAGACAGTAAAGGCTCACCTACCAGATGTTTTTCAGAACTACTCTGATACTCAGGTGGTGCTAGACTGCACTGAGCTGTGGTGCCAAACACCAAACTCTCTTCTGCTGCAGAGTGAGGTGTTCTCTACCTACTAATCCCACTGCGCCTTCAAAGGGTTGATTGGTATGGCCCCTCATGGTGCAATTACCTTCCTGGAGGACTGTGTCCCCTGCAAGGTCTACATACCAGCCTTCCTCTCCAAGAGAGAACAACTGTCTGGGGCAGAGGTCAGGGAGACGCAGTCTATTGCAAGATTGAGAGTGCATGTTGAGTGGCTCATTCGAAGGGTGAAGGTGCACAAAATATTCAGTACAGTAATCCCTCTTTCACTCAAGGCAGCATCAATCAACTGTACGCAGTGGCCTGTCTCTTGGTTAACTGCCAAAATGGACTCGTCTCAACTCGACTAGTCAAAGCATGGGCATGCAAGTGCTAATACTGTAGAAGCACAGTGGGGGTTTCTGCCACAACTTCACCTACTTCCTAAATAGTGAGGTGGTTAAGGACCAGATTTTAGAGAAATGTGGACACGTTGGACAAAAGCACCAATTTTTTTTCCCACATACTCTCCATCACCTTAGCTTTAAATTTTTGATGGGAGCCACCTCATCAGGATGGCAGATGATGGCCATCTTGAATTTAAAAGTTAAGACAAAGTATATTCAAATAAGGTCACATGTACAACTGCAAAGACCAGTGCAATTCCAGTGTGCCTTTTGGCATGAGCACCTTACCCCACAACCACTTTTACAATCGCATGATGGAGAGTATGTGGAAAAAATTTGGTGCTTTTGTCCAACGTGTCCACATTTTTTGCTAAGCCACCTCACTAAAATGCACGGAGAAGGAAAAGAGATCAAAACCCCAGAAACACATGTATATATAGAACAACTTTAATGTTAGACAAATATTTTCAATTAATGTTGTTCGCCTAAGTGGCAAAAAAAATGGGATGGACAATATTGTTTTTTTGACAATATCCTTGAATATTGAATATTTTGACAATATCTATGACGTGTTAATATGATTGTGCATCCCTAATGTTTGTTTGTTTTCTGTTGTGAAACAAATACTTGAAATTACATGAACTGTCAAAATTAAATTACTGGAATTGTACAATAATGCATCATGAATTCATTTATCCACAATTTAAGCTCCTCAGTTACAGGCGCATAGAGAGGTATTTTGGCAAATATGTATAAAGAAAAATAAATCAAATCTCTGTCCCAGAGTGTTTAACACAGCTGTATCTCAGTAAATGCACTGCACAAACATGTCATCATGGGCACAGACAGCAAAATCACACCATTCCATACCAGTGATCAGCAGCTGCCCCTGCACTTGCCAATAATAGTTCAGTTTGTGTGTGCCATGGTCAACTGTGAGGTACCTGCAGTCAATATAACTTTGTGCATTTGGGCATTTCATCTCAACTAACCCAAATGATGGCCTCTCAAGTGGGTCATAGACCAGCCCATCAGGGGATGCACCCTGGTGCATCTGGATGAGTCACTAGTCCACATTTTCTCAAGTTCTAGTTTTTCAGAGTTGCGTAGTCCTTCAAGGCTTCCATCTCCAGGTTCAGTCCTCTCTTCATGAGTGCTGTTTGACGTGTCCCTCCAATGACTCTCTGCCAGGTTTTCTGCTGCAGTTGGCCCTCTAACATACCTTACCTCCCTAAAAGTAGAAGCTTTCACCCTCTCCTTCCTCAACAAATGCCACTGAGGTGCTGCACTGTGGCATCGTGTTGCTTCTTCAATCTTGTGTGACTGTGACAAAGTCACAGACAGTAATTTCAGATGCAGCTGTTCTTGGTTTGTTGGCACATAAGCACAGTCTGTTGGCTTTGAGTGATAGTCTTCGAGTGGCACTTTTGGGAAAGGAGGGGCATCCTCATGGGTGATAACACCGTCAGATGTAGGAGGTGGATGCTGATAAGATAGGATGCTGCCAGCCTGTACTTTCCCAAAGGTGGCATCCACAAGTGGTTTGTCAGGTGAGATATTCATTGAACAGATTAGTGGAAGAGAGCCGGGGTCAAAGTCACCATAGGCAGTTTTAGGGTCAAGGGTTGCTGGGTCTGGCAGCTCACCACTTTAACCTTTGTAAAGTGGTGATCTGAAATAACATTATAAGGGCATTAATAACCATTTTTAGAACACAGTGTAGTGTAGTGTGCCTGTTAACACTGACTTTGCTTACCTAACTCCACTGGCTGAAGTAGCACCTGGTTTGGGCTTCACTACCACCATGGCATCCACTCATCCTGGCTTCACTCCCTATTTACAGTGTTAGATGGCATAAATAAAGAGATGATAGTAATCAAATATGATGTCAGATATTTAAATAGTACAAACCATTGTTCGAGGTTTATGCCACTTCTGTTCTGTCTCGGTGCATGAAAGGAGGGATGACAGACATACCACACTCAGAGTAATGGGCCGTCTGATATAGCAAAGAACTGTGAATGAACTGAAAAAACTGCATCATCAATTACATATGCTACTTAGCAATAAAGCTGGAAAAGGTAAAGATGGCAGGACAGTTTTGAGGAGGAACATGAGTAATTTAAAAGGTAGCTGAGTGAGTGAACTGTCACTATTCTTTTGGTAGATTGGTGAAACATTTTACATAAAACAGAATTACATAAAAATCTTACTCTGATTTGACAGCTGTTATAATACTTTCACTTTTGTTTACAGTTTCATAGACTGACTTGAATCCATCTCAACTTCCACACTCAGCTACCCTATAACTGCATAATCACTGTTTCAACTGGAATTTTTTTTATGCTCAAGTCTACCATGAATATGATTGTATTACATTTTTAGTCTTCTTGCCTATGTATAATCATTATCCAATTATTATCCAAAGCTAAGATAAACTATTTACGTCTATGTTTGGCTGAGCTGAAACATGGTCGAACAGTAAAAATCCAGAACATGTCCCACAGAACTTTGAACTTGATATTTCACTACTAATTGAAAACAAAAAAACAAACAATTACATTAACTGGGGGACATTACTATTAAGGTGATTAAGATGACAGTTCAAGATATGGGAAGTCCCAACTTAGCAAGCTGTGGACAGAGCTGGAGAGAACAGCCTAGCATTAGCCTAACTAGCTAAGACTAGCTAGCGTTAGCAACTTACCTGCATAATTGCAGGGAAAGGAGGACACATAAAACTTAAAACCTTTTTCAAGATTACTTTGCAGTGTTCTACAGCGCCCCCGTACACCCCCTGCCAAATGATCATTCTGCAATACTCGTGAAATATTCTAGATTTCAAGACATTACTAATAAACTTATTACTACATTTTTCATCAGTCAGATTACATGCTCCGATCAATAGATTTGGTAATACTGTTAAAGCATTATTATAAACTATAAAATCTCACTACATATTTTGTTATATTCTCTTTGAGAACAATTCAAATTATATTTTTCTATTAAGTCTGTGTAATTCAAAAAGATACCATTACTACCTGTAGGGAATCCACATTAATGGGCTTCACACGGCAGCACCATTAATCTATGGAATCCACACTTATAGGCTTCACACACCGGCACCATTAATATAGGGAATCTACATTAATAGGTTTCACACGGTGGCACCATAAATGTAGGGAATCTATAATTTTAGGCCTCATCAAGAGGCAACATAAATGTTGGGGTCAACAATAATGTTGGGGTTTATAATACTAGGTTTCACCAAGAAACACCAAATATGTAGGGGTTCTACAAATAGCATTATAGAAAGCTGGGATACTACTTGTTGGAAATATAGTAGGTCCCACACGGCAGCACCATAAATATTCTAAACAATATTTGCCGTCACACGGAGGCACTATAGATGTTGGGAACAACACTAATAGGCCTCATCAAGGGCCTGGCCTTGTAACAGATCTCCAACTGAAGTATCAAATTGGCTATCAGAAATAATTAATAATTATTAGTAATAACTATTAATTATGTTAAATAATGTGACTTAATTGACATCAAATCACCTCGTGGGGCACCATTCCTGAAAAGGGAAAAATGATAGCCAGTTAATGATATCAGTCTCATAAAGTTCACTAAACTATTAATTTGGGATTTTGATTAATAATTAAATTAATAACCATAACCAAAATTAATAATAAAGCCTGAAGGATTTCGGAGTTCTTGACATAGCAGAGATTGACTATTCATTCACTCTTGTACAACATTAAACAGACAGCAGGAATGATTCCAAAATTTTATTTATTCATAAAACAAAGCAAAGCAAAACCAAAACACACAAATCCTAACTAACTATATACAAGCATGTGTGTGTGTGTGTGTGTGTGTGTGTACGTGTGTAGGTGTGTGTCTGTGTGTGCTAAAGAGAGAGAAAGACAAAGGCGGGTGTGGTAATCGAAGGGCCGTTTGGCCTATAAAACAAAATGGCGGACAACAGAAAACTACATGATGGCCGAATCAAAGTTGGCTTCAGATCGGGGGAGGTGTTTGTCTGACTGTGTGGTCAGGACAAAGACAAAGGAAAAGAAGCGGGAACTTTGAGCTGCCTGTTTGGGTGTAGCTCTGTTGAAAGCCAATTTGTTAGTGAGTCTATGTGAATGTGATTTGTGTTGCAAAGGGTTTGAATTAGTGCAGAAGATGTTTAGTTGCATGCAAGACGTTGTCTGTGAACAGCATTAGTAAACTAAACATGACTTTGCTTTGGTAAAACCAACTAATCAATAACCTAATTGCAAACAATCAAAACAATAACTCAATAAACAGCATTGAATCACATACAACAAGTTAAACAGTCTTGCTTAGCCTGTACAGCTGTGATAAAGCTCTGTCCAGTTACCAAATCCTGAATGGATGGACGGAAGAGTCGGTTTGAGGCGTGCTGTTCTTGTAAGCCAACGAAGAAGGCTGGAAAGAGTTTTGGCTGTAGAAGCAGTCTTTGTTGTGTCCTTGTTCCAAAGGTGCAGATCCGAGGAAGCCGGTCGCTTGGGGTCCTTGCAGAATTAGATGTTGGGGTGCTAACTCAACATGATTGTCATTATTGCTGGGAAGTTAGTTGCAAACCTTGTGTCTGCCGTTCTAAATTCTCTGGTTTCAGTTATGCTCCTGCTTTTGAGTGAGGGCATGAGAGTCTTAGGACAAAAGGAACAAAAGTCTGTAGAGCTGGACCAGAAGGAAAGAGGTGTAAGCGGCTTGGCCACATGTCCAGTTTAGATTTTAACAAATGACAAATCATCTGTGGTCCAGTCAATCCCAACATACCCATTAAATAAGTTACAAATATAATGCCTTTTTCAAACCAGTTACTTTTAAAAACTGATTTTCTATTAATTGTAATTACTTTGTTGTTCCATAAAGTTGAATTATGAGGAGAAAAATTGTGGGTAAATATCATTTTCCAAAAATGAAGAATCTGTTTATGAAAATTGGACAGCTTTATAGGGATCCTGTTCACATCGAAATCACATTTCAAGGACCTTGGAATGTGGAGCCACATGGAGTTTGGCTTTGACAGACAAGATTTTAACCAGTTCACTCTATAGGTGCTGACCATAGATTCAAAATCTGTAGCTTTAATGCTACCTTTGTCATATTCCTTGACAAGCTGAGACCTTTTAATGTAATGGGTTTTGTTCCTCCACAAAAACTAGAAAAAAATTGTGTTGGCTTTATTAATATTTTTTGAGGAAACTATTTCAGTGCCCGTAGGAAGTATGTATTTCTATAGAAAAGTAGAAGCTTAAGTAGATTTTTCATGTATGGCCAAATGAGACTGTGTTCGATGGTTGGATGTACAAAGAGGTGTACATACTCTTACATAGTGTTAATAGAGTAACTGTACATTGGGTAAGACATGAACGTACATTGAGTTATGGAGAGACACGCAACATCATTAGGTTTCCTAGCTTTCCGTAGGCGAACAGTCTTGAAATGGTAGCTAGCAAGCACATAACTCTGCACGCCTGAAAGGAAAAAGAAACGTTTCCGGCCTAGCCATACTTTGCTATGGGAAGTTTAGGCAATGTTTTAGTCAGTCTAACCATGTTGTAGCCATGTCAGCAAACACGATGAGCAGATGAGAACAGTGTGGTGAAACTTAAGAAATACTACTTACCGATGAGATTACTAAAACATGTCATGTTAATGCAAATTGCACCGCTTCATCTATACCTATATGGGGGAGGGACGAAAGGGAATGCCATAACCCGGGTGTACACTGGATCCGTTGCGTGCGTGGTCCGGCCGTGGCACGGACTCCTCCATCCTGTGCCGGGCATCAATGTCCACTGGAAACGGATCTATAACGGTGCACACGCAAGCGGCTGGAATTGAGGGATTGCAAGATCATGATGTCACGCGATAATTTGCGGAAACACTGGAGGTATAAAAACATCAACAAACAAAGAAAAGATTTCTCTACCTGTCGGGGGCCACAAACTTTGACGTCATGTTGTTGTGGCGATGTGAAATACGCTCCGGAGTTTTCATGGGTGTTTGTATTTTGAAAATTGACTGGATACTCTTGTCTTTTCTGCGCCTGACTTCCTGTTTGACTCATTTGGTCTGTGGAAATTGACGCGTCGTTGCGTGGCGTCCATCAAAAAATAGACCCGGCGCGTATTTTTAGCAGAGCACCGAGCCACTTCTGGTGGAGCAGTTTAAATTGACTTGAATGGCCGCGATTAGCTCTGGCACCAGCACCGTGGCTGAATCGCGCATGTGACGGATCCAGTGGACATCCAAGGTAAGCCTGTGCAAAGTTTTGGGTGACCCAGAGCGGTATAGCAGTAGGATACTTTGATCTTTTATTCTGTGAGGCGTGGCTATAGCTGCGAGCAAGAGCACGATAGTCTAGATTGGTTACACGGAGGTCTAAGGGATTTTAACTTTTAATGATAATGTTGTGAATATTAATCCAAAAAACTTCAAAATCAAGGATGCACACCATTGTGCCACGCGCAAGCCATATCCGAAAGCTTAGGTTTTCTTGCTTTATAGATAGATATAAAGGAGTGGTAAGGATAAATCAGTTTAGAAATACCTTCCACTTTAGATAAAGTGATTCTGCCAAAAATAGTAAGGTCTCTGGTTAATCAGTAACTGAGTGATTTCTTCATATCTAATATACAGTTAGAAATATTTCTGTCTTCTCTTCTAATTAAGTTTTTAGGTATTGTTAATTCTAAATATTTATCATTAAGATTCAACTCAAATTGAAGCAATAGAGGAGTCAGAGCTTGTATGGATAGGGAGTAATTCACATTTTTTAATATTAAGAGATAATCCAGATGCTTTGGAGAAGACTGAGATAGTATGGAGAGTTTTATCCACCATTGATTTATCTTTAAAAAAAAAACAGAAGTATCATCTGCGAATTGACTTATCTTAAACTCTTTGTTGAAAATTGTAATTCCTTGTATATCATTGGAATTTTTAATAAGCAATGTTAACAACTGTGTTGCCAGTATAACAAGCTTTGGGGAAATAGGGCATCCCTGACGAATACCATGTAACACTGTAAATCTAGGAGTCACTCCAGGGTTCAGAGAAACAGAGCTACTGATGTCAGTGTATAGCATTTTAACAATATTACAGAATTCAACCCCAAAACCTAAGAAGTGTAGTGTTTTCAACAGAAAGGGACGTTCAATGGTATCAAACACCTTAAAGAAATCTGTTACTCCCCTCCAGTTGAAATCACGAGCTCATAAAATAAAACACACAAATCATAATGAATCAAAAGTAATGAAGAACATTCTCACAGAGAACAAAGATTAAAACAAATAGATATGTATGATATACATTCAATGAAAACACAAGCTATTACGCAGTTATCACGTGAACTTCATAAGCATATCTAATTAGCGGAATTTAAACATAAATAACTCTGCATACCTCATTGGCTGCATTAAAGGGGACCTATTATACTCATTTTCGGGCATTGTATTGATTTTTGGACTCCTATAGAGCAGCTACACACGATTACCCGCACCAAAAGCTTTGTAGATCTTTGGGGCGCTGTGTCTCTCGCTGCATCGCTTCCTTGTATTTCCCGCATCCCACTGAAACGGTCTGTTTCATTTACTCCACACCCCCGGCCCCGAGCCCACTCTGCCGAAGGGCTGCCCCACCTCCTTATTTTGCCAGTGCGGCAGTTGAGAGAATTTCACTTTTGAAAATGTCAGCTTTTGAAATACAGCCGCATGTGTTGGATCCTGAATCTGATGCGGAGGTAGAGACAGGACAGCCTGAAGTTTCTCATGTACAGAGGTCTGACGTCTCTGAATGGTAAGTAACGTTAGCCGTTAGCCGTAGCTTGTTGTTGTCATTACCTGCTTACCACTGGCGGCGTAGTTCTGGGCATGAACAGTAAGTCCGGCATGCGTTGACGTCAATGGGACTACTCTGTTAAAAAAACACAGTAAAACACAGCGTGCAGAGCCACCCAAAATAGCTTTCAGGGCTTACGTCCAAATGCATAAACCTCATTATTTGACACTTTGGCATCGTTTAACATGAGTATCTCACATTGTAACAACATTTCTAGGTAAGAAAAGAGGAAAAGCACAATAGTTCCCCTTTAACTCAAGGGGAGTAAGAAAGGAAACTTCAGCCTTAACAAGTCTTCACATAGTTCACTTCTTCAGAAAGTAACATAAAAACAATACAGGTGCTCTCTGTCGAACCTGCCAGGTGCTCTGCTCCTCCTGGCACTGCATGCGTATAGAGTGTAGCAACAAAATCAACTCGACCCCACAGCAACAAAAGAACATTAGTTCCGCAATGAAAATATAAGACAGGTCTTGTTAGACATATGTTACCAGGTTTTATGTTTCCAATTGTTTATAAACGTATTTATTTATATTTATTAAAAAAATACTCTTTCCTAAAATGTAAATTGTTCTTGTATTTGTCACAAAAATATTAAATGAACTTAAACTGTATAACTAACTCTGATGGCAGCTACACTCCCACCAAATCACTGGTGATTTCCCTAATTAACTTAAAGTGTAGAATTTAAATCAAAATATTTATGAAACCTGGTGTAAGGATTGGTAGAGACTGCAAGGCTGCATTACTCAGTTTCAAGCAGGGTAATTGTCTTGTGGATAGGCCTCTCTAGGTAGGTTGATTTAGTGAGTTGTTTTCCTTGGTCATCAAGTGCTGAGTCACTGATCAGCAACTGTAGCTTACTAACACATCCATCTTGACCAGGGTACACTTCAGTGACCTTAGTTAGTTTCCACTTATTTTGTGGTGCAGTGTCGTCTTGTACAATCACTATATCGTTGATCTTTGCATTTCGGTGTGTCTTGTGCCATTTTTGTCTCTGTTGCAGGTTTAACAGGTACTCCTTTTTCCATCTAGACCAGAATTTGTTGGCTAAATACTGCACTCTAGGGCATCTTTTGTGAAGATAAAGGTCTTCCTTCACAAAGTCTCCAGGTGGTGGCAAGACTATGGACGACTTCATTGTTAAGATGTGATTTGGCGTAAGAGGCTGTAGCCCAACTGGATCATTGAGTAAGTGTGCTGTTAAAGGTCTGCTCTTTATGATTGCCATGACTTCGTACAGGTCAGTTCGCAAGGTGGAACCATCAAGTCTTTGAGATGACTGATCCGGGATGGATGTCAACACACGTCTTATTGTCCTGATTTGCCTTTCCCAGGCTCCACCCATATGACTGGCGGATGGAGGGTTCAAACTCACAGCCTAGTTGCTTTAGGCATTCTTGGTCCAACTCTTATACAGCTTTCACAAACTCACATCTTGCACCAACAAAGTTGGTGCCCTGGTCAGATTGAAGTTGTCGAACGTTTCCTCGTAGGGCAATGAAGGCACGAAAAGCATTGAGAAAGACATCGGTCGTCATGTCCTCAAGCAGTTCTATGTGCACAGCACGAGAACACAGACGTAGCGCTTCAGCTCCCTTCTCCCCTCCTTGACATAAAATGAGCTGAAACAGTCCATCCCACAATACATAAAGGGAGGAGTTGTCTCCATGTGTTCACAAGGTAAGTCGGCCATTTGTTGTTCTTCAGTGCACCTTCAGAACTTCCTACACTTGACACACTTGTAGATGTAGGACGACACAGCATGACTACATCCAAGTATCCAGATGCCATTTGACCGTCGTTCATTCACTGTCATGCCACGCCCTTGGTGTTGCACTTGTTGATGATAGTGCTGGATCAGTAACTTTGATATGTGGCTGGGCAAAAGTGCTGGGTGCTTGATGTGTGGGTGCAAGGCAGCTTGCTCTAGTCGACCTCCCACCCTGAGGATGCCTTGCTGGTCCATGGTCAATCTGTACAGCCTGCTGGCTTTATCCTTGTTATCCTGTTATTTCCTTCTTGTGTTGAAGACTTTGGATTTCGTGAGAGAAGTCTTCCCTTTGAACCATGACTATGATAGTAAGTTCTGCATCTCTTCTCTCTTCAAGACTTGTGGCTTAATTGGTTCTTGATGCCAAACCTTTCAGCTCTTTGACACGTCGCATGAGTCTGGCGATGGCTTTGACTAACCTTGTCCAGCTGGAGAACTTCAGGAAGCGATCTAGCAGTGAATTTCCTGTTGTTGAGGTCTTGTGCACAACAACCTTACAAACTTCTGGGTCATCAACTGCAGGGTCTCCCACCTTAATGTCTCCACTGGGAAGCTCATCACGCCAGAGAAAGTCTGGACCTATGAACCAGTTGGAGATAATGAGCTCCTTTGCCTTAAGGCCCCTTGACACATGATCGGCAGGGTTTTCTTCAGAGGTCACATATCTCCATTGACTTTGACTGGTGCTTTCCTTGATACGCTGAATGCGATTTGCCACAAATACATGGAATTGTCTGGCCTCGTTGTTGACATCCCAGAATGACCCTTGAGTCCGTCCAGAAAAATTCCTGAGCATCTTCTATCTCCAACTCCTTTCTGAGCATGTCACTTGTATGTACTGCAACAACAGCTGCTGACAGCTCAAGTCTTGGCACCGTAGTGACCTTCGTGGGGGCCACTCTGGTCTTGCCCATTACTAGAGAGCAGTGGATTTGTCCTGATAAACTGATTCCTCTCAGTTAAATGCATTCTCCATACCCTGTGACACTCGCATCTGAGAAGTGGTGGAGTTCGTATCTTTGGACTTCTCTGAAAATTACTGGTAGGTAACATTGCTGAATCTTGACATCAGCCAGGTTCTGTAGATCCAAGAGCCAGGACTCCCATCGTGGATGGATATCATCAGATAGTGGTTCGTTCCATGTGATCTTGTCTTGGCACAGTTGTTGAAGTATTAGCTTCCCAAGTAGAATAAAAAGCGCTACAAAGCCGAAAGGGCCAAAGATGGAGGCTACTGTTGCCAAGACTCCTCTTCTAGGGAGCAGACGTTCATTCACAACTACTCTGAATTGGAAGTGATCTGAAGTGACACACCATTTAACACCTAGGACTCTCTCAATCTGTGGCTCACCAAGCCAAGTCTTGATTTCTTACTGTCTCAGCACACTCGTCTTTGGGGAGTGATGCAAGTACCCGCTGGCAGTTAGAAACAAACTTGTGGATTCGTAGCTTACCAGTGCTGCAGACTTGCCGTGCCTCACTGACAACTGAATCGCTTCCTCTTCTGTTGACAAACTTATCAACTTCATTTTCGATGAAGCGGATGGATGCTTCGCTGAAGCGACCTTGTCCTTGAGCGGCAATCTGCTTGAGGCCGTAGTCTGCACAGCCAGGTGATGAGGCTGCCTCAAACAGGTGCACTCTCATTTGGTAGACTGATGGTTCAGATTGGAAATCCCCATTGTCCCACCAGAGAAATCTCAAATAGTCTTGGTCTTCTGCTCTTATGTAAAATTGATGGAACATGCATTCAGTGTCGCACATTATTGCTACTGGAGCCTTGCTAAACTGACAGAGAACACCTATCAAAGTATTCGTCAATTTTGGCCCAGTAAGCAGATGATCATTTAAGGACACCCCTTGGAACTTTGCTAAGGAGTCGAACACAACCCCTATCTTTCCGGGTTTTTGTGGGTGATACACCCTGTGGTGAGAGATGTACCAGACAGGACTGTTATCAAGTTTGTCGTCTGGAATCTTCTCAGCGTATCCACGAGTTATTGTTTCACTCATGAAGGCTGTGTAGTCCTTGTGGTATTGCTTGTCTTTCTCAAATCTCTTTCTCGAACACTTGAGACGGTGATTTGCACATCTCCTGTTGTCTGGCAGACTCGGCCTGTCTTCATTAAATGGCAATGGCATTTTACAGTGACCATCTGCATTGATTTTGATTCCTTCCTCCATTATTGATATGAAGCGTAGATCTTCTTGAGAGAAGTGAGAGTCCTCGACAGTTTCTTCATTGAAGTTGGATTCGAGCATCTTTAACACATCTGGTGGAGTCACTAATTCCTTGACTTGTGTCCGGCATATGTATCGAACTTCACTTGGCAGACTAGGAGATGACTGAAGGGAAGATGTCACTTCTCTCACCACGATTCTGTGGCTGCGTCCAATTGCGTCGCCATAGTCGACAAAGGGATCGGCATATCCGACTATACTCCAGCCGAGGTCTGTTTATTGTCTTTGCCTGATACAACTTCTCTGGGTAGCAGGGCTTGCGAACAGTTGTAACCTATGAGCAGACCAACATCACATTCGATTAAAGGAGCAATCTCTTTGGCAAGGTGCTCTAGGTGAGGCCATGCCCTTGCTGTCTTGGGAATATGGCTTAAACTGACAGGAATGAACTCTCTTGAATAGGTTACCAGGAGAGAGATTTTCTTTGATGAATAAAACCTTCTGACCTGCAGGCCAGTTAACTTCTGACTTGGAATGACTGTGCCTTTGGATGATAATGTGGAGAGCTTTAATTGCACAGGCTCTTTACGCATCCAGAGTTTCTGCCCTTTCTTGCAAGACGAAGGTGGTGTCACTTTGATTGTCCAGAAGTGCATATACCAGGACTTCATTCTCTGGGTTACTTGTTGTGGACAGCCAGACTGGAATAACCGTGGACGTGTAGGTGCTGTTCATGTCTTGCACCACGCGGTTAGATGTTGCTTCATTCGACATTTCATTTGTCTGTTCAGAGTCTGACCTGTCCTTTGATCTTTCCTTCTCCTTTGAGTGTTTCCCACTATCATTATGTGGGTTCTTTCTGTCTTCCTTTATATGGTCTTCATGTAAACACGTTGGGTGCTTCCTTTTACATGTGTCGCAGACGCTTCTCTTTTCACAGTTCTTTGAGTGGTGTCCTGGTTTCAAACATCCAAAACACAATTTTTTGGTTTGCACAAACTTGACTTGTTCTGCAATCAACTTGTCCATAAACTTTCGCCTTCTCACAAAAAACACACTTTACTATCCGTTTTTTCTCCAGAGCTGCTTGCCAGCACCTTTGCACCCACACTTCGAGTCTTTGGTGTCCTCACCTTTTCACCATCACTAGACTTCAGAGCATGAAGAGAAGTAACCGGATTGCAAGCTATCTTTGCTTCCTCAACAAACTGGCAGAAGCTTGGGAATGACTCACTTGTTTCTTCAATCTCAATAACCTTTCTGTTCCATCTGGCTGTTAACCAATCAGGAAGCTTGGTGAGTACTTTTTGGTTTTCACCACAGTCGTTAAGGACTTCAAAACTCTCAATCTGTGACATTGCTGCTTCACAGCCTTGAAGGCAGTCTGAGAACTCTCTTAGTTCAATGCTGTCCTTGGGTCCTATCTTTGGCCATAAAGTCAGCTTGTCCCTGAAGGCTTTCACAATCACGAAGGAGCTTCCGTACCTTTCCTCCAGAATGTTCCATGCTGCATAATAGGCTGCATCTGTTCCTAACAGGAAATAACTCTCTATGGCTTTCTTTGCAGGTCCGCCAACATAGTTGCGGAGGTAGTAGACCTTCTCACTTCTTGTGCATAAACTTGCAGTCGTGCCTTTGCAGCGTTCATCTTCTTGACTGTCTCTAGCCGCTCTATCTGCCTGCACTTCTTTTCTAATACATTTCTTCTTGCAGCATTTTCAGCTTCTTGTAGTGCAAGCTTCTGTCTGTTTTTAGCTTCAAGAGTTTCAAGCTCTTGCTTCTCACGTTCCAGTTCCATTTCTTCTTCTTCTTTGTGTCTAAAGGCTCATTATCAGGGTTTGTAGACTTCTGTTGTAACTCTACAGATTACACAGTTACTGTGTAAGTCCTGCTTATTGGCTTCATACTCATCCATTTTACAGTATTGTTGAATTGTCCTTGTATAAAACTTAAATTAAACTAAATTTGTTTAATTAACTAGCTTAGCTTGAATCTTACCAATTAGCTTATGGTTTATGTTGCAGTGATAAGTTGCAATTAACTTAGCCCTATTAGCCTTTAATTTCAACCGACTATGTTTTTTTTTACGTAATGTGCCTTTTCACAATACACATGAACTTATTTTTAACTCACTACCCTTTAGAGTGACTTAATACATCATAAACACCTTTCTTTGACACTGAGCAAATCATACCAAGTAGTTAGACTGTCCCTTTAAATGTAATTGACACTTCAAAATACTTAGAAGTAAATACTATATTGAAAGAAACAAAAACTTCAACCTAGAAACATACACAGTCCAACAGTGCACTTCACCTTTAAACAGGTATAGTACCTTTAAATGTCAGTTACACTTCAAAATCGCTTATTTGTAAATCACAATGTTGGCATCAGCAAAGATTTGAACTTTAAGCACGTACGTAACACCAGAACACTTTGCCTTTTTTAGCACTTATAGAGTCCCTTTAAAGCTGGCGGGGTTACTCCACTTCCTAACATTTAACTTGTTTTAAATGTGGTACTTCTTGCTGGTTTAACCACACAATGCTCCTGAACTCTGTTTGCCACTTGCAAGGTTACAGGTGTATGCACAGTCTTATCTGGTCGCTGCACAATGAAACTCTGGGAAACTTGCTTGTAGCTTTGTCAACGGCGGGCGCAGAACATCATCTCTCCATCTCCTATGGACCAAGCTGAGTTCTATTTCATCCCTCCTGACTGCCAGAGGTGGTGCATAAGCACTGGATAACTCCGCCCACACTAGCGCATGTTGAGTACGAATATCAACAATGTCACCCGTGACCCCTGCATGAACTCCGGGAGGCTATATCTTCCGGTGTCAGCAGGTGATCTGTTCCCCTCATTCTTCTCGCGACGGCGTGTCAAGGTAAGTAAGTCAGGCACGGCCGTTTCTATGGCTTAGTGCTATCCTTATCTACTGTTGGATAACACGTGCTGCTGGCTCTGTGCAGCCTCGTGCCTTTGGGGTAGGAGTAATGGGCTAGCGCTCGTCCTCCGAGAGGCTGTAGCCAGCGTGTTGCACAGTTGTATGTCTTTGTGCCTGCCTTGGATTTCTGGGTGCAGGCCAGTGTTAAATTGAATTCTGATGGCTGTTTTCTGTGTTTTGCAGTTTGGAATTCAAAGTGATTGAAGGAAGCAATTGTGTTGGTGAAGGTGGTTTTCCACTTCCCTCCTCCAGCTCAGTTGTGCTTATAAAAAAAAAAAAAAAAGAATAAAAGAAAGAAGAAGGCTTGTAACCCTTGTGGTGACGGGTGTGTGTCCACCCCCTCTGCCAACTTGGTCTAGTCTTTGCTGTTGTGCTGACGTGTCCGTTCCCGGCACTGTCACACTTTTTGGAGATTCTTGCTGGCTCTTTTTTCCACCCAATCACGGATGGAGCATGCCTGTAGCAGCTGCATGGCCTCCCTTGAACCCAAGGACAGCCATGACCACTGTGTGTCCTGTCTTTGTGTGGAACACCTGTGGGAGGCCCTCACTGAGGGGGCGTGCATGAATTGTTGCATCATGCCTCGGTCGGTGAGGTTGGCTAGACTCGCTCAATTGGATCCCCTGGCCTGTCTTCATTCCAGTCTGAGGGGGCAGATCTCCGTGGGACCACTGCGCAGAAGAGGTCGGCCACACGGGGAGGTGATGGTGCTCCTGCAAAGGCAGCGCAGAAAGACCTGCTCTCCTCCAAGGTTGACCGCTTGGCTGCTGATATGGAGCAAATTAAGGCACTCCTTCTGAGTCTCCAGCCTGCCAGTGGGGTTGCGCCTCCTGCTGTCGTGTCTGCCCAGAAGTCACCGCCGCCATTGGATGATGCTCTCTCCATCACAGCTTCGTCGAGTCAATTCCATGACTCACAGGGAAGTCCAGTCCCCCTTACGGCGGCGGGCTCCTCTCGGTCTTCAGCCTCGAGCTCCCGGTAGGGGTCTGGGAGCAATCATCTGGACAGCCCTGGCACGTCTGCAGCTTGACGCCCCAAGTCAAGTGCGGGCTCCAAAGTGCTTTCCACAGGCGCAACCCTCCTTCAGCGAAGGATATATATATATAACATGGCAGCTCAGGCAGGCCGCCTTGGGAACACTCTTTCCCATTTCCTCCTTGCCCTCTCGACCTCTCTGCAGGATGTGCAGGTAGACGGTTCCATCCGTGACATTTGTGTCACTGCAGGCGTTCGCCTACCAGACAAGGGAGCTGGGCCGTCTGATGTCGATGCTTGTCCACATTCACCGCCATGTGTGGCTGGCGCAGTCAACTCTAACAGAGGCGACCCGCAAGGTCCTGCGTAGGGTGCCAGCGGAACCTGGGGAGCTCTTTGGTTAGGCTGCTCTGGAGGCGTTGGCTCGCACCGCTGAGGCCGACGAGACCAGGCGGCGGCTTGCAGGCCTCCACAAAAGAGCGTCTGCTTCCAGCCAGTCAAGGGCTTTACAATCTGCCCCTCGGGCCCCTACACAACCACCTTCCCGGGGTGGCCAACATCCTTTGCGGGACACAAGGAGGCCAGCAGGTGACTTTCGTTCCATGCTGTGCCACTTGCCACGTAGGCCCCAGGACTCCAGGCCTGGCCACAATTCCGGCTCCTCCAGGAGCCGGGGGCAGCGGCGCTAGGGCCACGGGGCCGGTCATCGGCTGCTTTTCCGAGCAGCAGCTCAGTCACTGGGCTGCCTGCTCATCAGACCTTTGGGTAGTTGCCACCTTGACCCAGGGTTACGAATTGCAGTTCCAACACCGACCCCCAGCTTTCGGCCAGGTCAAAATGACACTCATCCACGACTCGGCCAAGGCTGTAGCCTTAACCCAGGAGCTGTCTGTCCTCCTGGACAAGGGCACCATCATACCGGTGGTCCCCCTTCTTCAGCCCGGGGGGTTCTACTCGACGCACTTTCTTGTCAGCAAGAAAGATGGCGGACTTTGCCCCAACTTAGACCTGCGAGGCCTGAACAGGTATTTAAAAGTGTTGCCGTTTGACGTGCTGACAACAGCAGATCTTATGCGTGTGATCAGTCAGGGCGAATGGTTCACGTCCGTAGATTTGGAGGATGCATATTTTCATGTGCCCATCGTGGCTCATCATCAGCCAAGGGTCTTGACCCGATGTGTTGCAGTGGCTCTGGCACCTCTGCAGGCAGAGGGCGTCAAGGTCCTGCCATATCTGGACGATTGGCTGGTGTGTGCGCCGGAGAGGTGCCCCGGACCACCTGGGCCCGGGACACAGATCGTATTCTGGCCCATGTGGCCTGGCTGGGCCTCAGGATCAACATGGTAAAGAGTTGTCTGGTCCTCACTTGGTGGGTTGCCTTCCTGGGTCTGATCCTGGACTCTGTTGCCATGAGGGCCTACTTGTCGGATGCCACCTTCCGACTCCTTCCCCTATTCAAGAGAGGGGAGTGTCTACCTTTTGTCCAATACTTGCGACTGTTGGGCAAGCTGACGGCTGCATCAACTGCCATACCATCTGGTCTGTTGACAGTGCGCCCCCTCCAGATGTGGCTGAACAGCATTCATCTGGACCCTAAGCTCCACAGGCGCAAGCTGATCAGAGTCACAGACGTGCATTCATGCCCTGGCACCTTGGAGGAACAGGGAATTCCTGCTGGGAGGTGTGCCTCTGGGTGCTATTCCTTCCTTTCCACAGACTGTCATGATGGATGCTTCCCGCTCAGGATGGGGTGCAGTTTGCTGTGGTAGATTGGCTCAGGGACAGTGGTCTGTCGTGGGCTGCACACACTACATCAATGTGCTGGAGCTGCGGGTTGTCCTCTCATGCACTTTCTACCACACCTGCAGGGGAGACATGTGCTGGTCTGGTCAGACAACAGAGCCGTGGTCTCCCAGATCAATCATCAGGGGGGCACCAAGTCGGCACGCTTGTTACAGGTGTCCCAGTGCCTGCTGACTTGAGCTGCTTCCCATCTGTCCAGCCTGTCAGGGGATCAGAATCAGGTGGCGGAATTTCTTTCCCTACACAGGTCTCCGCCGGGGGAATGGAGGCTTCATCCGGGGCATTTTCAGCAGGGCAGAGGTCGATCTCTTTGCCTCCAGGGAATCGGCTCACTGTCCCCTATGGTTCTCCTGGATGGAGGAGGACGGTCCCCTGGGACAGGATGCTCTGGGGCCCGAGTGGCCCAACAGCCTCCCGTACACCTTTCCACCATTACCTCTGGTCCTTCCGACACTGCAGTGGGTCCTTCGTCAGGGCCACTGGCTCCTCCTAGTGGCCCTGTTCTGGCCAGGGAGACCTTGGTTTCCACTGCTGCGGAGGCTCTGCTCCAGCTCGCCATGGCGCCTCCCAGAGAGGAGTGATCTCCTGACACAGCTGGGGGGTCGGATTTGGCACTCCAACCCCTGCCATCTCCAGCTTTGGGTCTGGCCACCGCAGGGCACTGAGTCTGTCAGGAATATTGCAATTGGTGTGCGGGCAGGGGGAGGATCCTACTTCTCGTTCAGTGGCCACCATTCTGGATTTTCTCCAGTCTCTCCTGGATGATGGTTGCACCCCCACCTTGAGGGTGTATGTGGCGGCTATTTCGGCACAACATGTGTTGGTAGAGAATGCCACTGTTGGGCACTGAGGCTGCTGCCTCTGGTGACCCCCAGGGTTCTGGCATGGGATCTTTCCCTGGTGCTGGAGGCCCTGTCTTCTTCACCTTTTGAGCCATTGGCCCAGGCTGACCTTAAGTGGCTATCGATGAAGACAGCCTTCCTTCTTGCTATCACGTCGGCAAAGCGGGTCGGGGAACTGCAGGCTCTGTCTGTCAGTAAGTCCTGCCTGTGTTGGGGTCCAGGTGGTTCAGGGGTGATGCTGTGGCCAAACGTGGCATTCCTGCCTAAGACGCTGCCACGCAATCGTCATAACCGACCGATTCACCTGGCTCAGTTTGACCCCCCACCGACTGAAGGTGAGGCGCAGTTGTTGTGTCTTGTGCGGGCTCTGGCTGCCTACATCAGCGCTACAGCACCTGTGCGGCGGACAGATCAATTATTTGTGTGTTATGGGGGTCACAACAGGGGTTGTGCCCTCTCTAAGCAACGACTGTCCCATTGGATCGTGGATACCATCTGTTGTGCTTACAGGGTCAGCGGTCGCCCATTGCCATCTGAGGGCAGGTGTCACTCTACAAGGGGTGTTTCCACGTCTTGGGCTGCTCTGAGAGGTGTTTCCTTTGAAGACATCTGTGCTGCAGCTTCTTGGTCATCACCTGCTACCTTCCACCGCTTTTACCGGCTCAACGTTGCTGCTCCCCACCCGTTACCATACCGGGACTTCTGCCCCTGGGCAGTAAGGTAGGCTTGGGGGATTCTTCGTGACGTTGTTGATATATGTCATCCAGTGCTTATGCACTGCCTCTGGCGGTCAGGAGAGACGAAATAAAATGAAAAGTTACGATTGTAACTACAGTTTTATGAGTCCCGGATGACCGCCAGAGTGCTGGGTCACTCAGAATCCTTGCGTGTTTGCGAGCAGATTTTGTGAACAGATCACCTGCTGACACCGGAAGATATAGCCTCCCGGAGTTCATGCAGGGGTCACGGGTGACATTGTTGATATTTGGGCGGAGTTATCCAGGACTCATAGAACCATAGTTACAATCGTAACTTTTCGTTCTCACTGTTACTCCCCTCCAGTTGAAATCACGAGCTCAAAGCGTTCTTGAAGTTACGGGCATTTATTTTCACATCCATTCTATCAAACATGCCATCCAACATGCTGTGAGAACTAGATAAAATAAAACACACAAATCATAATGAATCAAAAGTAATAAAGAGCATTCTCACAGAGAACAATGATTAAAACAAATAGATATGTATGATATACATTCAATGAAAACATGAGCTATCACGCAGTTATCATGTGAACTTCTTTAGCATATCTAATTAGCGGAATTAAAACGTAAATAACTCTGCATACCTCACTGGCCGCGTTAACTCAAGGGGAGTAAGAAAGGAAACTTCAGGCTTAACAAGTCTTCATGTAGTCCACTTCTTCAGAAAGTAACATAAAAACAATACAGGTGCTCTCTGTCGAACCTGCCAGGTGCTCTGCTCCTCCTGGCACTGCATGCCTATAGTGTAGCAACAAAATCAACTCAACCCCACAGCAACAAAAGAACATTAGTTCTGCATTGAAAGTATAAGACAGGTCCTCTTAGACATACAGTGGTGGAAAAAAGTTTTTGGACACCCCATGCATTTGTGAAATATTGCATTAAGAATCACTCTTAGGTCATCAAGTGCAATTTCTTTTAGTACAGTCACAGCCAAATTACTAAACAAGTTCTAAAAAAAGCCATTAAAAACTTAAAATTGATTTGTTCCATAAATATACATAAGAAATTTTGAGCGTTGGGTCATTTTGGTACCAGTGATCCACTGATGAAGGTCGTGCTTTTTGTTAAAAGACACAATTTTTGTTGCTGTGCTTTGTGTCTATATAAAGCTAGCATATTTGAAAGTTCTTCAGAGACAAAAATGGCTAAAACAAGGAACCTAACACAGGAAACATGCCTGAAGATACAGATTCTCAGCCAGGAAGGGCACAGCTGCCGCCAGATAGCCAGGAAGTGCAGATGCAGTCCTTCAGCAGTTGGATACACTCTGCAGAAAAACAGATGAACCAACAGCTTGGAAGACAAACCAAGATCTGGGCGTCCAAGGGTTTCTTCAGCAAGAAATGACCGCATCCTGATCCACATGTGCAGGGAAAACTTCCAAATGACATCACAGGAGCTTCAGCAGCAGTGGTCAAACCAAACTGGTGTCCAGTGTTCCACCCGCATTGTACGTGGCTGACTGTTAGATCATGGCTTAAGGTCCTACAAGGCTGTCAAGAAGCCCCTGATCAATGAGAGACAGAGGTTAGCCCGGCGTCGTTGGGCAGAACTGGACAGCCAGGAACTGGAAGAAGATTCTGTGGTCAGATGAGTCCAGTTTCCAGCTTTATCTTCCTCCTGCTAATGTGAGGGTACGCAGGAGGCCAGGCGAAGCATTATCTCCAGCATGTACAGTACCCACTGTCAAGCATGGTGGAGGCAGTATCATGGTTTGGGGATGCATGAGTGCTGCTGGTGTTGGTCATCTCACTGTCTGTGATGGCACATTGAACTCTGCCAAGTATTGTGCCATTCTCAAAACCCACATGCTCCCTTCTGCACGTGCACTGTTACGTCGAGGTCAAAACTGGATGTTTCAACAAGATAATGCCCCTTGCCACACATCCAGGGCCAGTACAACTTGGCTGCAGGAGCACAGTATCCAGGTCTTAGAGTGGCCAGCTCAATCCCCAGACATGAGCCCCATTGAAAATCTGTGGTGGATTATCAAAAGGTCTGTTTCAAAGTGTAAACCAAAGAATTTAGAAGAATTAAAAGCAGTAATTCAAGAAGAATGGGACAAGATTACCCCTCAACAGTGTGAAAGGCTCGTGGCAAACATGCCAGCCAGGATTAGAGCTCTACTGCGTGCTAATGGCAGGAATACTAAATATTAATTTGATGATGTGATGGTTTATTTATTTTTTGATCAGTTTTGAACACATTCTCTGTTATTTGTTGACTTTGATACCAACAACGTTGAGAACTGACATATTGAAACTGTCAAGAATTTAGTTTTGTTAGTTTTTCTTGTAAACAATAAACAAAAAAAATATCATTTGTATTTGTTTGTGTCTGTCTAATGCAGCCACACCTTTTGAAACACAAAAAAGATTTTCCCACAAATACTTCATGATGATATTTGAGATTGTGTAAAATGTTAAGGGTGTCTGAAAACTTTTTTCCACCACTGTATGTTACCAGGTTTTATGTTTCCAGTTGTTTATTAACTTATTTATTTATATTTATTAACAAAAATACTCTTTCCTAAGATGTAAATTATTCTTGAATTTTTCACAAAAATATTAAATGAACTTAAACTGTATAACTGACTCTGATGGCAGCTACAAAATCTAAAAACAACACATAACTGTCTGATTTAATGTAATCTCTATAATCTAAGAAATCAAGAATCAGCCTAGTATGGTTATGTATGTTTCTACCTTTTACAAAAGCTGATTGATACTCATCCACTAAATTTGTTAAACCCATATCTAATCTACTAGAGTATGTATGTGCTAACAATTTTTAGTCGTTACATAATAAAGTTATCAGCCTCCAATTATCAAGTGACAAGTTTTGGGATTAAGGTGATAACTCCCTGTTTCATAGTAGAAGACAGGTGTCCAGTTGAAATACATTCTAAAAAAAAGACGTTATAAAGAATTTCTCTGATTTCTTCCCACAAAAAAGCTGTAAAATTCCACAGTTAGACCATGAAGTCCTGGTGACTTCCCTTTTGACATCCGCTTGATTGCTAGGTCCAACTCTTCAATTCTAAACTCATCCTCCATATGTTGCACAAATTTCTCATCATTTTTTTTTTGCTACATTCCCTATTTTTTTAAAAAAATAACTGACAATCATCCCTTAAAAATATGGTTATTATAAAAGTAACTTATGAATTTTCTTTTCTGTTTGTCTTTGTTTTTCCAGATTAAAGAAATAGGAAGTGTTTTTTCATCTTCTTCTAGCCAACAAGCTCTTGAGCGAATAAATGCCCCTTCTGCTTTTTCCAAATATAGATTATCTAATTGGTTTTGGCAGATTATGTAATTTGACTTGTTCTACTATTGATAATTCTGTTTTGTGACACAGTTTATTCATATCATTAATAATGTCTTATTGTTTTTGTTTTTTAAGTTCAGAAATATATTTATTTGTGCTAATGGCAATTTCTCTAATTTTAAATTTAAATTTGGTGACATTTCTAATTCATTCATTTCTTTTACCAACTTTTTGGTTTCATTACAAAACACCTCATATTCTAAAAGACTACTGTTAAACTTCCATATAGGCATAGGTTCAAACCCACCCAGCCGAAAAAACATTGAAATTGCACAGTGGTCAGTCAGGGGTGATGCTGATATAATTAGGTTGGTAGAAATTAACCAATAACCTAACCTTGAGCATTGCCCATTGTTAGCAGAGTTATACCAAGTATACTGTTTAGTATTGGTGTTTCTCATTCTCCAACAGTCAATTAAGCTTCCCTTAGATATAAATTCAACTATGATTTCTTCATAATAGTGACATTGTCCCCTTGGAGGATGCTGAACCAACCAGAGATCAGGGACCAAATTGAATTCTCCTCACACTATGACTCTATCAGTAATATAAGTCACCTTCCAACCCTCAAGCAGCCTACTCAAGGAAAGATATAACTGTTTGTTCTGTGCCTTTTTGTTATAACCATATATACATAACAGAATATAGTTAACACCATTAAATTCAATCGCCACAATTAGCCAATGTCCATTAATGTCACTTGTGTGGTTAACTACATTGCCAGAAAATCTGTTGAACAGGATCATTACTCCAGCTGAATGTGATGTCCCATGACTAAAGAAAACTGTGTCCCCCCATTGTTGTTTCCAAAAATTAGTGTCAGCCTCCACTGAATGAGTTTCTTGCAAGAAAATAAAATTGCTCTTCTGCTCCTTTCAAAAAAGAACTGTTGCCTTATGTTTCACATTATTCTTTAATCCCCTGGTATTTAAAGAGATAAAAGACAACATTCACAAAATATCAACTATGCGCGAAGAAACTGATGCGCAGGAATGAGTGTCTCATATGTCCATAACATATTTCAACTTCAACAATTTTTGCAACAATCCTCAAAATGTCTGAACATTAATAGAAACATAAGACTAAGTCAATGTACCTGTATTGGAGCAAGGTAAACCTTATAAAGTTGTTCAATCAGGGTCCACACGACGATTGTCAATCAGAGTATAACCTTCTTTCAGGAATGCTCATTTCCCCTTCTTCCTGGCTTCCTGAACCAGTGGCCACAGCTTGGAATGAGCCTCCTGGTCTTTGGAGAAATCCTCTTTGAAGCGAATACGCATTTCACTGCACACTCACGCCTCCCTTGATTTTTTCCACACCTCATCCTGGACGGTTCACATCCTGAATTGGATGATTGCCCTCAGCGTGTTGTTTGAGGTAGCAGTGGTGTTCTTCTTACCCAGGCGGTGGACAGTATCAACGGTGTCTCACAGTTGGTCCACAGACAGCGGCACAACTCTTGTAAGTATCCCGATGACAACTTCTCTTGTGTTTTCTCAATCCTTCTCAGGTAAACCAGTCAGCCTCAGGTTCCATCTCCTCTTGTACCAAGCCTGTTCCTCACATGCATTTTTAGGCATGCTGTTTTCTTTGTGGAGCTCGTCAACTTTTTTCTGAGGCAGAACAATTTCTTGTTTGTTTTCTCTTGAGGCCGTCGCATTTGCTTCAATGCATTTATTGAAGCTTTTCAACAGTTCAGTCTGTTCATCCACTTTTCCAGTCAGAACCTGAACTGCATGGAGAATGATATGCGCTGATATTCTCCTCTTCCTGTCTGTCATCTTTCCCCCTCATTGTGTTGGTGTTAGGACTTTTAATTGGTGTATGAGCCAAGTTAGCTCTGCTTTTTTTAGTAGATTTTTCATCTATCTCAATGTCTTCAATATCCCTGTCATCACACGCCTCGTGGAGAGCAGTCAGATTGTAGTCGTGGTTGGACATATCTGCACACACGCCATCTTCTTAAAAGTGTCAAAAAACTTTGAAAAGTGTGTAGAAGTATTGTGTATAAAGATATTCAAGTGAAGGTTTTAGGTTGTTGCACAAAAAAAATCACAATTCAAGGACTAAACAATGTTTTTTAACAGAGCCTGCAAAAGTGCTGCCTCTCACATCATTGACTGTTACTTTCGGTAACTCTCGGTTTCTTCTGCTTACGATCTTGCGGACCGGAATGGGGCAGGGCCTTATTTCAAACGCGGAAATGATGCATGCATTGAGCCTATCGAATTCCGCATTTTAGTTGAACTGGATGCCCTTCCGGTTTTACTGAAACACCTTCCGTTTTCACTGAAATGCCTTCTGTTTTAACTGAATTCCTCTCACACATCATACTGAAATGCTCTCATATAATATACTGCAATCCTCTCACACATCATACTGAAATTCTCTCATATAATATACTGCAATCCTCTCACACATCATACTGAAATTTTCTCATATAATATACTGAATTCCTCTTGTTTATGTGAAATAGTAGAGCAGATAAAGATTGTATATGTGGAGGCACTTCAGATTTGACTTGCTTTGCTTAAGGTTTTTGTGATGCAGTGATGATTGTGCTTGTGTGTCTATATTGTTTTTAATCTATTATCTTAATATTTCTGTACTCTTTTACTGTGTGATTTTATTACCCATTGTGTTAGTCTATCTACCTGCCCAGGGACTACAGACGGAAAATTGCATATAATACATCTTTCCTTGTTTTTAATGTTTTTTGTGCATTGTCCCTGTTTAAATAAAGATACATTACATCATCATTATTGTTATTATTATTATTATTATTATTAATAATAATGATAAAAATAATGATAATAATGGCCATTTTGGGGCCCTAGGTGTGCCTGTTGATCAAGTGGTTCTGATAAATGACTTATTGCCATTTTAAGGTTTTATTGCACTTACAGTTGTCATATCCCCACAGTCCTGACTGTGCTTTGGGTGTGTGTTTACTGTTTATTGTATTTTGGATCCCCAAGACCTTTCTGAACAAGTTGATAATCTGTTGTGTATCCAAGAGAATTTCATTTGTGTGTATGAGAGTGTTTCAATTGTGTATGTAAAACGCATTTCAGTTGTTTGCATGAGAGCATTTCAGTTGTTTGTGTAAATGGATGGACCTGAATTTGTATAGCACCTTTTTAATCATCTGACCACTCAAAGCTTTTTACACTACATGGTGCCACCTGTTACTCACACCAATGGAAGCGTCATTGGGAGCAATTTGAGGTTCAGTATCTTGCTCAAGGATACTTTGACATGTGGACTGGAGGAGCCGGGGATCGAATTGCTCATCTTCCAATTGGTGGATGACCTGCTCTATCTCTGAGCCACAGCCGCCCACAGAGGGTGAGAGCGTCTCAGTAGTGTATGTAATAGCATTTCACCAGTATGTGTGAGAGCATTTCAGCTGTGTATGTAAAAGCATTTTACTAGTATGTGTGAGAGTATTTCAGTCATGAATGTAAAAGCTTTTCACTAGTATGCGTGAGAGTGTTTCAGTAGTGTATGTAAGAGCATTTCACATGTGTGTGTGAGCAGTAATTCTGAGTAATATCCCTGGCGGCACCTCATATTATGGCAGCACCTCCACAGATCGTTAACATGTAAGATTATGTGTTCTTTAAGATGGGACTGATAAGAATCACACTGCATATCTGAGACGCTCAAGATGTATATTACACATCATATCCTTTTATCAAAGATTTTGAGAAATATCTTTCAGTGAACATTTTACAAGTTATCACATCATGTCACTTTTCTGTACAGTAGATCCACGGGCTTCTAGATAAGTCAGTTTAACAGGTTTATTAATTGTATTACTCCTTTCAGCTTCTCAGTATTTATTATTATCTCATATTTTATTATTTTATTTATCCTTATCTGGTTTTGTTAAGTGTCCTTGGGTGACATGAAAGCACTTATAAATAAGATTTATTATTACCATCCAATTGTAACTGTAATTGTACTGTATGGATGGTAAATAGACCTATACTTGTATAGTGCCTTTCTAGTAGTCTGACCACTCAAAGCACTTTAACACTACATGTCATCTTTTCACACACTGGTGGCCAAGGCTACCTTGCTGTGAGAAAGCACCAACTCCCTCACTACATATTTGCTAAACCCCTTTTTGTTAGGAAAGGTGGACAATTTTATTTGTTTTCTTTATTTAATTTATGGTTTCAATATTAATTGAGAAACTCAAACAATTGTACTAAGCATTAGAATCTTTAGACACAAGTTTTTCTTAATGTACTAAAGACAAGCTGTAATCTAAGCCATCACCTGTCAGAGTTTGGGTCCTTTGTGGAGGCCCTCTTGTGCTGGTGCTTAAAGAGGAAGCATGTCTCAACAATAGCCCTTTCATATGGTGTAGGAGTAGGAAGGCTTTCAGATTTGATTGGTCAAAGGATGTGTCATGAAAATGACAGCTAATTAAGATAAATACTGTTAAGTCTGGTTTTGAGTTTGGACCCCAGAATGCAGAGACGGAGACAGCAGGCAGTTTTAAAGAGTTTATTAACAAAAAGGCTCGGATCTTCCAAAAACAGGGAAAAAGAGGCAGGCGTAGGCAGTGGAGGTCTGGCTGGTGTAGCTGGTCAAGCCGAGCTGAGCAGAGCACGAGGTAGACACGGAAACGCTGAGGAGTAGTCAGACACGGCAGGGAGGCACACTGGAGTCTGCACAAAAAATCAGAGAGGCGCATGAGAGCAACGAAAAAACACACGAGAGTTTCACAGGAGATTCAGCCGCTACTATACCGGTCGAGACGGAATAATCTGGCACAGGAGTAGTGTCGAGGACCAGGCTTTATAGTGAGAGTGATATTGGATGAGAACCAGGTGCGCCTCCTCAGGAGTCCAGCCAGCCACGCCCACCACTGCACACACGCTGCCAGGGAGAGGAACAGGGAAAAGGGAGGGGGGGAAAAAAGGAAAACAGGGCAAACCAAACACAAAACCACATGCAAACAGAGCATAACCATGACAGTACCCCCCCCTCAACGGACGCCACCTGGCGGCCTACCGGGCTTGTCAGGAAAGTCCCGATAAAAATCCCTCAAGAGGTCTGGGTCCAAAATCAAAGAGCGGGACACCCATGAACGCTTCTCCGGGCCGTACCCCTCCCAGTCCACGAGGTACTGATACCCCCGACCCCGTCTGCGAACGTCCAGCAGCCGCTGGACAGTCGTCAATGAGCCAGGGGGGTGGCGGGGGTTCGGCCGGAGGGCACAGAGCACTGGAAGACACAGGCGCTGGATGAACATGTAAAGCAGGGGGCAATTTCAGTCTCACCACATTGGGATTAATCACTTTCTCAATCTCGTAAGGGCCAATGTACCTCGGAGCCAGCTTCCTACTCACAGTCTGTAGAGGGAGGTCACGAGAGGAAAGCCACACTTTCTGACCTGGTTGATACTGGGGGGCAGGAGAGCGGCGTCGGTCCGCCAGGCGTTGGTTGCGAGCCGCCGTGCGCAAGAGGGCCACCCTGGCCTCGCGCCAAACCCGGCGGGCATGGCAGAGATGTTCCCAGACCGATGGCACCGCCACTTCAGTCTCCTGGACTGGGAAAAGGGGCGGTTGAAAGCCCACAGAAGCCATGAAGGGGGACATACCTGTGGCGGAGCTGACCAGGGAGTTGTGGGCATATTCCACCCAGGGGAGATGGGTGGACCAGGAGGCAGGATGCCTAGAGGTAACACACCGGAGAGCCAACTCCAGGTAATGATTTGCCCGCTCCGTCTGGCCGTTGGTCTGAGGATGGTATCCAGAAGATAGACTGGCCGACGCCCCTAACGCCTGACAAAATGCCCTCCAGACCTGGGAGGCGAACTGAGGACCCCGGTCGGACACGATGTCCTGCGGAATGCCATGTAGCCTGAACACATGCTGGACTAAGAGGTTAGCAGTCTCTAGGGCAGAGGGGAGTTTTAGTAAAGGGACAAAATGCACAGATTTGGAGAAACGGTCAACAATAGACAAAATCACAGTGTTACCCTCTGACGGCGGAAGTCCCGTAACGAAGTCCACTGCAATGTGGGACCTGGGGCGATGTGGAACAGGCAAGGGGCGAAGAAGGCCAGCTGGTGTTTGATGGGAGGATTTGCTGCGGGCACAGACGGAGCAGGCGGAGACGAACTCTTTGGTGTCGGCTGTGATGGTGGGCCACCAGAAGCATCGCTGGAGCAGAGAGAGAGTGCGATGGAAACCAGGATGACAGGCGATCTTGGAGGAGTGGCCCCACTGGAGCACAGGAGACCGGGCTGACGGAGGAACGAACATGCGGTTGGGAGGGCAACCCTCCGGAGGGGGTTGCTCCTGTTGGGCCTCCTGAACCACCCGCTCTATCTCCCATCTGGCAGCCCCCACCACACAGGAGGAAGGGAGGATGGTTTCCACAGGGGTTTCTTCCACTGAGGGAGTGAACTGGCGGGACAAGGCGTCGGGCTTGACATTCCGGGTGCCGGGGCGGTAGGAAAGGGTGAACTGGAACCGGCCCAGGAACAAGGCCCACCGAGCCTGACGAGAGTTCAGCCGGCGAGCTGACTGAAGATAGGAGAGATTCTTATGGTCCGTCCAGACGACAAACGGATGAGCAGCTCCCTCCAACCAGTGTCTCCACTCCTGAAGGGCGAGGACGACGGCCAAGAGCTCCCTGTTACCCACGTCGTAATTCCTCTCAGCCTGAGAGAGTCGGCGGGAAAAGTAGGCACAGGGATGAATCCTTTGGTCCACAGGGGAGCGTTGAGAGAGCACTGCACCCACCCCAGTATCCGAGGCGTCGACCTCCACCACGAACTGAAGAGCTGGATCAGGGTGAGAGAGCACAGGTGCAGAGGTAAACAAGCTCTTTAACCGTAGAAATGCAGCCTCGGCTGCCTGGGACCATATGAACGGGTGTTTGGAGGAGGTTAACTGAGTCAGAGGCATGGCTACTTGGCTGTAGTTACGAATGAACTTCCTGTAAAAATTTGCGAAGCCCAGAAACCTCTGCAATTGTTTTCGGGTGGAAGGGGTTGGCCATTCTGCCACAGCTTGAATCTTGGCAGGATCCGCTCTCAACTGCCCCTTCTCCACCACAAACCCCAAGAAGTCGACTGAGGTCACGTGAAACTCACATTTTTCAGCTTTTACAAAAAGTCTGTTCTCAAGCAACCTCTGCAGCACCAACCTCACATGCTGAACATGTTCGTCACAGTTTCGTGAGAAAATCAAAATGTCGTCCAGATAAACGAACACGAACCTGTTGAGCATGTCTCTTAGGACGTCGTTAATAAGGGCTTGGAAGACAGCAGGGGCATTAGTTAAACCGAAGGGCATGACTAAATACTCGAAGTGGCCGAGTGGGTGTGTGTTAAATGCCGTCTTCCATTCATCTCCTTCTTTAATACGAATGAGGTGATAGGCATTGCGGAGGTCTAATTTGGAGAAGATCGTAGATTGGTGAAGGGGACCAAATGCGGAGTCAATGAGAGGAAGGGGATACTTGTTTTTAAAAGTTATCTCATTTAGGCCACGAAAGTCAATGCATGGGCGCAGGGTTTTATCCTTCTTTTCGACAAAGAAAAACCCTGCGCCCACGGGGGAAGAAGAAGGACGAATGAGACCGGCAGCCAGAGAGTCGGTAATGTATTGCTCCATTGATTCTTTCTCGGGTTTAGACAGGTTATACAGTTTCTTGGATGGAAGCGGAGTGCCAGGAAGTAGCTCGATAGCACAGTCATAGGGTCTATGAGGGGGCAATGAGAGAGCTCTGTCCTTACTAAAGACCTCTTTGAGGTCATGGTACTTAGGAGGGACACTAGTGAGGTCAATGGGGTCTGGTGCAGCTGGGGGAGAGAGTACGCTAGGAGGAATAGCGGAGTGAAGACAATGAGAGTGACAAAAGGTGCTCCATTGCTGATGATGATTGAGGAAGTGGACCAGTCAATTTGTGGGTTGTGGAGCTTGAGCCAGGGGAGACCGAGGACTAGTGGTGAAGTGGGTGAGGGAATGACAAATAAGGAGATAGTCTCCCGGTGGTTACCTGACAGTTGAAGGGAAACTGGGGCGGTACGGTGTGTGACTCGAGCGAGCAATTGTCCATTTAAAGCCAGGATGTCCTTTGGCTCTGACAGGCTCTCTGTGGGCAAACTGGCTTGAGCACAAAGTTCAAAGTCAATGAAATTGTCATCAGCACCACTATCAATCAAAATTGTCACTGGTAACGAGATCTGTGGGTACCTGAGTATTCCTTGCATAAGAATCCGCTGGAGGGGTGTAGAGGTGGTTGTAGTACAGCTCACCAGCGCCCCCCCGGTGGCTGATGAGCCTGCCCTTTTGGCAGCTGAGAGCAAGTGGCGAGGAAATGGCCGGACTGGCCACAGTAGATGCAGAGCCTGTTTCTCATTCGACGTTCACGCTCGACCTGCGATAATCTCATCCTCCCCAGCTGCATGGGTTCCTCCATGCCGGGAGAGGAGGAAAAACCTGGAGACGGAGCTGGAGCTGGAGCTAAGGCTGGCGTAGAAGCAGGAAATGGAGTAGGAGCTGACGCTGGAGTAGGAGTCGTGTCTCGGGGAGAGCTGAATGGAGCAGCAGCAGAAGGAGAGAAACCCTGTCTTCCTACCCTCTCTCTGCGTCTTTCCCTCAATCGGTTGTCTAGGCGAATGGCTAAGGAGATTAGTTCATCAAGCGAACGGGTCTCATCGCGCGCAGCCACTTCGTCTTTAACATTGTCAGCTAACCCTTTGAGAAACACGCTCTGTAATGCTGCTTCATCCCACCCACTCTCTACCGCCAGAATGCGGAAATCAATGGCATATTGAGACACGGGGGCTGAACCCTGGCGGGTGATCAAAAACTTTGCGCATCTCAGAAACAAAGAAATGATATGACTGAGTGATAGCAGGGGAATTGAGGGAAACGGCTAAAGCCCAAGAGGACGCGCAACCAGACAATAAACTCATGATGAAAGCTATTCGATATTTATCTGTAGCGTAGGTCTGACATTGCTGATCGAAAACTAGAGAACACTGGTGTAAAAACTGACTGCATGTCCCTAATTCACCTGAATACCTGTCTGGAGTGGGGATGAAGGGTTCACGGGCGAAGCTGGGTGGAGGAACTGGTGGAAGCGCTGCAGGTGCTGGAGAAGCTTGCGCCTCCCCGAGAGAAGCCAGGCCGGAGATCTGAGTGACGATCTGGTCCAAACGACTGCCGAGCTGGGATACACTGGTGGTGAGGTTCTGAACAGAGTTCATGACTTCACTGATTGCTAGTTCGTGTTGGCCGACACGTGCGCCTTGATTTGACAATGCCTGTTTGAAGCGGTCTGTCTCTGCGGGGTCCATGTTGGCCAGATTATTCTGTTAAGTCTGGTTTTGAGTTTGAACCCCAGAATGCAGAGACGGAGACAGCAGGCAGTTTTAAAGAGTTTATTAACAAAAAGGCTCGGATCTTCCAAAAACAGGGAAAAAGAGGCAGGCGTAGGCAGTGGAGGTCTGGCTGGTGTAGCTGGTTGAGCCGAGCTGAGCAGAGAACCATGACAAATACTGACTGATATACAAATGATTTGCTTACTTTGAATATATAGCATTTATAATTACATATTGAAGAATGTCATGAGGCTTTGTTGGTATGAGCAAACTAAGAAAAACACTGTATATTTGTTGTTAACCTTGTCAACCCTCCATTCTACAGTGCTGACCTGATTTGAACTAGCAAGGCAGGCTGTCATGCTATATATGTGCGTGCAATGAGGGAGAAAAGGGACTGGTTAAAGAGGAGCAGCAACAGCACTATTTGAGCTGTGTAATGAGTACAAACTGAAACAGTTAGTTTCAGTTTTTTCTTTTGTTCTATTTTGGAGACTGAAAATAAAAGTCTACCTAATTTTTTCAGCATAACTCCCTGCCAGTGTGATGTTTTTGTCCTCAAGTCTTGTCATGCTTCCCTGCACCTCATCTTGCAACACTTATCAACTGCTACCTCTGTCAACTATTCATATTCACCATTTCATTGCGTCTGGGCATTTAACCTTGTAACCAGTGGCGTAGTGGTGGTTGATGAGGTGGGAGTACTAGATGGGTAGATTACTGAGGAGGAAGAAGGTATACTCTCCCATACATTCCAGTGGCTTTCGGGCCAATAGGCAGGTATACTGTAAACAGCCAGAATAAGAGGTGGATGATACCTGTGTATACCCTCCACTACACCACTGCTTGTGCGTCTCCTTGAATGGAGAAGAACAATGGTCCAGACTCATACCCTCCTGTGGAACACAAAGTGTCTCCCCAGTCATAGAGAGGACAGCATCCGGGTACTTGGTCTGTTTCCAGTATGTTTTGTTCCAATAATTCTGTGTCAGTGTCTACTTGTAGTGTCATGTATAGTGGAGATGATGACCAAAGTGAGTTGGTGTTTCTAGGATTATACCAATTGTTGTTTGTCATGAGACAGACTCCACCACCCCTGGATTTGCCAGATTCTCTGCTCTTATCATTCATGTTGTATTCCTAGGACTGGATGTTTTTTAGTATGACACTGGGCTGGGGTTGAGAGTGAGCTTGTCATCCCCATTTTATTTTCTTTTGTGTTCTCTGAAAAGCTAATGAATAGAGACAAATTCAATGCTTAGAGGTGTGTTGTGAGCACATTTAATTCTTGTCCAAACATGGAGGTGACACATGGCAAAATGACCACATTAAAAGTAATAACAAGTACAGTCTTTGGAGAGCAGCCACAACATTGTGTGGACCCCTGCCATGTTTTTTTCCATTAATGTACTACTAAGTCATTTTTGAGTGTGTTTTTTCTTTTTTTTAATGATAAGAGTTGGAATGACAGGAGCCAGAGCCTTCAGCAGCGGCGGCTGCTGGTCTTTCAAACAGGGGAAGCTCACTTTAAATTTACATCATAAAATTTGTCATATTTTACCGAGGCAGTAACTTATAAAAGGAACATTTAATTGAAGCCGTTTTTTAACCACACCCATGCCATAGAACCATACCTGTCGAGTTTTGGATTTGAAAATAAGGGAAATTTTCCGGCGCTCGCTGCGAGCCGTCCCACCACCCCAACCAAGCTCCAGTATCCCTTACATTTTAAGACAGGTGTACAAGATATCTAAAAACAACTTGTCAACCGCTTACTAACTACAATTAGGTGATCAGAATCTGATAGGCCTACCTTTGTTGACACTGAAATGCTGTGAACATTCCTACGTTATAATACAGCCTAAATGAAAACACAAAGGGTATATGAAGCACATTTATTTATTGTTTATAAAACGGCTGCTTCCCATCCTTAAATGTGATTGGCTGAGCCGTGTTCCATGCCGTTGTAAAATCAGTGTAACCCACTGGTAGACCGCAGCGTCTGCGTTGCTTGGCAACCATTCTGTCCACTCGATCTTGCTTGGTGGAAGAATGAATAGTTCTCAGTTTTATTATTGCATTATTACCAATAAATTCTTGATTCTTTTTCGTGTGTGGTTATTTTATGGGCTATATGTAGGGTAACCGCTTTATAAAAGCAATAAGCCCCTTGAAGCCGTGAGTTACAGTGATTTTGCAACGGCGGAGGGGCGTTCAGTGCTCCTCCCCTCCTTATTGCTTAAACATATTTTCAGTTCATAATGTGCCCCATCCTGCTCCTCTTTAGGAAAGTAAATTCGCTGTCCCATTTTTCGAAATATTTACAGGACTTCTTTGTTTTTTTGGCAGGAATGCCTTCTCCTTCGTCACATCCATCCATCTCTCTCTTTTGTTGTTCCGGGTTTGTTTCCGCTGTCGGCACTAACCTCGCGACAACTGCCACCCAGGCTACTGCAGGTGGCAGCTCTCGCGAGGCTATCGACAGAGTTCAGTTTGGAGAGGCAGAGGAATGCTTGTTTTTGTATTATAATACGGGAGATTTACGGCAGAATACTAGCATGGGAGGACGGCGGGAAAGAGGGGTAAAATAGGGTAGTTTCCCGGCCAAAACGGGAGACTTGACAGCTGTGACTCTGTCAGAAGACTTCACTTGCAAAATCCGCGATGGGACTGAGCTGAGCTGTCAAGTGACGGTGTATATCTCCAAATAGCTGTCAATCAAAACGGGATTCAGCCTTTCGACTGATCCTCCAATCATCATGCGGAAGCTCAGCGTCCAGCCCGGCGGAGGCCCGCCCACAGCTCCATTCACCCCCAGAGACGCTGAGCGTCCGGGGGCGGGACAAAATCGTGGCATTTATCCAATGACCGTTGAGTTTCGAGGTAATGAAAAAAACTGTTCCCTGCAGTCCCATTGAAGTGCATGGACGCTCAGCTTCTACAGGCAAATGCCATAGACCGTATGAGAAAACTGCGCTACGGGAATGTATAAGAAGTTAACAACATTGATAAGTAGCTGATTCTGAACGAACTCGTCGTCGAGATGAACGTGTTCTAACGCATTTGTAGTCAATGAAATGTTAACACAACCGTACATATTTGACCATTCAATTTTTGACATTTTAGGGGAAGCTGAGCTTCCCTTGCAGTCTTAAAGAAATCGCCTCTGGCCTTCAGCTATCAGGCCCCTCTTCTGTGGAATCATCTTCCTGTTTCGGTCCAGGAGGCAGACACCATCTCCACATTTAAGACTAGACTTAAGACTTTCCTTTTTGATAAAGCTTATAGTTAGGGCTGGCTCAGGTTTGTCTTGGACTAGCTGACATGGGCCTAGCCTGCTGGTACAGTTTGAACTGTAGTAACCTCGCTCTGCAGAGGGCAGGGTGGGGTGAGTGAGAGAGATGAGGTTATCACGGTCTGAGACTGCACTTTGCTGGCCTGTCTGAATGTTTTTTACTACTGTATTTTATTTGGAAAACTATCATACTCTGTATTACAGCACCTGAACGTTATTGTACTGCCCAATTATGGTATATTTTAGATATTTTAACTGCACAAGCACCTATTGATGAGTGAATTATTTTGGTATGTTATTTTAACCTATCACTCTATGACACATATATTGAGTTCTGAAAATAATGACACTGAGACTGAATGTTTGATGCACCTGAACCCCTTGTAATGATTGCTTTGATTAATGTTGTGGTTAAAGAAATGTTTTTAAGAAACAAAACACATGGGAAAGTTACCAGCTTGAACAGGTGGTGAGGGGAGAGTCTGGAGATGATCCAGAACATCCCACCTGTGTTTTGATCCTAGAAGTTGGTTTACAAGAAGAGGGGGTAGAAACTCTCAGCAAACCCACTCAGCGTATAAAACATAGCGCAGAAAGATAGAATTTTAGTCTGGTTCCGGAACTTGATTTACTGGGTTTTGCTGTGTTATGTGTTATGGCACAATAAAACTCTTGCATCTGATCCAAGCATCTCCAGTGACTGTTTGAGTGCTGCTGATTGACTCCTAACCATTGATACAGAAGAACAAGATTTTTGAGGATGTTTTTGAAGTACTTTGACACTTCAGTATCACAGCTGTGCCTGGATGATGTGTCGTGGTTGTGCTGCTGCTGTGGTCCTGCCTGATGCCCTCCTACTGCTGCTGTTATCATTAGTCATACTTGTACTGTTATTATACACATATGATTATTGTCACATACATATAATGTTATATATTAATATATGCCTACAACATATTGTACCACAATTACCATAATTATTACTATATTATTGTAAATAATGTTGTTGTAAGCTATTATCATTGCTGTGTGTCATTGCTATTATCATTGCTGTGACATGCCTTGCATGTCTCTCAACTTGTCTCAATTCAATTAAAATTTTTTTTTTCAATTTAATAAGCTTTATTGGCATGATTGTAGATTAACAATATTGCCAAAGCCATTACAAATTTACAAATAATGTACAGTAATAAACGTAAGTATGGAAAAAATAAATAAATATATATATATATACAATATATAACAGATCATTTAAACATATAATATACATCAATAAAACTGAAAAGAACAATATTGCCAAAGCCACTACGACAATTGATGATCAACATTTCACATGGGTGGAGTCACAGTTTGATGCAGTGGAGACATATATTGTTGGATGCTTTTTCTTTCTCTGGGATTTGGCCAACAAGAGGCTTTAACTCTGTCAGCTTGGGCACATACACCAGTATAGGTCAGTTATTTTAAGTGTTATCATATAAATATTTTGAGACTGAAATGTAAATAGTTATTGACCAGATTGTGAAAAAAAAAATTTTGAGAGAGAGCAGTGAGTATGATAGTTAAACATTCCTCATAGAAATGACCTCTTGTGATGAGGTATTAGCGACCACCTAACGATGCTCTGGCAACCACCCGAAGCACCCGTAAAAGGCAGCATATTGGCTCAGTGTGGTTAAAGCAGACTTGAGTGCTTGCGCTGGTCATTTTTTTGGGTTCAGGTCCGGTGACTGTGGAGGCCAGGTCATCTGCCGCAGCACTCCATCACTCTCCTTCTTGGTCAAATAGCCTTACACAGCCTGGAGGTGTGTTGGGGTCAGTGTCCTGTTGAAAAATAAATGATGGTCCAACTAAACGCAAACCGGATGGGATGGCATGTCGCTGCAGGATGCTGTGGTAGCCATGCTGGTTCAGTGTGCCTTCAATTTTGAATAAATCCCCAACAGTGTCACCAGCAAAACACCCCCACACCATCACACCTCCTCCTCCATGCTTCACAGTGGGAACCAGGCATGTGGAATCCATCCATTTACCTTTTCTGCGTCTCACAAAGACACGGCGGTTGGAACCAAAGATCTTAAATTTGGACTCATCAGACCAAAGCACAGATTTCCACTGATCTAATGTCCATTCCTTGTGTTTCTTGGCCCAAACAAATCTCTTCTGCTTGTTGCCTCTCCTTAGCAGTGGTTTCCTAGCAGCTATTTGACCATGAAGGCCTGATTCACGCAGTCTCCTCTTAACAGTTGCTCTAGAGATGGGTCTGCTGCTAGAACTCTGTGTGGCATTCATCTGGTCTCTGATCTGAGCTGCTGTTAACTTGCGATTTCTGAGGCTGGTGACTCGGATGAACTTATCCTCAGAAGCAGAGGTGACTCTTGGTCTCCCTTTCCTGGGTCGGTCCTCATGTGTGCCAGTTTCGTTGTAGCGCTTGATGGTTTTTGCGACTCCACTTGGGGACACATTTAAAGTTTTTGCAATTTTCTGGACTGACTGACCTTCATTTCTTAAAGTAATGATGGCCACTCGTTTTTCTTTAGTTAGCTGATTGGCTCTTGCCATAATATGAATTTTAACAGTTGTCCAATAGGGCTGTCGGCTGTGTATTAACCTGACTTCTGCACAACACAACTGATGGTCCCAACCCCATTGATAAAGCAAGAAATTCCACTAATTAACCCTGATAAGGCACACCTGTAAAGTGAAAACCATTTCAGGTGACTACCTCTTGAAGCTCATCGAGAGAATGCCAAGAGTGTGCAAAGCAGTAATCAGAGCAAAGGGTGGCTATTTTGAAGAAACTAGAATATAGAACATGTTTTCAGTAATTTCACCTTTTTTTGTTAAGTACATAACTCCACATGTGTTCATTCATAGTTTTAATGTAAACATATAATATACATCAACAACAACAACAACAACATCAATTAAACTGAAAAATAAATATCTAGTATATTTTATATTCATGTGTTGCAGTATTTTTTGTGCGGCACATGAATTGAGGAAAATAATATAAAAGGAATAAAGAAAAAAGCAGATAGTGAGTTACAGGGACTGTAAATACAGACAGGTGTGTCAGGTGTTGTGATGTTTGTCCCTCAGGCTGTGACATAATCTGACATATTTAGCTGCTGCTAAGCTGCTGACTCTGTTCTCTCCAAGGATGTGTTGCATTTTAGTTTGATCAGGTAGAGAATCAAAGTCAATGACTTTATGTTTTATTTTTGAGATGAACTCGGCTCTGACGTGTTCATATTTGCATATTTCCTTTTTGATAAAGCTTATAGTTAGGGCTGGCTCAGGCTTGTCTTGGACCAGTCTCTAGTTAGACTGACATAGGCCTAGTCTGCCGGGGGACCTCCTATAATACACCGAGCCCCTTCTCTCCTTCTCACTCTCTCTCTCCCTTGCTAGTATTCATGTCCTGTTAATGCATCTCTCTAACCCAGGTCTACTGCATGTCACTAACTCGGCTTGTTCTCCGGAGCCTTTGTGCTCCACTGTCTCGCAGGTTAACTCGTACCGCAGCTGTGCCTGGGTGGTGTGTCGTGGTTGTGCTGCTGCCATGGTCCTGCCTGATGCCTCCCACTGCTGCTGTTACTATTAGTCATACCTGGACTATTACACACATATCATTATTGTCACATACATATATAATCATATTATTAATATAATATCTGTTTCTCCTTATGTCTCATTGTGTCATATGGATTACTGTTAATTCATCATATTGATCTGTACTGTACAACATCTATTGCTCGTCTGTCCGTCCTGGAAGAGGGATCCCTCCTTCAGTTGCTCTTCCTGAGGTTTCTACCATTTTTTTTTCCCCGTTAAAGGGTTTTTTTGGGGGAGTTTTTCCTTATCCGCTGTGAGGGTCCAAAGGACAGAGGGATGTTGTATGCTGTAAAGCCCTCTGAGGTAAATTGTGATTTGTGATATTGGGCTTTATAAATAAAAATTGAATTGAATTGAAGAGAAGATTTTCTTCTTGTTTTGGTGGACGTATTTATTAATGAGGGTGTGAAGGGTGTAGATATGGTCTGTTGTTCTATGTTTGGGTGTGAATCCTATCTGGCTCTTGCTCAAGACATCATGTTCTCTGAGGAAGTCTTGCAGTCGGCTGTTTAGGATGCTGCAGAACAACTTTCCCAGGTTGCTGCTGACACAGATGCCTCGGTAATTGTTTGGGTCGAATTTGTTTCCACTTTTAAAGATTGGTGTGATGATTCCTTCACTCCAGAGGTCAGGGAAATGTCCGACACCCAGAATAAGGTTAAATAATTTTAATATGGCGATGTTAAATTTATGGTCATCAAATTTTAGCATTTCATTTAAAATGCAATCAGGACTGCTGGCTTTCCTTGGCTGCAGCGCCCGTATTTTAGCCAGTAGCTCTGCTTCAGTAATTTGGTAGTCAAGGGCGTTCTGGTTGTCTTTAATGACTGATTCTAAAATTTGTACATTATTGAGGAGATTGTTTTGGGCCCAATTCAGGGGAACAGCAGTATACAGATTTTCAAAGTGATTTTTCCATGTGTCACCATTTTGAATAGCCAATTCTTCTTTTTGTGGTTTGCTGAAAGAGTGCGATTTCTTCCAGAAATCACTGAAGTCAATGGACTCTTCAATTATTTGTAATTGATGTCTCACATGCTGTTCTTTTTTAGTTCTGAGTGTTTTTCTGTAAACTCTCAGTGTTTCCCAGGACTGGAGGCAGAGCTCAGGGTTGTCAGGTTGTCTGTATTTTTGATTTGATATATTTCTGAGAGTTTTTCTCAGTTGGTCTGCATTCTGTGTCAAACCACTTGTCATTGGTCAGGTCTTTTGCTCTGTGGTGCTGGGGCTTTTTCAGACTGGATAAGTCTGCCACATGATCAAATATGTTGTAGATGTCCTGTACAGCCTGTCTGAGGCCGTCCTGACTGAGGGGATATGAGGTGGAAAGAAAACAGTCTAAATGGGACTGAAAGATTGGATTTTTGATTGCCATCTGGTATTCGTCTTTGCTTTTGTTCGTCCATTTATAAGGTTGTTTTCTGTAGGTCAGATTACAGGGTTCTACTGTGTGAGGGTCGTTTGCTGTCGTTTTAATGTAGAGTGTGATTTTACTATGGTCTGATAAGGGGGTTAAGGGGCTTACTGTAAATGCTCTCAGGTAGAAGGGGTTTAGGTCGGTGATGCCATAGTATACTGTGCTGTTGCCAAGAGGAGAGCTATGAGTGTAAAGATCGAATGAGTCCCCTCGAAGCCGACCATTAACCATGTACAGACCCAATGTTCAGCAAAGCTGTAACAGTTGCTGTCCACAATCTGGTTCTGTACCAGTCCTGGCATTCAGGTCTCCACAGATCAGTACACTTCCCTGGGCTTGAAAATAACTAATCTCATCTTCAAGAATGGAGAAACTGTCCTCATTAAAATAAAGGGATTGTGATGGGGAATATATGCTGCACACAGGAATACATGTTTATCTGTGGTGATAATGTCTTTTTTGATTTTGAGCCAAATTGAAAATTCTCCTTTTTTGATTAATTGAATGTATTGTGTGAGGTTTGCCTTATACCAAATCAGCATTCCTCCTGAATCTCTTCCTTGTGTTACTTCCTTTAGTTTGGTGGATGGGGACATTATCTCTATGTAGCCTGAGGGACAACCAGTGGAGACATCTCCTCTACACCAAGTCTCTTGTAATAGAAACACATCTGCATTTTCTAATTCTCTAATAAAGTCTGAGGTCCTGCTCTTAAGGCCAAGTGCAGAAGATCTCAGACCCTGAACATTCAAACAAGAAATGCTAAAAGATTTTGTTTTCATTGTATTTAAAACTCAAAAGGCTGCATTTGGCGATCAAAATGAGATAAACTACTAAGTCAAAGAAAATAATTTAAGAGAATCTACATAACATATTATAAAAGATAACAATCCAATATAATTAATACAAAATAATCAATACTTATGTACAATATAATTTTTTTTCTTTAAACTGTATGAGAACAAGAAATACTCAAATAATACTTCATACAGTGTCTATTGTGGTACCTGTCCAATCAGATGAGAGCAAAGCAGGCTGAGCATCTGCTGAATGTCCCTCAACTCATTGTGTGGGGGGGTGGTTAAGGTTGGTTCTGCTGCTCTCTGGACCACCTGGGCATAACTCAGTGGGCCAGGGTGTGGCTCTTGTCGCTGTGGTTGGGGTGGGGCCCCTAGGGACAGGAGTGGCTGTGGTCTGGTTTGAGGGGGATCGTGGTTGCCTTGGTGGGGTCTTATTGGGACATGATGTGGGTGGGGCTGAGGGTGGTCTTATCTCCACTGTGTTGGTCTGGATGTTGGTTGGGGATGTCTTGGTGTTCTGTGGGGGTTGTGGGCTGGTATGCTTTTTCTGTGGGCCGTGGATTAGTCTCTGTTGAGAGCGACGTTTTTCAGTGTTTGGGCGAAGATGGGGACTGTGTTTTTAAACTGAGGGACGTGGTCGTAGAGACAGCTGATGTCCAGGGTGGGGTGGTGGGCTAAGTGGACATTGGGTCTCCGTGCACAGTCTCTGGACAGGTTGCTGTTGATCCTGTGGATGGTGTCAGGGTGGAAGTCCTTCCTTGGGAGCAGAGTGGATATGATCACTCTGCTGCTGGGGAAGGTGGTGGAGGCTTTCTCTATCACTCTATTGAGTGACTCTGACACCCTCTCCTGCTGGCTCCGCAGATCACTGGTGCCAGTATGGATTATTATGTGACTCGGAGATCCAAGCCGCTCCTCTGACAGCAGGTCTATGGCTTGGTGGGTGTTTGGACACCAGATTTTAGCCACTTTGTGGGTAGGGAAATGTTTCTTTTCATTAAGAAATTTTCCATTGGGGTCTATGAGGAGGACAATGTCTGTCTTCTCTCTCTGTTGTGCTGGTCTGGAGGAATGAGGGGTGGTGCTGGTCAGTGGGATGGGTGTGGAGCTGGGGGTGGAGGTAGGTTCTTGGATTGGTGGGTCTTGGCTGCTCACAGGGTCCTGGTTGTGGTCTGGATGTAAGTCTAGTTGTTCATCCAGGTCTTGTATAGCTCCACCTCTCTCCTGAAGCTGTTCTGACAGAGTGATGAGTGCTCTCCTGTGCTCCTCTCTCTCTCCTCTGAGCTCCTCTACCTCCTTTGACAGAGAGGTAAGTTCTCTCCTGTGCTCCTCTCTCTCTCCTCTGAGCTCCTTCACCTCCTCTGTCAGAGCTGTTAGTGCTGCTATTTGCCGCTCTCTGTCCTGATGCAGCTCTTTGATCTCAGTCCTGAGCAGGCTCAGCTCTCTCTTGTAGCTGTCCCTGTCCTGCCTCAGCATACCCAGCTCTGTGTTGATGGTACAGGGGTCAGGCTGAGCTGTGGTGGGCTGGTATGGTTGTTGGCTGATCAGCTCTCTTAGTTCTACTAGTTCTCTCTCCAGGTCTGTGAATTTTACCTTCAGGTCATTGATGGTGCGGTTTAGCTGGGGGTCCTGGACCTGCTCTGGGTTGGTGGGCTTCTTTTCTTCAGGGGGCTGCCCAGTAGTTAGGCAGCTGGGAGTGTCTGGCAGGGTTTGGGAACTGTCAGTGGAGCTAGATCTCTCCTGCTGGGCTCTTTCCTTTATGAGGAAGTCTGTCTCAAACAGTTTGAGGTTCCCTTGCACCATGACAGTCCCGTTCTTGTATAAATTTACCGTCTCTGTCTCTCTTTAGAGACAGATTTATTATGCTGATCTGTTCTGTACGACATTTATTGCACGTCTGTCCATCCTGGAAGAGGGATCCCTCCTCAGTTGCTCTTCCTGAGGTGTCTACCATATTTTTTTCCCCGTTAAAGGGGTTTTTTGGGGGAGTTTTTCCTTATCCGCTGTGAGGGTCCAAAGGACAGAGGGAATGTCGTATGCTGTAAAGCCCTCTGAGGCAAATTGTGATTTGTGATATTGGGCTTTATAAATTGATTGATTGATTGATTGACTACTCTCTCCTCCTATCTGACTGGGTTTGTTCAGTATGTGCACTGTCCCACAAGGGAGAATAAGACATTGTATTTGTTTTATGGAAATGCCAAGGGTGCCTACAGTGCCTCTGCCCTACCACCTCTTGGCAGATCAGATCATAATCTGGTCTCTCTCCAGCCCACATACAAACCCTGTATATTAAAGTTGCCTGTTACCACCCGCTCAGTCAGAAAGTGGTCCCCTCAGAACAGTGAGTCTCTCAGGGACTGTTTTGAATGTACAGACTGGACTGTACTACTGGAGCCACAGGATAACAACATGGACATGGACAGTAGGATGGACATTCTGACAGAATATATAAACTTCCGTAGGGACACCGTGATGCCAGTAAAGACTGTATGCTGCTTCCCCAATAATAAACCCTGGGTAAACAGCTCCTCAATCAGAAAAAGCTGGCGTTCAAGCAAAGGGATGAGGAGAGGCTCAGGGAGGTTCAACTTGAGCTCAAGGGGAGACTGAGACAGGCAAAGGTGGACTACAAAAGAAAGGTGGGAAGTAAGCTGCAGCAGAACAACATCAGAGAGGTGTGAAAGGGAATGAAAAACATCACAGGCTATTCAAAGAAAAATAGCTAGGTTATGGATGGTGATGTGGACAAAGCCTACAACTTCAACCTGTTCTTTAACAGGTTTGATGGAGGGGGCAGTGTTCACCTTACCCCTGCATCCATCCCCCCTTCCACGGTGTCACCTGCTGCTGCTGCTCCTGCTCCACTGTCACCTGGAAGTAGCCTCTCCCCCACTACTGCAGCCACAGCTACAACATCTACTACCCACAGCCAAATGCCGCTGTCCTTTACAGCAGACGAGGTGAGGGTGGAGCTGAGGAGGCTGCGTACAGGGAAAGCTGCGGGCCCAGATTGAGTGTAACCAAGGCTCCTGAAAGACTGTGCAGCCCAGCTGGTGGAGCCCCCTCAGTGGCTTTTCAACAGGAGTCTTCAAACAGGCCCAGTGCAATGGAAAACATCTTGTCTTGTACAGGTGCCTAAAGTGGGTCACCCGGCTGAGTTAAAAGGACTACCGACCAGTGGCCTTAACATCACACATTATGAAGACCCTGGAGTGCCTGGTCCTCTGTTTCCTGAAATCAAAGGTCACCGATGCTGTGGACACCCTCCAGTTTGCCTTTCAGGAGCACATGGGAGTGGAAGATGCGGTTCTTTACATGCTGCATTGGGCATACACCTACTTGGAGGAGCCAGGGTGTTGTGTGAGAATCCTTTTCCTTGACTTCTCAAGTGCATTTGACACTATCCAGCCTGAGAGACCGGTTGGAGGGGATGGGAGTAGATCGCTTCCTGACCTCCTGGATAACAGACTACCTGACAGAGCAGCCTCAGTATGTCAGGCTTGGAAGCTGTGTCTCTGGGATGATCAGGAGCAGCACTGGTGCTCCACAGGGAACTGTTTTAGTACCGTTCCTGTTCACACTCTACACTGCGGACCTTAAATACAACTCAGAGTCCTGCCACATTCAAAAATACTCTGATGATACAGCTATTGTGGCTTCTATCAGGAGCGATCAGAAACGGGAGTACAGGGACCTTGTGTATGCCTTCAGGGACTGGTGCAGTAAGTGCTGACTCCACCTGAACACAGCCAAAACCAAGGAGATGGTGGTTGATTTCAGAAGAAAGAGGTCACGCCATCAACCAGTCTCCATACAGTGGGAGGACATTGAGGTGGTACACACCTACAAATATCTGGGGGTCCTCCTGTATGATAAGCTGGACTGGTCTTCTAACACTGACGCCCTCTACAGGAAGGGGCAGAGCCACCTGTACTTCCTGTGGACACTGAGGTCCTTTGATGTGTGTGCAGAGATGTTGACCATGTTCTATCACACAGTGGTGGCTGGTGCACTTCTCTGCGCTGCAGTGTGCTGGGGAAGCAGCTTGACAGACAAAAATACCAAGTGTTTGGACAGGCTTGTTAAAAACGCTGGCTCAGTGCTTGGCAGGAGACTGGACCCACTAAGAGCTGTGGTGGAGAGGGGCACATTGAACAAACTGAAAGCTGTAATGGACAACAGCAGACACCCTCTCCACAGCCTCCTGGAGCGACAGAGGAGCGGCTGCAGCAGTCAGCAGCTGAAACCAGTCACACACGCACACCTACACACATTACATTACATTAGCCACAACTGGCTGGATTGTGAAATGGACAATTTTATTCGAATTAACCTAATCTCTATTTGTGCACTCATTTTAGTGTATTTTATTTTGTTTTTTTGTCTTTTATGAGCTGCTGGACAGTTGAATTTCCCTTTGCAATAAGTACAGTAAAGGGAAATTCTTTCTTTCTTTTCTATTCTATTCTATTCTATTCTATTCTATTCTATTCTATTCTATTCTATTCTCTATATAATACACCACCATGCCTGTATACTTAAATGGAAGGAAGAGGAGGGAGGAAAAGCAGAGAGGGAAGGCATTCAAGTCAGATATTGTTTATATTATAATTGATTCTAATCAATTATGAAATCAAAAGTATGCCAGAAAGATGGTTGGGATAGTATCAAATCAGCAGGTAGAGGAGGGTTATGTGGTCAGCAGTGGTGTCAGGGTTCAGTTTAAGAGAGGGCTCCCAGACAAGAGGTTATTCACATTATACATGTGTCCAGGTTGATATTCAACCTGTTGTTTGTTATCTCTGAGGAGGGCAGCAGGGTCATCACATTCTACCTTGAAGTCGGTGTCGTTGAAAGGTATTAACTGTTTCATTAATGGTTAACCAATGGAGCCAAATATGACTTGTTTATGGGTCCTGTAAATACAATATTGTAAAATAATAAAAGAAAAGAAGACTGTATAGATGTAAACAGTGGGTCTCACACACACACAAACACACACACACATGCACACACACACACATACAATGCATGTTTATAATGATTGTGCTTCCATAATAACTCATTAGCCCATTAATTCACCACATATGAAGAGTTCAATAAAATCAAGGCCAATAAGGGCCCCTGCTACTGGCTTCCGGGGTTGGACGTCAAGATCATTAATTATTAATTGGCAAATGTAATTCTATTATTATTATTTTAGTTTGAGCTCCACAAAACATTTAAAAGCAACTTTGATCAATCACTCTTGCTTCCACACTTCACAGCATGATGGTTATATAACTACATTGTTTTAATAAATTAATGAAAATAGTCTTTTTCTGTTGGGCCATGTTCAGGTGTAGAGGCTTTCTGCCAAGACAAGGTGCTGTTGGGTTAATGTGTATAATTAAACATTCACCTGGGTTATCTTCCATGTCCTGCCCACCTCAAAGTTACTTTGACTGACAATAGCCTCCCTCTCACCATAACTAACCCTTATCCATAACCCTGCAGACAGGAACAATATCACAGATATAAATGTGAAGTGGAATGACTGAGACATCCTCAATATATCCCAACTAATTTCAAAGGTATGTGCTTAACTTGACCATAGTCTTTTAACACCTCCTCATTTTAACAGAAAAATGTTTTATTATTTATGAACTATATACAGTGGGTTGAATAAATATTCAACATGTCAACCTTTTTTTTCTTTAAACCGATTTCTAGTGCAGCTATTCAAATTTCAAATTTCCACCATACACTAGAATTAACTCAATAAAACTACACAAATTAAGAAATCATAACATTTTCAGCCATAAACGTTACATGCAATAAAGCTGAACAACACAGGAAAAATGCATTGAACATGCCAACTGAAATGTATTTAACATTGACTGGAGAACTTTTGTTTGCAGTACCAGCTTTTAAGGTGCTTCCTGTATGAAGAAATCAAGCTGTCACAATGAATTTTGATCTTTAGCTTTTTCCACAAATGTTCTATGAGGTTTAAGCCTGGTGACTGACTTGGCTATTCAAACATCATGTTTTCAATCGTCTTGCTGGAAGGTCCATATGTGACTCATTCTCACCGTCCTAGTGGATGGCAACCAACTCTTCTAAAGACAGAAATACACACACACACACACACACACACACACACATACATACATATATATATATATATATATATATATATAATAATGTCATATAATAATGACACACACACACACACACACACATATATATATATATATATATATATATATGTGTGTGTGTGTGTGTGTGTGTGTGTGTCATTATTATATATATATATGTGTGTGTGTGTGTGTGTGTGTGTGTGTACACATATATATGTATGTACACACACACATTCACTCCTTTTTTATGCGAATTCTGCTGGTACTACAAAAAGAGAAACACTGTAGGTGTGGTATTTTTAAGTTCATATACAAAACTGTTACTCCTCCCAACATTACATGTTGTACTGCTGCTTTTTTTTTTTTTTTTTTTACAAATTTTGTGAAACAATCTTAAAACAAGCTTTTGGGTAAGACTTTCTAACTGACTCCAGGGGGGAAAGAATAAATGTGTCCAAATGATCGATCGTCAGTCTTCAACTTGATTGACCAGCAACCCCAACCCCAACGCCCCCACCCCGGAATCTTCTAGATTTATAGACTGGCTGTGTGGAAGAATGCACCAAATTCCCATCTGAACATTGTGAGATTGATTTATTCTTAACAAAGGCTTCTCCACCAAGTTTATACATTTCAGTTGGTATGGTCAATTCTTTTTTATTGTCATTCCACTTTATGGTACGTTTATTTATGTTTTTGGTAATAAACGTGAGGTAATAGCAATGTGTGGTGTAAATTTCCTGTGTGGAAATATGTGTTGTGAAAAAAAATGTTGACGTGTTGAATACGTTTTTCCCCTACTGGATATAAAATGCGTTCACAGCGTTCTAAAGTCAAAGGCTCATGGGAGGAGTGGTTATGTAATAACAAATTAAATAAGAATGGTAAGAAGACCCTCCTCCTGAGAGTGACCACATCACAATCACAGTGGGCTTAGAAACGTTATCAGGGCGCACACACCGCGGCGCGCACTGATTCACTTGTTGTTGTTCTTGTACTAACTGGTTGAGGTTCGGCTGTGGAGTATTAACCTGGAGACCTTCTGAAGTCGCAAACATGGAAAAAGGAGCAAGACCCAACTGGGACAACCCCATACAGTTTGTTCTGGCATGTGTATCGTACGCAGTCGGATTGGGAAACGTGTGGCGTTTTCCATACCTCTGTCAAATGCACGGCGGAGGTAAGTCACCGATTCATTTACGTAACAATACTGAATAGTGACAAATACATGTTTTACCAACGGGCTGTGCTCTCCACCTGTGTGGTTGCATTTTATATAAAGAGACAACCTTCATTTTCAACAAGCCCGATTCTTAGCTGCACCTGAATAACGAGCCTTTCCATTTCACTACCATACAACACACCCAGTTTTATTTAATGACATGAGTGAGAGTGTGGGTGTCAGTTTAAATAATTTACAGTATTGTGTTATCCTCGTTTAAACCCTTGACTTTCACAATTTTACCTCTGCCATTTAATATCGAGAAATTTTAAAAACTTTAGTTGTTATTTCTGGTACAGGGGAACATATCCTCCGGTTTATTGACTTGTTGCCAGTAATCTGAGTCATGCAGGTGCTGTTCCTGGTGTAATTATGCAAAAGCTTGACTGAATGAGTTAGACAGTCAGTTGACCTAAAGTTGAAACTTGCAGTGAACTTATTGCATGTCATAAACAAGGGTAGAACCGGAATTAGTTGACATTTATACAGCATGTAGCAATATCTACAGACTTTACACTCTGTAGCACTATAGCGAGGTGATAAGAGACAATACACAATAGTAAAATAATGATTACAGAAATTACCCACAACTTACACAATTTTGGTGGCTTTTCCTTCCAAATTTTCAGCAGTAAACTTCACTCTGATTCCAGGTGTTTATTTCTAACTGCCAGAAAGCTGCAGCACAGAAAAGCCTTTTTTTTTCAACTGCGTGAATATGAAATGTGTCAATCTATATAAAACCCTTTATCACAGTACAGTATAGTAGTACTGCTACAGTAAGAAGTACAAAAAAAACATATAAGCTGAACTGTAAAAAGGTTGCTTTAAATTTTACAGTTTCTTACCGGCAGCTGGATGTCAGTAAATTACTGTTTGTTGTTGTTGTTGTTGTTTTTACTGTATTTTAATTATTATTGTTTTTTTTCTTTTTTTTCCAGTTTACAATGAGTTGCAATAACTTTCAACAAAGACACAGTTCATAACTGAAATGAAAAATTGCTAGCAATATGTTCCTGTCAGAGGGGCACCAAAATGTTACAGTTTATCCTGACGGGAACATGAATGTCATCACAATCCATCCAGCAGTTTTTGAGATATTTCGGTCTGGACTACACCAAGTGTCCAAAGCCAGATAAAGGCTCCAAAATCCTGGCTGAAGTTACCAAAGACACCCCTGAGAGTGCTGAGCTACTGAAAGAGACACACACATTACAACCCACTAACAGTAATATTAGCAAGATGAAAGACCATTAAAAATGAAAAGTAATATTTCATATAATATTTGAAGAATATTTTGGTGTTGTCAAAGACCAGTGGTAGACAACATTAATGATTTTCATGTAACTTAGCTAAATTAATGTTATAGGCAGGTTAACTTAAAACTAACGTCATACTTTTTTTTTTTCTTTTAGCTAATATATCAGATCAGTGAGGGAAAAAGTAACCCAAGGCAGGGTTAAGAAGTGACTACTACATTTGAAAATGTCTCATTATTATGATGATATCAGAAATAATATACAGTACAGGCCAAAAGTTTGGACACACCTTCTCATTCAATGAGTTTTCTTTATTTTCATGACTATTTACATTGTAGATTCTCACTGAAGGCATCAAAACTATGAATGAACACATGTGGAGTTATGTACTTAACAAAAAAAGGTGAAATAACTGAAAACATGTTTTATATTCTAGTTTCTTCAAAATAGCCACCCTTTGCTCTGATTACTGCTTTGCACACTCTTGGCATTCTCTTGATGAGCTTCAAGAGGTAGTCACCTGAAATGGTTTTCCAACAGTCTTGAAGGAGTTCCCAGAGGTGTTTAGCACTTGTTGGCCCCTTTGCCTTCACTCTGCGGTCCAGCTCACCCCAAACCATCTCGATTGGGTTCAGGTCCAGTGACTGTGGAGGCCAGGTCATCTGCCGCAGCACTCCATAACTCTCCTTCTTGGTCAAATAGCCCTTACACAGCCTGGAGGTGTGTTTGGGGTCATTGTCCTGTTGAAAAATAAATGATGGTCCAACTAAACGCAAACCGGATGGGATGGCATGTCGCTGCAGGATGCTGTGGTAGCCATGCTGGTTCAGTGTGCCTTCAATTTTGAATAAATCCCCAACAGTGTCACCAGCAAAACACCCCCACACCATCACACCTCCTCCTCCATGCTTCACAGTGGGAACCAGGCATGTGGAATCCATCCATTTACCTTTTCTGCGTCTCACAAAGACACGGCGGTTGGAACCAAAGATCTTAAATTTGGACTCATCAGACCAAAGCACAGATTTCCACTGGTCTAATGTCCATTCCTTGTGTTTCTTGGCCCAAACAAATCTCTTCTGCTTGTTGCCTCTCCTTGGCAGTCGTTTCCTAGCAGCTATTTGACCATGAAGGCCTGATTCGCGCAGTCTCCTCTAAACAGTTGTTCTAGAGATGGGTCTGCTGCTAGAACTCTGTGTGGCATTCATCTGGTCTCTGATCCGAGCTGCTGTTAACTTGCGATTTCTGAGGCTGGTGACTCGGATGAACTTATCCTCAGAAGCAGAGGTGACTCTTGGTCCTTCTTTCCTGGGTCGGTCCTCATGTGTGCCAGTTTCGTTGTAGCACTTGATGGTTTTTGCGACTCCACTTGGGGACACACTTAAAGTTTTTGCAATTTTCCGGACTGACTGACCTTCATTTCTTAAAGTAATGATGGCCACTCGTTTTTCTTTAGTTAGCTGATTGGCTCTTGCCATAATATGAATTTTAACAGTTGTCCAATAGGGCTGTAGGCTGTGTATTAACTTGACTTCTGCACAACACAACTGATGGTCCCAACCCCATTGATAAAGCAAGAAATTCCACTAATTAACCCTGATAAGGCACACCTGTGAAGTGAAAACCATTTCAGGTGACTACCTTTTGAAGCTCATCGAGAGAATGCCAAGAGTGTGCAAAGCCGTAATCAGAGCAAAGGGTGGCTATTTTGAAGAAACTAGAATATAAAACATGTTTTCAGTTATTTCACCTTTTTTTGTTAAGTACATAACTCCACATGTGTTCATTCATAGTTTTGATGCCTTCAGTGAGAATCTACAATGTAAATAGTCATGAAAATAAAGAAAACGCATTGAATGAGAAGGTGTGTCCAAACTTTTGGCCTGTACTGTATATATATATATATATATATCCCCAAATACATTTGTGAATCCTTTTTTGTGCATTTATTAATTTCTGTGTGCATTTATTCATTTTGAGACTGTTCTAGCTCCATGTTATTTGGAGTGAGCCCTAGTCCCAGCCAGCACAGTCATGTGGGGCCTACATGGGTCCCACCAGGGCTGATAAGTGGGGCCCAGATTGGCTGCCCAACTGGGGCCCAGCTAATTTTGTCCTCAGTGTCCATGGAGGCCCCACATGTGTTAGCCGTAATGGGTTGATGATGGGCCCCTGTTGGGCTTCATACAAGTCCCACATGGGCAGAGCTGGTGTTACCCACTAGGGGCCCACAGAACTTCTCTTACATGGGTTGATGAAGGGCACCTGTTGGGCTTCATACAGGTCCCACATGGGCAGAGCTGGTTCTACCCACTAGGGGCCCACAGAACTTCTCTTACATGGGTTGATGAAGGGCACCTGTTGGGCTTCATACAGGTCCCACATGGGCAGAGCTGGTTCTACCCACTAGGGGCCCATAGAACTTCTCTTACATGGGTTGATGAAGGGCACCTGTTGGGCTTCATACAGGTCCCACATGGGCAGAGCTGGTTTCACCCACTAGGGGCCCACAGAACTTCTTACATGGGTTGATGAAGGGCACCTGTTGGGCTTCATACAGGTCCCACATGGGCAGAGCTGGTTCTACCCACTAGGGGCCCATAGAACTTCTCTTACATGGGTTGATGAAGGGCACCTGTTGGGCTTCATACAGGTCCCACATGGGCAGAGCTGGTTTCACCCACTAGGGGCCCACAGAACTTCTTACATGGGTTGATGAAGGGCACCTGTTGGGCTTCATACAGGTCCCACATGGGCAGAGCTGGTTTCACCCACTAGGGGCCCACAGAACTTCTCTTACATGGGTTGATGAAGGGCACCTGTTGGGCTTCATACAGGTCCCACATGGGCAGAGCTGGTTTTACCCACTAGGGGCCCACAGAACTTCTTACATGGGTTGATGAAGGGCCCCTGTTGGGCTTCATACAGGTCCCATATCGGCAAAACCAGCATCTCCCATGTGGGGCCTATGGAGTTCATGGGTTGATGATGGGACCCAACTAGGTAGTGCTCCTGTGGGCCACAGCAGATGCATATGGGCTAAATTACATTACATTATACCCAATTAAATACATTTAGCTTACTAAAGAAGGGCGTATAAAAATAAACTAAAATGTAATTTATGTATTTAATGAACAGAGACCGTTGATACTTCCTTCAATATAGCAGCACTGGTATTGAATATGATACATCACAAAATCTAACTGAAGAGTAAAAGAATGAGATTAGAAGAATTTAAAGCTAAACATGTAGAATTTATTTTTATCCACAGACTGAGTCATGATGACACCAACTGTCAAATGTTATTGAACAGACATTGATCGAACTTTGGGTGGAAAAATGAACAACAGAAACACGCAGCATAACAATCGTGCCACGGGGCAACACATTTTCCTTAACAGCTACTAATAATAAAGATGCTGTTTTGAACCAGCAAAACATTTCACAACTCTTGAAATAAAAAGTATTTAGTGTCCATAGTCAGATCATCGTCGCAGTGACATCACCAATGCCCGATGCTATTGGGGTGGGGATGGAGGGGGGATCTGAGTGCAGTCGAGAGAGAGCAGCTGTCCCATCTGTTCCAACGACCCTTTAAATAGAAGAAAAAACAAGATGAAGACACACCTTGCCACATTTATTAGTGATTTGAGATTGCTGATTACTGTGATCTAGGGTACCTAAAGCATTCTCCAAATTAAATGTAAGACTTTTATAGACCTGTTAATACCACTTTCAATGAAATGTACTGCCAAGTTATACTGTCAAAAATATTAAGATGTATTGTAAATCAGTATAGATTTTAAGCCTCAGAAAACAATCATTTCCTAAATATTATTACTCATTCATATTGCCTGGGATAATCTTTACTCTGAGACTGAAATTCTGAAATAAAAAACAGCAATAACACCCCAGCTAAATTCAAGCGATATGAATCAATCAGATAAATTTTCATGAAATTAAAATCCAAAATGGCAACAAAAAAAAAAGTCAACAGGAAGAAAAAAAAAGGTAAACCATCTAGAATGGTTAATATTTATTGCACATTTATACAATTAAGTGCAAAACAATGTACTTTTTGAAATTAGGCTATTAAAAAATGTAATAAATTAGGTGCACCCATGCAGCTCACCTGGTGGCACATGCTGCGCATGCCGCTGTGGTGGAGTCCTTACTGCAACGGCCAGGGCCCTCTGCTGCATTCCTCCCCTCTCTCCGCCCTGCCTATCCTGTCTGTCTCCACTGCGACTATCAGAAATTAAGTGGAAACCCCCCCCCCCCCCCCCCAAAAAAAAACAACAACACACAAAGTAATAAATTAACATGATTGTCATCTTTCGGATATCATTCTTTTCGCAAACATAATTTCTAATCACAAATATAGAACATTATTTGTTCATATATTTTTAACCCTTTAAATGCCAGGTATTTGTCTTGATGCCAAAATTCATGCCATGATCATGAACACAGCAAAAACTATCAAAAAATAAAAAGTGAAGAGTGCAGAAAAAGCACCTAACCATGCTAATGTTGTGACTGAATAGTGTCTAAACATTTTGTAAATTGTACTGTCATGTAAGCCAGTATGCATATCTTCAGACTTACGTTTGCTCTCTGCCACATGCTTTCCTCCCCTGTCCCTGGCACCAATGAACCATTTGGACGCAGCCTTTTCAGCATCCTTCCTTGTGATTTCCTTAGTTAGGGAATTCTTTTTCAAACTGCCTGTAAGTAACATCCAGAAAGAGCATAAGAGTGAGATACAATTCCACATTTGAGCTTTTATTCAAAGGAGTTGCAGTATCTCCAATTACAGATTTTTTCAGAAAATAGATTTCATAAAACAAACAAGTAGTGACAAACATATGACACAAAAATAGAGCCCTAAGACACTGATGAATATCATCCCTCTCCAGTCTCACATTACACAAGTGTGATCCTATTACATGTGTGGTTCAGGACATAACTGCATAAAAATGACAGGACATTGACCATTGCATACATCATCTGTTGACAATGACAAAAACTGTTGGTTGCAGCCCTAGTCCCATGGAAAGTAAACCTACCGTACAAAGCAGTGTGTTACTTTAAATGCAATAAAACAATTTAACAAAAAGCATAATGACACCACACACCTGAAAGCCAAACATTTGTAAGCACACCCAACCTCTAGCAAGTTATCCTCTGCTGGTGGTGATGGCAAGAAAGCTAATCCAGACCACAGCATTAGCATCTCTCAAAGGGTTAACTAAATTAAGCAAAACAAATTTCACAGAGAAAGCCGACAGGCTAATTTGCCGTTGTAATGTTTTACAGCAGCTCAACAGCGTGTTGAACTCTGAACTCCTACATAACGCTATACAAAATCCTAGGTCTAACGTTAGCTAGTCCCCACCTGGACAATGAGAGCCAGCGCGGTGATGTTACTGAAGCTCAGCCTGCCTCATGACGGCAGGCATGCTACTGACAACACCTTCATCTAAAAAGCATACATTTGCAGCAACGTTTTATTCATTATGTATAGACAGACACACCATGTAACCATAAACTCACCGGCATTAGACGCTGAGGGGGTGTGTCACTCCGTTGTTAGCTCAGGCCATCATTACACTGAGGAGCTAAAGTTAAATTAAAACTTAAAAAAAAGGAAATAATAAACTTCTCCCGCCTGTTAACAGCACCGTATTTTGAGGAGAACTTTGGCCGGAGTGTGTTTATTCCTACAGCAAGCCTCCAGCCTCCTCCAACAGCTGTCTCGGCATTATTAGAACGAATCCGTCAAAGCTAATTCGCTAGCGGAACCACCCATTCGCGGACAGCGAGCTTGACGAATCACAGACCCCGCTGTCACACGTTTAGATTGTGGGTAATGTAGTACTTCTTCGTGAGCACGTCTCAAATTAATCATCGTTCTTGAACTTATATTTTCTGAAAAATAATGTTGATAAGAACTTCTACAGGAGGAAAACATAATCTGACAGTTGTGCAGCTCTAGTGAGTCTACATTGGCAGGTTAGGACAGTATAACCAACGTTAAATTCACTTGAGTCCTAGCATGTTAGCTAACGTTTAGCCACCTAGCTACGTTAAAAATGGGCCGCTAGTCCTGAAACCAATGATCGGAATGATGAGATTTCGCAATGGCGAGGCGTTATCACAGTGCTATCAGTTTCATATTTTTGTTAGCAATTCAGGACTTACCTTCAGTGAGCTTACAGGCGCAATACAGATTCAGCAATCTCCGTTTTTCAAAAATTATAGCGGCAATGAGACTTGGAAAAAGTCCGCTGAGTCTTCTCAGTCCTGAGCCTGAAAGGCGTGACTTGAGGCTGCGTTGTATTGGCTTTCTTCAGGTTTGCAGCTGTGCGCCCCAGACCAATTTGATAATCACTCTCGTGGCTGTCAATCGTGTTCACTGTGACACCGTCAATCATTCCGTGAGCAAGATGGCATGTTCAAGTGAAACTGCGGTTGTTGCTGTGGTTGAGGCTGTGCAAAAATCATGTATGTCAGAATTTTTTAAGTTTAGACTACATTAAAGTGGCGCCGCCAAAACATTTTAATGATGCCCTAAGTGTCAAAAATACAACAATGCATATTTAAACATATTAATTTAACGTAAACAAATAAATTTACTGCTTGTTTCAAACAGAAAATATAGCCCAAATGGGACCCATCTAGTTCCCAGAAGACCGCGTCCTCATCCTGTCAGCACTTAGGAACTGTAGGCTGTCTTCTACAGAATTAAAGTCAAGGTTTGCAGGATGATATGGCCAACGGCTCTCTGCCCAGACAATCCAGGACAGACTGCATGCAGCCAATCTCTGGTCTCAATGGGCTGCCAGGAGGCCTGCAATGACTGCCCTTCACCATCAGGCATATTTGCGCTGGTGTCGGCAACACATGCACTGGAACCTGAACATGTGGGGGAACATTATGTTCAGCGATGAGTCCAGATTCTGCCTACGGCAGTTGGATCGTAGGGTCTGAGTGTGGAGAAGACGTGGAGAATGCTTTGCTGATTGCTGCACTGATAAAGTAACATCTATTGGTGGAGGCTGTGTGATGGTGTGGGGCGGTCTCCCTCACTGGAAAAGGCTTGTCATCTTTGGAAGCAATGTCAATGCAGAGAGATAAACAAGGTTTGTCATCATTGGAGGCAATCTCAATGCAGAGAGATATCGAGATAACAATTCTGCAACCAGTGGCAATCCTATATCTCCACAGTCTGCGACAGAACTCTATCCTCCAAGATGACAACGCTCGCCCCACAGAGCGGGGTTTATCAGAGATTACCTCCAGAATTTGGGAGTGGAGAGGATGGAATGGCCTGCCAGCAGTCCTGACCTCAACCCCATTGAACCCCATTGTGGGATCAGCTTGGGCGTGCTGTTCGTGCCAGAGTGACCAACACAACCAGGTTGGCTGATTTTGGAAAAATGCCGGTTGAAGAATGGGATGCCATCCCACAGCAGTGTGTGACCAGGCTGGTGACCAGCATGAGGAGGAGGAGGTGCCAGACTGTGTATGATTCTTCCACATGCTACTGGGGCTCCTCTTTATTAAATGAATGAATTGATAAATTGCCAATGTGTCTTGTTTCTTCAGCCCTCAATCATCCAATCCACCAAACAAGAGTCAACAGCAAAAAAAAAGCTGGTTGGCATCGGCAGAGAAGATTTGGCAAAGTTTTCATGGGTGCAACCAACATTCTCAGCTCTGCTGTTCATCCCACAGATGCATGTTCCTTACAAATGTGGCACCAAGGGGAATAAACAGGCTTTCCAAAGGTATAAGATTTATTGCAGGGGTTACTGCAATATACTGATATTTGGTTATAATGTGACAGGAGTGATGAAGTAACTGAGGGGGCTGTTGAAAATTGCGATGGACCAATTTTTAGTTCACAAAATAAAGTTCATTGATTTAATCTTGTAATTGCCTCAGAAATTATAGAAAAACAACAATAAGGCTACTGTTTCAAAATTGAAGAATACATTTATTAATCAGAACACCTACGCAGGAACATAGCACAAGCAGAGGGCTAAATATGTTTTGGTTTCATGGCAAGGCAAGGCAAGGCAGCTTTATTTATATAGTGCATTTCATACACAAGGCAACTCAATGTGCTTTACATGATTAAAAGTTCAACATTTAAAAGCATTTAAAAACAAAGAACAAAGAGCATTTAAAGACAAAGTACAGAAAAAAAGACAGCTTACTAAACATAAGAGCATTTAAAAACATGAAAATGCATAAATAAAGGTTAATTAAAACATACAGTGCAGTATAATGCAACAGCATAAAATCAATAAAAGATTTAAATATTTCAAAGTGCTTTAAAAGAGCTCAATCATAAGCATAAGAAAAAAGAAGAGTTTTTAACCTAGATTTAAAAACATTCACACTGGCTGACTTCACTTCTGTTGGCAGCTTATTCCATTTGTGTGCAGCATAGCAGCTAAATGCTGCTTCACCATGTTTGGTTTGAACTCTGGGCTCCACCATCTGACCTGAGTTTGCAGATCTCAGAGTCCTACTGGGTTTATATTCCATTATTTGACTTCAGACAATTCTTTGTCTGATCAGCTAGACTAATGACTTCTGTCTATCACTTCGTTTCAGTGCCGCATCTACATAAAGTAACCAGCGCTGTCCATGGTTCCAAAACAACAGTAAAGATAGTCACGTGTATCTTGCTGGTATTTTTTTTCTTTTTGCTATTTTCTACAGTTACATACACATGTGCACATACTTTTGACAATGTCATCCACCAAGATCAATAACAGCAGAATTTCACTGTGTCTGAACCTAAGTTTGAAGTAGAACTTAACCAAATTGTGAAAATGAGCCATGTTGATTAATTTATCCCACACACCGTTTCCTCATTCAGACATTAGTTTAATGTGATAACAATATGTTAATGCATTATAACATGAAAGACTTTCTAGACATTATATTCTAACAACATAAATTGTATATTTTTATAAAACCAGCAATTTCCTGCTGTGTTAACATGATAAGTTTGTATGTTGTAATAACATGAAAATATCTTGTTGTAAGGTGAAAAACATCTTTGTCTAACAAACTTTTCCCGTATTAACATGATACTGATCCGTTTTTCCTTTTCTGGCATGGCAGCAATACACTGCTGCAGTGTGTAAAATTATCGCACAATTGTTTGATGTTCCATCTCAGTTAACAGAAGAGACATTATGATACTCTTGTCCATGTGCTAACTCGATCTTTTAAAATGTGGCTTTGCTTCTTCATAGCAATATTTGTTACAAATCAATGTTATATTCCCGGTCCAGGGGAACCTAGACATAACATGCTGCCACTCCCCACTCCTCTCACTCCTGAGGAAGGCCAGTTGCACAGAATTAAGTTTTTCAACAAAGTAAGCAGTTTATTTGACTTCAGAAGTGAGCAGTGCCCAAAACAACAAACAAATATATACTCATGGTCCCTGACAATTTTACTCCTACCATTCAAAACAAGAGAAAAGAACATGGCAATGCCAAACAAAAAAGGCCTCTCACTCTTACTAAAACTGCTGAAAGTGCTCTATGTACAGTGCTCAACAAAAGAACACAAGAAAACCCACTGATAACTCTGGTAGACTCAAGGTAAACTGTTAAACAACTCTCAACTTGCCTACTCAAAACTGACCGACTAACTTTCCTTAATGCCAAAGTTATCCAAGTATTCGCACTAGTTCAGGTAAATCAGAAGGTTTTTGGCCTGCAGATACTCACAACAATTTCATAATCACAGTCTAAGTTCTGGCTCTGTTGGTAGTGGAGGAGTCAAAAGGAGGGAAGCTCTTCCGTCAGCTGGTGGTTTAAAAGTCCTCTGTCTTGCAGTGGACCAATCCAGTGACAGCAATCTCTTCAGACAGCCCAATCAGTTAACACCCCCTGCCTTGCAACAACCAATCACACTTAATCACACACTCTGAGAGGAGGAGAGAAAACATCTGACAGATCACTGCAGACCAATACAAGCACATCAATACCAAATAATAATGACCTTAGTCATAACACTTCCCCACCTGAAAATCAAACAGTCATACCCTTGAAAAAATGTTTGATTCAAGACCTAGACAGAGCATCAGCCATGACATTATCAAGACGTTTCTTACAGTGAATATCAGTTTTGAAGTCTTGAAGCAACAAAAACCAGGGCATGAGGCGTTGGTTACGATTCTGCATCTGAGTCAGGAACACAAGAGGATTGTGGTTAGACAAGCACAAGGCTGGACCCAAGATACACTTTAAAATGTTGTAGCACTAAAAGCAAGGCCACAGCCTCTTTTTCAATAGTGCCATAGTGAAGCTGCCGTTTTTTGAACTTTTTGGAAAAGTAACAGATTGGACAATCAATACCATACTCATCCTACTGCAGAAGCACAGCACTCGCCCCAAGCACACTGGCATCTACTTCCAGTTTAAATGTTTTCTGACCACTGGAAGGGATTTTTTTCAGCTAACTAAGCTCTCCAATGGAGCCACTACATCAGAAAAGTTTTCACAGAACACACGACAATACCTAGCCGTCACCAGAAAACAACAGAGTTCACATCGCGTTTGGGGAGGTGGAAATCTAAGATTGCTGGCACCTGGGCAGCGACTGGGCAAACCTGACCTTTCCCTACCTTTTTACCCAAGTAGGTAACAACAGCCTTCTCAAACTCACATTTGGCCAAATTTAGAGTAAGGGAAGCAGAGCGCAGGCTATAAAAAATCTCATAGTATCATCTAAATAAACCTCACAGTTATTAACACACAGAACTGTTAAGCTCACGGTTGTAAACTGAATTAATCTCAACAGAATCACAAACACACGGAGTCAGGGATGCCGTTCAGAAGTGAAAAGTTTAATACAAAAAGGTGCAGGAAAAAAGTGAGGACCGTAGCATAAGCTGGCAAAAAAAAGGCAAAAAGGGCAGCAGGCTGGGTGGGCCAGGCAGGGAGAAAAAATGTAGCTAACTTCTGGAGGATAAGAGAAAAATCCAGAGATAAGTGTTCAAGCAAAAACACAGCAGGCAAAAATCCAAATTGTAAAAACAGGTTTCAAGGAGAGATGGCCTTGTTCTGTTACCACTGTAACGAACGACACAAACTGGCGATAAGTGGATGATCAGACCAGGCTTAAATACAAGTGGAGGTGAGTAATTAATGAGGAGATGAGCCGCATGCGAGTAGGTGGAGGAGCAGGAAATCTGGCAACTGGCAACCTTTTGGGTTTGTTAGGGTGAGCATCATAAAACTCTTTAGTAAGATTGTCATCAAGGATATAAGAATGGGGAATCCAGGACCACTTCTCAGGTTCATAGCTCTGCCAGTTTACCTGGAATTGCAGACCCCTGCCTGGCGCCTCACGTCCAGGAGGCACCAGACAGTGTAGGCAGGGTGGTCCTCGATGAGGTGGGTTGGGGGGTCAGAGGGGGGATTTAGAGGGCTAGACATAACAGGCGTAATCTGGGAAATGTAGAAGTTAGGATTGACTCGCATAGTTGGTTAATGATTTCTTTAATGGTAAATGGGACAATGAATCTGGGTGCTAATGTTCTAGATTCTACTTTCAGGGGAATGTTTTAAGATGATAGCCAAACTGACTAACCTGGTTGGTTGATGGGGCAGGGTGCCTGCAGCAGTTGGCAGAGTCTTTAGCTTTATCCGAGGACGTGAGCAGAGCCGAGCAAGTCTCTCTCCATACCTCCTGGTAACGGTGGAGATGATCCTGGAAAGATGCTACTGACAGCTCAGCCTCAGCAACAGGGAGGAGTGGAGGTTAATATCCCAAGGATGCTTCAAAAGGAGACAGCCCAGCGGCAGAGCTGGTTAGGTAATTGTGAGCATACTCTACCCAGGCCAACTGGGAGCTCCAGGAGTTGGGATTAGACACAGCGCAGAGCTGCTTCCAGGTCCTGGTTAGTGCAATCAAATTGACCGTCGGACTGGGGGTGGAAACCAGAAGACAAGCTTACAGATGTGCCTAGTGCTTTGCAGAAATCTTTCCATACATGTGAAATGAACTGTGGACCTCTGTCAGAAGCTATGTTCACAGGAATGCCATGAAAGCCATTGTCGACTAAAAGTCTGGCAGTCTCAAAGGCAGAGGGCAGTTTTTTAAGAGCAATGCAGTGTGCAGCTTTGGAAAACCTATCGACAATGGTGGGGATGGTGGTGTTACCTCTGTTGGCAAACCTGTGACAAAATCCAAGGCAACGGGAGACCATGGACGACCAGGAAATGGGAGCCGTTGAAGCTGACCTGCTGGGGCCTGGTGGGAAGCTTTGCTCTGGGCACAGGTGGAGCAAGCAGCCACAAACTCCTTAGTGCTGGCGTCAATAAAGGACCACCAGCAGTACCGGTTGAATCCCAGATGGCAGGAGAGGCGAGAGGCATGAATCCAACACAGCACCTTATTGCATACTAACCCAGGGACGAACAGTCTTTTGGGGGGACCAGTAAGAGAATCAGGCTGGTCTCGCTCAGCCTCTTTTACCTTTCTTTCAACTTTCCAGGACAGGGTGGCCACGACGCAACTGAGAGGGAGGATGGACCCAGGTTCTTTGGCCTCAGGACAGGGCATCAGGTTTGACATTCCTGGTACCTGGGTGATAGATAAGGGTAAAGTTAACCTCCCCAGAGAACAAAACCCACCTGGCCTGCTGGGAGTTCAACTGCTTAGCTGACTGGATATATGCCAAGTTCAGTTTCTGGGCCCAAATGCTGAGAGATGATAGCCCCCACCACCGAGTCTGAAGCATTAACCTCAACAATAAACTGTTTGGAAGGGTTGGGCTGAATGAGAATGGTGAACAGAGTCTTAAGCCGCTGGAAGGCCTGATCAGCATCGGGGGACCAAACAAACTGGGTCTTAATGAATGTTAGGCGGAAAGGGGGGCTGCCACACGACTATAGTCTTCAATGAACTGCCGGTAAAAATGTGCAAACCCCAGAAACCGCTGCAAATCCTTACGGTTCTGGGGTTTAGGCCAATCAGTGCAAGCGTAAAGCTTAGCAGGAGCCAAGTAAATGATATAACCCAAAAAACTGACTGACGGGACATGAAATTCACACTTTTCAGCCTTTACAAAAAGCTGGTTTTCAAGGAAATGGAGGAGAAGAGCCCTGACATGTCTGACATGTTGGCCATGTCTTTTGAGAAGATGAGAATGTCATCTAAATAAACAAAAACAAGTTGGTTTAGGAAGTTGTCAATAACCAACACCTGGAAGACTAGATCTAGACTTAAATCTAATTGTTTATTTTTTACACCTGAAGCAGACTGCTAATTCTTCACATTTTAGGTTGGTTGACATACTGTTGGACTTCATAAAAACTGGGTTATCTAAACGATCAATGGTTGAAAAAAGAATTTTTGGGTTGTTGCAGTTGTCAGTGATCAGTTTAGAAAAATGTGCCTGTCTTGCATGTTTAACTACTTTATTGTAGATGGTGCATTGATTTGGTAGTTGATCATTAGCTTATTCTTTCTCTACCTTCTTTCTGCTATCCAACAGTTTCTCTTTAATTGTTTAATTTCTTCGTTTCTCCAGGGGAATGTCAGAATGGTGGCAGTCTTTTTTCAGTTTTAGTGGGGCCACATCATCCATAGTTGATCTAAGTTCACTGTTAAAACCATCTACAATAAAAAGCAAGACGAGGGTAAAAAGTCTGCAGTAGAGTCAATTTGTTTATTTATCTAATAGGGTTATCTAATAGGGACAGTTCACAGCTACTTAGCTGCACCAGAGTTAGCTATAAGCAATTTTCACCTGTAGTCCCTGGGCAGGAAACTGAGAATAATTTCTCTGCTAAAAGACACTATTGTATAAAAAACACAATTACAAAAGAGAACATGACACAACAGTTTCAGCAACAGCAACAAGAGTAGCAGCAAGACAACACAACAACAAATCATTGCAACAATAAAAGTAGCAACAACAATAAAACTACAATACTAAGACACCACAGTAACAATAAAGTTACAACATTAAGAAAAGCACAATAAAATTTGCATCCACTTCAGCAGTAAGATAGTGTTTCCTGACAGTTCATTCTGGAATATCCTCTTGTCATGGTGTCATGTATTATGTTGTAGTACTGGAGTCACCACTAGGTGGTGCTATACAGTTACAAGGTCTGTACTGTATATGCTGAAGCTGCACAAGTAAACACCGTTCAGTCTGATTCAAGATGGCTCCTCCTTGACTCCTATATGTTACATGGTGTCAGAAACGAGATTAAAAAAGCACAAAAGAACCCAAGAATGAGAGATGGAACTGCAAAGACCTCCAGGAACGCTGAGCCTCGAGGGTAATCTTCGGAAAACTGGAGAGTTTGGATACAAAAGTTCGACATTTATCTCATCGCTAGCGAAATAGCAGAGAAGTCGGTGAAAATAAAATGCGCCACCTTTCTCCATGTTGCCGGAGACGACGCCATCAAGGTATACAACACGTTTGAGTTTGATGACGATGTTGATGATCTGGACTACTTGAAAGAACTGTTTAAAAACTACTGTGAGCCTCGAAAAAATCTGACGTACCAGAGACATTTGTTTTTCACGAGAGCGCAAGGGAATACAGAGTCTATTGATGCATACGTCACAGATTTGAAAAACAAGGCAAAAGACTGCGAGTTTGGAGACTTGACCGAGTCATTGATAAGAGACAGAGTTGTGTGTGGAATCACAAATGACCAGATCCGTGGCAGACTGTTGAGAGAGCCGGAGCTATCGCTACAGAGAGCAGTGGACATTTGCCGTGCCAGCGAAGTGAGTCAAACTCAGCTAAAAATGCTACATGAGGAAACGGAGGTACCGGTTCAGAAACTACACAAGCAGAAAACTTATGGAAAAAAGGAGAGACCACAAGCCCAACCAAAGACGGAAAAAACACAAACAGACTGTGGGAGATGCGGATACAAACACGAGCCAAGAAAGTGCCCTGCGTTTGGACAAACCTGCAACTCGTGTCACCGAAAGAATCACTATGCAAAGATGTGCCGTGGACGGACAGAAATCCGGCGGAAAGTACAAGGTATTGAACGTGACCCAGAAGGTGAGGATGACATGTTTATAGGGACAATTGAACTGAAACAATAAGAAAAAAGCCATGTTAACACGCTAGACAAAGTGGAAGAACAAACAAACAATGATGACTGGACTGCAAAGCTAAACATAAACAACCAGACACTCACTGTACTGATAGATACAGGTGCAAACTGTAATGTCATATCCAAAAGAGAGTTGGATGCACTGAAAATGAGTGAAAAGAACCTGCACAAATCTTGCTATAAGTTAGTGGGGTTTTTTGGAAAAAAGGTGAAGCCACTAGGGCAGAAGACCATTAGCTGCAAATACAAAGACAAAGAGCTAAAAGTGGACTTTCAAGTTGTTAAACATGATGCAAAAGCAGTGTTGGGGAAAGAGTCTAGTGTTGCATTTGGCATGGTGAAGAGGGTTTATGCAGTGGAAGAAAGAACACAGACAGACATACTGAGTGAATATGAAGATTTATTCGAGGGACTAGGCTGTGTTCCGGGAGTTCACCATATTCAAGTAAACCCAGCTGTTGCACCAGTGGTTCATCCTTCTAGAAAAGTCCCAGTAGCCCTGAGAAAAGATGTGGAAAAGGAATTAAAAAGGATGGAAAACCTCGGTGTCGTTGAAAAACAAACTGAGCCTACAGAATGGGTCAGCAGCATGGTGACAGTTGTGAAACCAAACAAAATCAGAATATGCCTCGACCCACAGAACTTAAACAAATCAATACTACGAGAACACTATCCTCTGAAAACAGTGGAGGAGGTTGTGGCTGAGATGCCAAGAGCAAAAGTCTTCTCAGTTGTTGATGCAAACCAAGGCTATCATCCAATTGGATGATGAGAGCTCAAAACTATGTACCTTTAACTCACCCTCGGGAAGGTACAGGTTTAAGAGGCTTCCCTTCGGAATATCTTCTGCCCCAGAAGTATTCCAGAGATGCTTGTCGCAGCATCTAGAAGGACTGGAAGGAGTTGTCAATGTCATGGACGACATTCTTGTGTGGGGTGAAGACAAAGAGTCACATGACAACAGACTGAGGAAGCTGCTAGATCGACTCAGGAGTATAAACTTGAAACTAAATCGAAAGAAATGCAAAATTGGACTGAGTGAAATCAGCTACATAGGACATGTGCTGAGCAAAGATGGACTGAAACCTGACATGGACAAAGTGCGAGCCATACAAGAAATCCCTCAGCCAAAAGACAAAAAAGAGCTTCAGAGATTCATGGGCATGGTGCAGTACTTAGGAAAATTCATTCCAAACCTCTCAGAAGTATCAGCACCACTCAGGAAGCTGCTGGAAGGAGAAACCATCTGGCACTGGGAGAGTGAACAACAAAAAAGCTTCACACGGCTGCAGGAACTGGTGAGTAACACTCCTGTGTTACAATATTATGATGTTGAGAAGCCTGTCACACTGTCAGTTGATGCTAGTTCAGGTGGACTGGGAGCAGTGATCCTACAAGAACAACATCCTGTAGCATACGGCTCAAGGACGCTAACAGAGTGCGAGCAAAGATATGCTCAAATAGAAAAAGAGCTGTTGGCAATCGTGTATGGGTGTGAAAAGTTTCATCAGTACTTGTTTGGCAGATGTGTTCAAGTTGAGTCGGATCACAAACCATTGGAGACTATATTTAAAAAGCCACTCCACAAAGCTCCTGCAAGGCTGCAGAAAATGTTAATGAGACTACAGAAATACAACCTGCATGTGACATACAAGCCTGGTAAAGAAATGCACATTGCAGATGCGTTAAGCAGAGCCAGTTTGAGACACACTACACAGGATGGACAAGAAGACAAGCTGGATGTGAGCTACGTAGTCCAACAGTTGCCTGTGTCAGAAGAAAAAAGTCAGCAGTTCAAAAATGCAACAAAAGAGGATGAGGAACTTTGTCTAGTCAGACAAGCAGTGCAAAATGGATGGCCTGACTCACGGAGCCAAGTTCCAAAGACAATCCAAAAGTACTGGACTTTCAGAGAGGAGCTGACGTTTTCGGATGGTCTACTGTTCAAAAACTCCAAACTGGTTGTTCCTACAAAGATGAGAGAGAAGATGCTCGAGAAAATTCATGAGGCACATATGGGAATTGTGAAGTGTAAAGAAAGAGCAAGAGACATCCTGTTTTGGCCGGGAATGGCAAAACAAATTGAAGAAGTTGTGCAGACATGTGCAGTGTGCAACAAACATAAAAACAACAATCCCAGAGAGCCCTTGGTACCACATCAGGTTCCTTCAAGAGCGTGGTCTAAAGTTGGAATCAATCTCTTCCATTTCAACAACGCAGAGTACATCACGTGTGTTGATTACTACTCAAAGTACCCAGAGATTTAAAAATTAAGTGGTACCACAAGTAAACACATCGTTACAGCACTCAAGTCTATTTTTGCCAGACACGGTGTGCCTGATGAACTGTTTTCTGACAATGGGACTCAGCTGATAAGTGCAGAAATGCGAGACTTTGCAACCACCTGGGAGTTCAAACACACAACATCAAGTCCAGAGTTTCCACAGTCAAACGGACAGGCCGAACGAGCCATTCAAACAGTGAAAAATCTGCTGAAAAAAGCTCAGGAGAGCTGCAGGGACCCATACATTGCTCTTTTAGAGTACAGAAACACGCCATTGAATGGAGTTGGGTACTCCCCTGCACAGCTCCTTATGGGAAGGCGGCTGAAAACTAAAATACCTGTGTCAAAGAACTTGTTAAAGCCAGGTGTGTACAGACATGTCCGGAGCAGATTAATAAACAGACAAGAGAAGCAGAGATGCTACTTTGACCGTGGAACAAGGAAGCTCCCCCTGGTGGGCGTAGGAGAAAGAGTGAGAATCAGACAGCAAAAACATTGGCAACCTGCTGTCATACTGAAAAGACATGATCAACCAAGGTCGTACATTGTACAGACTGACAACGAGCAAATCTACAGAAGAAACAGGAGACACATTCTGAAAACCAAAGAAATGTCAAGTTCTCCACAACTAACACAACATGAGACTGTGGAAAGTGTTCAAGACTCGTGGCCACTGATGGAGAGCGGACAGCAGTTGGCAGGGACTGAACCAGGAAAAATGGACTACCAAGAAAGTCACATGCCTGTAAGGTCTCCACCGCAAACACCAAAGTCATCAGTGCTAACAGAGACTGTGAGCACTGCTCATAAAAAAACTTCTCGTTTTGGTAGACCTATAAGAGTTCCTTTGAGGTACAAGGAATAATAACAGGAACTGTGTTGAGTTCTAACTTGTTTTATTTGAGAACTGTTAAAACAAAAAAAAAAAAAAAAAAAAAAAAGCTAAAGAAAGGGAGATGTCATGTATTATGTTGTAGTACTGGAGTCACCACTAGGTGGTGCTATACGGTTACAAGGTCTGTACTGTATATGCTGAAGCTGCACAAGTAAACACCGTTCAGTCTGATTCAAGATGGCTCCTCCTTGACTCCTATATGTTACACATGGGTTATTACTAAGTCTAAGGTGTGGCCACTGTTGTGTGTTGGCTTGGTAACATGTTGGATAAAATTCATAGAGTTAAGTGAATTTAAAAAATTCGAATGCAAAAGAGTAAGATTGTTTGTACATGCGGACTAAAATCACCTAACACAATAACTTGGTTGTGGTTAGTGTGGATGATTGACAGCATTTCTGAAAATTCTGAGATAAAAAAAGGGGCATCTTTTGGGTGGCCTCTAAACACACATACGCAGTATAGGAGGACTGTTAAAAACAAAGGAGTGATATTCAAAAGAAGTGTATTAATCAAATGTGATTTGTTTAAAACCAAGTGACGCTTAGAGACTGGATGCTTTACCCCCACCTCTTTTACCTGTCCTGGATGAATTAGAAAAACTGTAGTTGTGTGGTGAGGCTTCAATGAGTGTAGCTGGTCCATCTGGGTTAAACCAGGTCTCAGTTAAAAATAAACAATCAATATTATTGTCTAAAATCAAGTCAATAATAATAAAAGTCTTTTGTAGACTCTTGACATCTGACATTTAAATGTGCCATACTTAGGGTCACTGGTACGGTCTTCTTGCGAGGTGGGTTAGCAGCTGGTGATATATGTGTGTACAGAGATCTGAGGTGGTTAGTAAGGTTGACTGTCTTGCTTTGATCTGTACAGTCACTAGATGTAGGGATGCATAAAAGGTTGTTTAAGTTTACCCCACCACTAGTCCACCAAGATTTTGTAAGAGATTGAGAATTTATCAGATTGAATTTCAAAAACAGTCTGTTAAGCAGCCTTCAGACCAAAGATTCTCCTTGCAATGACTTGCAACTTGCAACTACGTACACCCATTTGCAACTAAATGGCCTTGCAACAACTTGCAACAGTACAGTTCACACCAAGGCACCAAGCTGAGACTGACTGTTGCAACATCACGTAAACCTCTGTTGTTTCTACAGCAACGGGTACAATCCAAGTTGACAGTTCACAATGAAATATTTCGTCAACACCTCAAAACCTACAATAACACAGTCAAACAAGCAAGAACTTCTCATTTCAAAAAACTAATCTCAGACAATAAAAATAACCCCAAATTTCTATTCTCCACAATTGAGCTTTTAACGAACAGTAATTTTAACAGGTCTCCTAAAACAACAACCGACACCCTTTGCGAGGCCTTTGCAGACCACTTCAGGAGTAAAATCGATGACATTAGATCCAGTCTTTTATCCCAACAAATTTTAACCACAAACACTCCTGGATCATTGCTTTCACCTGAGGAGACACTGGATAGTTTTGCCCTGGTTGATGCGAGGACACTTCAATCAATCAATCAATCAATCAATGTTTATTTATAAAGCCCAATATCACAAATCACAATTTGCCTCAGAGGGCTTTACAGCATACAACATCCCTCTGTCCTTAGGACCCTCACAGCGGATAAGGAAAAACTTCCCAACGGGGAGAAAAAATGGTAGAAACCTCAGGAAGAGCAACTGAAGGAGGATCCCTCTTCCAGGTCGGACAGACGAGCAATAGATATTGTACAGAACAGATCAATATAGTAAATTAACAGTAATCCATATGACACAATGAGACATAAAGAGAAACAGATATTATATTAATAATATGATTATATATGTATGTGACAATAATGATGTGTGTATAATAGTACAGGTATGACTAATAGTAACAGCAGCAGTGGGAGGCATCAGGCAGGACCACGGCAGCAGCACAACCACGACACACCATCCAGGCACAGCTGCGGTACGAGTTAACCTGCGAGACAGTGGAGCACAAAGGCTCCGGAGAACAAGCCGAGTTAGTGACATGCAGTAGGCCCGGGTTAGAGAGATGCATTAACAGGACATGAATACTAGCAAGGGAGAGAGAGAGTGAGAAGGAAAGAAGGGGCCCGGTGTATTATAGGAGGTCCCCCAGCAGACTAGGCCTATGTCAGCCTAACTACGGGCTGGTCCAAGACTAGCCTGAGCCAGCCCTAACTATAAGCTTTATCAAATAGGAAAGTCTTAAGTCTAGTCTTAAAAGTGGAGACGGTGTCTGCCTCCCGGACCGAAACAGGAAGGTGATTCCACAAAAGAGGAGCAGCACTTGGTCGAGTTTTCTCCCAAGTAAAGCCCACAACCTGCCTTTTAGATCCAATTCCCACACCGTTTTTTAAAGCATTTTATAAATTCTTTGAGGAACGGCTTTTATATATGGTGAACTGCTCTCTTCAGATGGGTGTCTTCCCCACCTCCTTTAAAACGGCGGTGGTGAGGCCCCTTCTGAAGAAGAGCAACTTAGACCCCACCATTCTCATAATTATCGGCCTGTATCCAACTTACCATTTTTAAGTAAAATCCAAGTAAATTATTTTTTAAATACAAATAATGCATTGGAGAAGTATCAGTCTGGTTTTAGGATGAACCACAGCACAGAGACAGCCCTTTTAAAGATTTTAAATGACACCAGGTTAAACTTGGATAACCATAAACTCACAGTCTTGGTACTACTGGATCTACCCGCCGCTTTCGACACAGTAGACCATCACATTTTACTAAACAGACTGAGGAACCTGGGGTCCGTTTCACAAAGCAGGTTCAACAAACTCTGAGTCTAACCCTGAACTCTGAGTTGATCTACTCTGAGATAGGAAACTCTGAGTTTTCGGTTCCAGAACAGCAGATTTGAGTTAGTTTGATCAACTCGGAGTAGTTTCACCTGGAGTTAAGCGTGTGCACCACCACTATAAAAAGACAGCATCGATGGAGCCCCGAATCGATGAGTCACCATGGCAACGGGGAAGCGGAGGGCAGCGTTTTTCACCCCGCTAGAACTGGAAATCCTAATGCGCTCATACGGCAAATTTGAACATGTTTTTAGAAAAAAGTGCAACACCGCAGCAGCTGCAAAAGAGAGGGAGACGGCGTGGGAGAACATTGCTGCTCGTGTCAATGCGTAAGTTTAAATGTAGTCCTTTGCAATCACAATAATATTACAGGGGAAAACTGCTTGAATGGTAGCTCATTAATTTATTTCATTTAGGTGCAATCCCGCGGGGGAGAAGCGCACTTGGCAGCAGCTTAAGATGAAACATAAAAACATTGTTCAAACAGGTAAGACCTTGGCATAATTTAATGGGGGTACCTCATTTTGATCACGTTTTACATTGTAAAGTAAATATTAAGTGGCTGTTTGACTGTGCAGTTGTTTTATCCCAAACATAATGCTGTTTTCACACACACATAAATGTCTTCTCATCTGTATCATGTTCTGTTAAATAATTAAGCCTATTTAAGATAACACAGACTTCTACTCAGCCAACAGAAAGAAGGCAGATGCCCGTAAAATGGGTGGTGGCCCAGCACCGCCACCTCTAACAGAGGCAGAGGAGCTGGCCCTAAGCCAGAATATAGGAAGGCCAGTGACTGAGGGAATCCCTGGAGGGGGCTCATCTCCAGAGCTCACCCCCCAAGACACAAGTGCCTTTATAAAATGTAATATGCCTAGGCCTATATATCTTTTTAAAGCCTATTCATAAAAATATTTATTTCCCTTTCATGTCTTTTTTTTTTTCTTTTGTCCCAACAGATTCTGATGGTGCCATCTGCCTGGTGGAGCCCCCTCACGCCACAACAGACCTTGTAACTGTAAGTAGGCAATACTCCAAAGATTTTGCCAAATGATAGTTTAAGTATACTGAAACATATCACTCATCTAGGATGAAGAGCACGAGGAAACTGTGTCTGCTGCCTCTACAGAGGGGGATCCAGAAAGGCCTGTAGAGGTAACATCTTGATATGTTACTGATGGTTCTCTTCCCATTTACATTTCTTAACATTCTGGTGGAATAAAGAGTGTGACATTTAGTCTACACTGAAGTATTAACACATTCTCATCCTTTTTAACAGGGCATGGCTGGGCAGCAGCAGGAGGGTCCCTCAACTTCCACTGCACAGATTGACACAGTGAGATGGATGTTCAGTAAACACCAGAGGTTCATTCTGTGGAATTCATGTGCAACTGTATAATTTAATGTCCTCCTTATGTATTCCCAGTTACCAGTAAAAGAGATTTATAAAATTCACCTGTTAAAAAAAAAAAAAAAAAACGACAAAGAAATGAAATACTTGGATCGCCAGATTAGGAGGGCAGATCTGGAAATTGAAATACTGGAGCACAAATTAGAGGTGGGTGGATGGTCACAGGTGAATTATGTTAATTATGTTAACTATTGGAACATTAACTAAACTAGCTCTTGTATTTGTAGGAAATAAAGAAGACCAAATGAAGTGTGTATTGTGTCTTTATTTGACTGCTGTGGTAGTGTTGGTGATGATGGTGACTCAATCTCTAAAGTGATGATAGCATATGCTGTCTCTGACTGCTCTGCCATCCTGCATAGCTGGCAGGTGGATGGGGTCATCATCAAGGTCTTCAATTTGTAGGGCAGGGTGTTGCTCTCCTCTAATAGTGGCAATATTATGAAGAACAACACATGCCACAATAATATCACAGGCCCTCTCAGGGGTCACCCTGAGGTGACGAAGGCACTGGAAACGGGCTTTCAGCAGGCCTGTGGTCATCTCCACCCGGGCTCTCGTCCTGCAGTGAGCCCGGTTGAAGTTCTGTTGGGGGCCTGGTTCAGGGTCAGGGTAAGGGGTCAGCAGCCTAGGTTGGCATGGGTAACCCCTGTCACCCAGCAGAAGGCCATCAAACTCTCCTGTAATGTATAGTGGACACATTAGAGCATATTAAAGGAGGGAGACAATTGAATTATATTGTGCAAATCTTTAGGCTACCTACCACGTTGCAGTCTGTTGCTCAGGTTAGACTCACGATAAATCCTTGAGTCATGAACAGACCCAGGCCACTTGGCCTCCACATTGGAAATTATGTTTGCAGCATCACATATGATCTTGACAGTGCAGAAAATGACAGATGTTGAACTATGATGCAGTCTTTAACATTTTGAAACAGTAGTCAATCCACATGTACCTGCACATTTATGCTGTGAATGGACTTCCTATTCACATAATCGGCTTCATTATGTGAGGGAGCCATGATGGGGATGTGTGTGCCATCTATGCGGCCAATCACACTGGGAAATCCTAAAAGAAATTAAAATTACTAATCCCAGTCTGAGGTTGCAGCACAATGTCATTAACAGAGTATAATTTAAAATTAGTTTAACGGATCTCTTCATCATTCACCTGCAATCCTGTGGAACTCCTCCTTGATGACTCTGACAGGTTTATGTCCAGGGAAAACCACAAAGATGGGTAATAGCCATTTCACGACGAGGCACACTTTTCTGACTGCCCTGCATACAGTCGCCTTACTTAAGTGCTCTGCGTCTCCGATATTATACAAAAAACTGCCATTTGCGAAGAAACGCAGCGCAACACACAGTATCTGCTGGGATGTGAGAGCATGACTATGGCTAGTAATGTTGCAAATGTAAGGACGGATTAGGTTGTGTATGTAGATGATGGACTGTGATATGAAACGGTACCGCTCAAACAGATAATTGTCTGGAAATGCCAGAACATCTATGCGTGGTCTGATAACCATCTCCCGACGAATATTTAATTCCCTGCGCAGTAATGCTGCACCTTCATCAACAGGATCATGATCAAAAGGACATGCCATGTTCGTGAAAAAAGTCGACTTCTAATATAGGCCTACTGACTGTTTTTAAAAAAAAAAAAAGACGGCAGAACCGCCAAAACTCGCCTGCTGACTGAATGAATGAGGAAATCAAATATCGTGTGCGGTTGAAAGAGGGCGGAGACAGAGAGAAACTCGAGGTTCATTGGGAAAAACCTGGTCCCGACCAGGTTAGTTTCATAGAGTCTGTTGCTACGGTAACTGACCGCGAGCTTAAGTTACCTCTCTCTGTGAAACAGGCTAGAGTTACCCCTCTTTCTCTGGTTTGTGTTACCTCCCTTTGTGAAACGGAAAACTCAGAGTTTCCCTTATTTCAGGGTTAACAGACTCAGAGTTTTCACTAAACCTGCTTTGTGAAACGGACCCCTGGTCGGACTGTCTGTCACTGTTTTAAACTGGTTCACCTCTTACCTCACAGACCGAAGCTTCTTTTTAAGTATGGATACTTGTTCCTCAAGAACACATGAGATTAAGTGTGGGGTTCCCCAGGGGTCAATTTTAGGCCCAACTCTTTTTAACCTCTATATGCTTCCCCTGGGGGATGTCATCAGGAGGCACGGCATCAGTTTTCACAGCTATGCTGATGATACACAACTGTACATCGCAGTGTCTCCTGATGACACAGGGCAAATTAATGCCCTTTTTAACTGCATTTTAGATATAAAATCATGGAAGGCAGATAATTTCCTGCAGCTCAACCAGGACAAAACAGAGGTTTTAGTCATTGGTCCTGAAGACCAGAGAGAGAGACTTTTACCTAAATTACGAAATCTTAAACCATCAAAATCTGTGAAAAATCTGGGCGTGATTTTTGACTCTGTGCTTAGTTTTATTCCACATATTAAAAACAGAACAAAGGTAGGTTTTTACCACTTGAAGAATATAGCCAGAGTCCGCCCGTTTCTCTCTCAGGCCAGTACGGAGGTGCTGATGCATGCTTTTATCTCCTGTAGGCTTGACTATTGTAATGCCCTGCTCTCTGGTCTTCCCAAAAAGAGCATCTATAATCTTCAGTTGTTACAGAACTCAGCCGCACGAGTGCTGACGAGGACCAGAGGGCGGGAGCACATCACACCAGTTTTAAAATTGCTGCATTGGCTCCCCGTCCGCTTCAGGATCGATTTTAAGGTCCTTTTATTAATTTTGAAATGTCTTAACGGTCTTGGGCCTTCTTATTTATCTGACCTACTTTTATCATATCAACCCTCACGGACCCTGAGGTCCTCCGGCACTGGCCTTTTAACCATTCCACAAGTTAGATCTAGAACACATGGGGAGGCGGCTTTTAGTTATTATGGTCCCCGACTGTGGAACAGCCTACCGCAGAACCTCAGGGCCGCAGAGACTGTTGATGTTTTTAAGAAGAGGCTCAAGACTCACCTTTTTAATCTGGCTTTTAACTGATATTCTGCTATCTTAGTTTATCTTATTTTATTTTACTTTAGCAAGCTTTTAAATAATCTCTTTTACTCATTTATTTATTTTTTGATTATTAAAGGTTACCTTTGGAATGTCTTATTAATTTTACTGATTTTGTATACTTCTCACGTTATTTTACCATATTCTTGTTTTTATGTTTTTTCTTCAGTTTTAGCTCCAGTGTTTCCTCATGGGGGCCTACCACACCAGGAGCGATGTCTGGCCTACCGGTAGGGGTGCTGTTCCGTGGAGGGCTCTGGCCTGGGTGGCTGGTGGGCTCCGCACCTTGGTGTGGGGCCTCCCGTCTGCCCAGGCCAGAGTTGTCTCTGCGGTGGTGCTCCTGGTGGTCATGGGCCATGGTCTCTCTCAGTGTGGATGGCCCCCACCTGTGGCTTTTTCCTCACCTTATGTCTCGGTGCCCAGCCATGCCTCTCTAGTGTTAGTCAGTGTCTGTAGGGATGTGTGTGTGTGTGTGTGTGTGTGTGTGCGCATGTGCCCGTGTCTGTGTGTGCTTGTCTGAGTGGGTGTGTATACATATATATGTGTGTGTTTTGTGTATTCATGTGAGGGTGGGAGGGGTGGGTCTTTGGTCTTCGGGGTTTTCTTTGTTGTTTCTAGCCTCTGTGAGGCACTTTGTGTTACTGCTATGTATGAAAAGTGCCATATAAATAAAATTTGATTTGACTTGATTTGATTACGACATAAAGTTGAACAGTACAACAAACCCCAGAGAGCACATGGATACATCAGCAAAGCACTCAACTTTTCATGTAGTGTGGTTAGATGCCCAAACGCAGAGCTATTCAATCATAAATTCAACTGGGCTGTTTTTTCAAACCAGAACATGTCAATGGGCCACATTTTCAACGTACATATATATATATATATACAGATGATGCAGCCACTTAAAATTTCTGTTTGGCCCGTGGTAGAGCTGTGACCAATCCGTGACAGGTCCCTGCCGTCACCTGGTTGGGCTCGTAGATCCCTTGCAATGACATAGAGAATACGAGGCCGGCTGGTAACGCCCCTTAGTTTAATTTGTAGAAACCAGTTGCAGTGGTCTGTCTATCCACCAGGAGGAGCAGTGAGTGTGGAAGCTGAAGCGGTTTACTTCCCACACGGAGCACATTTAATGATCAATAATGACTATCAGGCTACCATATCACAGGTCATAAATAATATGCTTCAGCGTTTTGTCATTCAAAACAATTGCACGAAAATTAAAGTGATATGGCTGGGAACCAAGCAATAGTACAGCGAGAACAAAACTGCGTTTGAATCATTAGTCTTAGCGGCTGAGTTTATCTGCAGTGGTAATAATGTCATATAGTAATATATATATATATATATATATATATTACTGTGCTAGTGCTGTTAAATTGCTGTTAGACCACCCCACTCCGTGTACAGAATGTGCGAAAGACGAGGATTTTTTTAACCTCAGCAAAAGTGTTGTTTTTCAAAGACTACATGTCAACAAATATGGACTGAAACAGAATCTTTTGTTAGATAAAAACAGCTTATGAATATTGTAAATGATTACGTAGATCTTTTCTTTTTTAATTATTATTTTGATGTTCGGACTGCACAGTGCTCTGAACATGGCACACAGTACGGCTTCACCTCATCGATCTGCCGCTGTCTGTCTAAACACATTCATGGAAATGATATTTCACAATTATTTATATTATAATCTAATGGAATTCGTTAAAGCAAGTCATTTGGTGCTTGCAAAGTCATGATATCAAGCTGAGACAGTTTCACTCTGTTCAGTTGCTGCGACTTCAGCAGAAGGCTGACACAGTGTGCGCCGCGGTGTTTCTCAATACTCAATAAAGTCACCGATCACTCAAAGATAAACTGAACAAGATGTCTTGTGTAAACAATGGCCATTTCTAAGCAATCTCTTATGGCGTTCATGTAGAGAGTCACCCATTCAGCTGTTTTACATAGTGTGAAAATGACTCCTCGGCTCAAACACATAATTAGCATTGCGATGAACCTTTTCCTTCCCTCTAAATGGGCAGTGTATCATCTGAAGAGGATTCCTAGACCCCCACTTTTGTTGCAAACATTCACAACACATCGTCACTGTCGATGTCTGAAGTACCTCACAATAGTGACATTTTACAGTTCTTCATATATATTGATATGTATATTGATACAGGTTGTGCAATTCTGAGTGTTGTAATTTTCTCATGTTTTTTTTTTAATTTGTAGCCTTTTGTAAACAAAGTGAACAGAGAGACTCACGTTAAAGACCCTACGAACATAAATATTCAGATTGAAACCTATTCAAATCACTGTTTTTGATCCTGCTCTGATACAAAGTACAAAACATGCATCCTCTCATTTCTCTGTTTCATTTGAAGCCTGTAAGGGTGTGCCCAAGGGATTTCCTTCCCAATGACGTCATGTTTACCTATATTTGTAAATTCTTAATATTAAGAATGAATTTGTTACAGGCAGCTTTCGCAAAGTTGATAAAGTTTCTCGAACTTACTAACTCAAAGTGAGCGCACGTGAAATAAAGTGGTCTTGTGGAGGTAGCCTCCACACATCATTAGCATTGCCATGAACCTTTTCGTCCTAACTGAATGTGTGAATGTGCGATCTGAACAGCTTTCCACCCCCCCACCCCCCACTGTCACACACATCATCACACTGATTGAGTCTCTTACTGAGCAACTTTTTCAAAATGATTCAAGTAATTCTTTTCAGGCACCAAGTTATTTTCAGAATATTTCTCATTATTCTGAGTGACTACCTAAGTATTTTCAGATAGGGTAGACCAGGGCCAATTGTAACAAAATTGTAGGTTTTCCTTAATAATGAACATGTTTATAATAGCGAAGCTGCGGCAGATAAAGGTGGTCATTTTAATAACTTAAATACTGCTGGGTGGCTTATTGTAACCTATAATAATATAACCTAGCAACAAATTTATATTATTGTACAAAAGTACTGTAAGTTATAGGCCAAACTAAATCTTTAAAATAAAAATAGTGCAACAAAAGTGTAATATTTGCATCTGAGAGAGTGGAGTAGATTAGTAATGTAGCATAGAAAGGAAATACTACCAGGGAAAGTACTAGCACCTCTTAATCTTTAGTTTTTGTGTTTCTGTGAGGGAAGCGCCATCTAATGGTGACACCTTGTAATTGAATAAATGGGCGTGTTACAGTGGAATCCAGGCACACCCTCAGAAAGGTGGGGGGGGGTGGTATTTGGCTGGAAACGGGCTGGAAACTGGCTTGCTTCTGGCTGGCTTTCGGATGGGCTGGGAAATTTGAAGTGGCTGTACATACAAATACATATTTAAATATATATATATATATATATATATATATATATATATATATATACACACACAGTACAGGCCAAAAGTTTGGACACACCTTCTCATTCAATGCGTTTTCTTTATTTTCATGACTATTTACATTGTAGATTCTCACTGAAGGCATCAAAACTATGAATGAACACATGTGGAGTTATGTACTTAACAAAAAAAGGTGAAATAACTGAAAGCATGTTTTATATTCTAGTTTCTTCAAAATAGCCACCCTTTGCTCTGATTATTGCTTTGCACACTCTTGGCATTCTCTCGATGAGCTTCAAGAGGTTGTCACCTGAAATGGTTTTCACTTCACAGGTGTGCCTTATCAGGGTTAATTAGTGGAATTTCTTGCTTTATCAATGGGTAATCAGTTGTGTTGTGCAGAAGTCAGGTTAATACACAGCCGACAGCCCTATTGGACAACTGTTAAAATTCATATTATGGCAAGAACCAATCAGCTAACTAAAGAAAAACGAGTGGCCATCATTACTTTAAGAAATGAAGGTCAGTCAGTCCGGAAAATTGCAAAAACTTTAAATGTGTCCCCAAGTGGAGTCGCAAAAACCATCAAGTGCTACAACAAAACTGGCACACATGAGGACCGACCCAGGAAAGGAAGACCAAGAGACACCTCTGCTTCTGAGGATAAGTTCATCCGAGTCACCAGCCTCAGAAATCGCAAGTTAACAGCAGCTCAGATCAGAGACCAGATGAATGCCACTCAGAGTTCTAGCAGCAGACCCATCTCTAGAACAACTGCTAAGAGGAGACTGCGCGAATCAGGCCTTCGTGGTCAAATAGCCGCTAGGAAACTACTGCTAAGGAGAGGCAACAAGCAGAAGAGATTTGTTTGGGCCAAGAAACACAAGGAATGGACATTAGACCAGTGGAAATCTGTGCTTTGGTCTGATGAGTCCAAATTTGAGATCTTTGGTTCCAACCACCGTGTCTTTGTGAGATGCAGAAAAGGTGAACGGATGGATTCCACATGCCTGGTTCCCACTGTGAAGCATGGAGGAGGAGGTGTGATGGTGTGGGGGTGTTTTGCTGGTGACACTGTTGGGGATTTATTCAAAATTGAGGGCACACTGAACCAGCATGGCTACCACAGCATCCTGCAGTGACATGCCATCCCATCTGGTTTGCGTTTAGTTGGACGATCATTTATTTTTCAACAGGACAATGACCCCAGAAGGAGAGTGATGGAGTGCTGCGGCAGATGACCTGGCCTCCACAGTCACCGGACCTGAACCCAATCGCGATGGTTTGGGGTGAGCTGGACCGCAGAGTGAAGGCAAAGGGGCCAACAAGTACTAAACACCTCTGGGAACTCCTTCAAGACTGTTGGAAAACCATTTCAGGTGACTACCTCTTGAAGCTCATCGAGAGAATGCCAAGAGTGTGCAAAGCAGTAATCAGAGCAAAGGGTGGCTATTTTGAAGAAACTAGAATATAGAACATGTTTTCAGTAATTTCACCTTTTTTTGTTAAGTACATAACTCCACATGTGTTCATTCATAGTTTTGATGCCTTCAGTGAGAATCTACAATGTAAATAGTCATGGGAATAAAGAAAATGCATTGAATGAGAAGGTGTGTCCAAACTTTTGGCCTGTACTGTATATATATAATTTAACGCATTAATCTCCGCGATTAATGTCAACACAGTTAATGCGTTAAAGAAAATTAACGCAATTAACGCGGGTGCTCCGACATTATGTTCCATGCACTTTTAGCGATGGTATGGAGGTCAATTTTTAAGCTAGAACGATGGCCAGGGTATCAAAATAAACTAGAACATCTAATACACACGTTGGTGTCAGTCCTGACATCATAACATGACAAAAAAATGCTTCCGAAAGTACTGACATTTTTAGGACAACAAAACAGGTATGATCCTTTTCTCTTTCTCTCTTACTTGCTCACACACGCTCACTCTCCCTTTGTCCCTCCCCTTTCTTTAAATGAGCACCGTCTCTCTGTCTCTCTCTGCTGTCTTCATAAACATGGAATGTTTACGAACTTGTCGCACTTTGCATAGCCTTTAGCCTGACAACAAGCAGGCAATGTTCAAGCTAAACATTAATGATCTAAAAGTAACAAAATTACCGTCTGGTCCGCTAAAAGTTCCATCCATTTTCGGAGATGGTAGCGATCTAAACAGCATGACATTAAAATGATGAAAAAATGCTTCAAACAAAAAAACAAAAAACAAACAAAAAACTAGCGTGTTTTGGACAAACATACCTGGCATAGTCCTTTCAAAAGCTCTCTCTCTCTCTCTCTCTCTCTCTCTCTCTCTCACTTTCAGTCTCTCCTTGCTTCCCCTTTTCCACATGAGTGCGGTCTCTCTGCCTCTCTTCTACAGTGTCTTCTTCATATGGACTACTGCAGTGGAGCCCTGGTTGCAGCCTTTAGTTTTTTTGTTAGCCTATACTGATAACAAATAGGCTACTTTCACTTAGCCATTGACAACAGTTTACTGGATTAATTGACTTTTATGAACTATTGACATTAAACAAGAGCATTTGAATACCTTTTTTGATTTTATACAATAATTCCATGATGTCACATTCCAAATTATTGCAAATGGATGACATAAAGATGAAATTATTTGTGATTAAGCAGAGGACTTTTTTTTTTTTTTTTAAACTTTTGTACAGTACTTAACTTTAGAAGGAAATGAATCGCAATTAATCTAGATTGATGGATTTTAAAATGTGAGATTAATTAGTTTTTTTTTTAAATCTATTGACAGTCCTAATATACACATGGCCTTCCTCAACATAATGCAGAAACAGAATAAAAAAGAGCTATCAATGCACAGAAGCATAATAAGTGGCATAAACAGTAAGTAATGACACACACTACCTCTCTACCAGCAACTTCCTCTCTCCCCCTCCCCCCTCTCCTCCACACACACACACACACACACACATGCACACACCCCCCCTACTGATGTTTTGCTTATAGGTCAGATACACAGGATATAGTTTTATATGGTCCATGGCAGCAACAGTCATGATTACAACAACAAAGTCACTATATAAACTCAATAATATCTCACTGGAAATGAATCTAACATGTCAATAAAATAAATATTCCTCCTGACATGAGTGAAAAAAGTAAGGTTATCTAAGCAACAAGAACGCAGTCATCAATAGCAATCATTCATTCTGCTCTCTGTCCCACATCTACTGAGGGACTCACTGTCTGCAGATCGGCTGCCTCAGGTAATTTTCAGATAAAGTGCTGGACTACGTTCTGATGGCTTTTTATTTTAGTTAGCGATGCTAGCGCAATGTGCTTGTGTAAACTGCAATCATAAACCATAATAGGGTGACTGAGAGACTGTGGTCAGAGCGGATTGAAATATGACTTTCTACACGCTGAACACATGTATTGATTTACAGGCAGAGGTTTTATTGCACTTACTCACAGTAACAAGTGTAGTTGTTGTCAGCTAGAGTCTGACTTCACTCTGTTGTGTGTGTGTGTGTGTGTGTGTATGCTGTGAGGAGGTTTTCAGCCCTGACATGCAGAGAGAAGGAGAGAGGCTGCAGCATGATGATACATGAAACCAAAACTTTAATAATGATAAGAGCCGATAACTGAATAGGCCTGCCTTAACGTTACCTTTAATTTGTGTTGTATTGCAATGTCTTCAAAATGTCTGACTGTGACAGCTACTGTGTGTGCTACAGTCACAGCGTGCGCCCATGCACATGGCCCACGTCGGTACCCAGCTGTACACAAAATAAAAACATGTGCTTGCTGCTGATTGGTTTCAAGGTTCGAGACAGTCTGCAACGCATTGCTCGCGACTGAAGAGGTTGAATCCCTTGCAACTGCATGAGCTGACCTGAGCCGATATGCAACTGAGTCATTCAGACCACTGCAACTTTTCTCTGCAATGTCCTAAAACCAGTTTGTTGCATCTGGAATCTTTGGTCTGAACTGGCCTTTTGGTCTATTAGTTACATGGACTGGAATGGTGGCTATATTGAAGGACAAATTTCTAAGTCCACAATTAAGGGTTGGCCTATTACAAAAACAAGTCCATCCATCTTCTAACCGCTTATCCTCTTGAGGGTCGCGGGGGGGCTGGAGCCTATCCCAGCTGACACTGGGCGAGAGGCAGGGTACACCCTGGACAGGTCACCAGACTATCACAGGGCTGACACATAGAGACAGACAACCATTCACGCTCACATTCACACCTACGGGCAATTTAGAGTCATCAATTAACCTATCCCCAACCTGCATGTCTTTGGACTGTGGGAGGAAGCTGGAGTACCCGGAGAGACAAAAAGAAGTGTGGTGACAAAACAGGTTTTTGTTAGAGTTCCCTGGCTCCACATGATTAACAAAGAACAATTGCATTGCAGCTGTGGCTCAGAGGTAGAGCGGGTCGTTCACCAATCGGAAGATCAGCGGTTCGATCCCCAGCTCCTCCAGTCCGCATGTCAAAGTATCCTTGAGCAAGATACTGAACCCCAAATTGCTCCCGATGAGAACAATACACCTTTTTCAGACACCCTGAAGAGCGCAGGCTGATGACAACCAGGTGTGCAGCAGCCTTGTGAAACATCCAACACCGCAGCCACAGGAGGGGAGGGGGCTGGTCACATAGATATGCCTGGCTAATCTCTTTAGTGAGGAGAACAAGTGCGGAAAGTCACTTTTAAGTAGTTCAGACTGCTGTTTACGGATGTCATTTGTACCTACATGTATAATGACCTTGGTGATGTACGGTTTGTTAATGAGGATCTCAATAGCTTTTTCCTCTATTTCGCGGACAGTGGCACCTGGGAAACAATAAGTTATTGTGGAATGTGTTGTAACATTTCTGATGATGAAGGCACCTATAACCAGCATTGTGACCTGATGTGGGCATTGTCTCGTGGGCTTGGAGCCGCTGACCATTCTGGAGGCAGAGTGCCGGTGCAGGACACGGGCACATGGAGCTGCCAGTTTACAGACTCCACTCCCTAAGCTGGAACCCAGAGCAGCGCCGGAAGCGCAATGTCCAATGAGAGCTGGGGCCAGTTGGAGACAGAGGAGGCAGTGGAAGATGGGAGCACTCCTTCAGAAACTATCAAAAATGTCATATCTGTTGGCCAGCAGGAGGTCTCGAGGTGGAGCAAAGGAAGACAGGCACTTAGCACTGTGTTTGCCCTGACGGGCAATAGTTCAGTGCTCCTGCTGACCGGGGGTTGAGCTCACTGGCACCGATGGGCAACCAAGTCACAGCTGGAACATGAGTACTGTTCGCTGCTTGGGGCTTAGCCCCCAGGAGAGACCACCAATCCTCAGGCTGAGCTAAAGCAGCCATACGCTTAGGTATGAGCCAGTCCAGGAAAGAGTTGGATTGCTGTCCGTTTCCGGAATGGAGCAGCCATGGGAGTGAGATGGACAGGTTGCATTCCTGTTGACATAGCTGGGGGATGGCTAGGTGTTTAGCCTGAGCAGTTGTGACAGAGGAAAACTCCAAAATTAGCTTGTCTTTCTTCCTGAACTGAGACACACTGTGCTTTTCTTCAGCTGAGATGAATGACACTCAGGTCCACATTCAGCCATCACACATGCAGGTCATAACAGTCCATAAAAGCGCTCAAAGCTCATCCACCTCATCCAGCTTGTCATCACTAGATGGACAATGAGGCAACAGGTGCAATAACAGGAGATGATACTTCTTTTTCATACTTTTTAAGCATGTTAACAGGACACACACAAGTGTTTTTCTTATGACCCCGAGTGTGGATTACATAACCTGTTTTACTGAATTTGTAACTTTGAGAATGTTTCAGCTAGCCTCATCAGGCAGTTGGCTGACATGGGAGGGTCGTTGCCTAAATTAGGCTCACCTGGGCTTCCCAGGCTATAAAAGCTGCCTCATGTGGTCACTTGGTCTCTCCCTTCCTACAGCAGACATCCACCTGGCATTATTGCTTTTGGTTTGCACCTTCAACACCTCCACAACACACCTTACACTCACCCATGCATGGCTTTCATAACTGACTTTGCTGGCCTACACATTCCATTGGTTATTTATGTTAATTTTAGTTAATAAATTATGCTTGTTTTAACTAAATCTCTTGTGTGGATTCCCTACTTGTCACATTTACTGAGCCAGTTTGTGACACTGGGCAACGGACCTCTTGTCATAATTTATTTTCATTTTGGACTGGGAGGCTACAAGTGAATCACGGGCCAGCTCACATGAATGATGCAATCTCTCTTGGAACAAACTAAGGTAGTCCAAAATGTTTTCTTTAGAGCTGGATTTATTGGAGAGTCAGTTCTCACGCAACAGATGTGGCCAAAAACCAGATCGGCTGAACTGAACCCTAAAGACTCCTAAAGACTACAACAGTGGCAACCCCTCATCCCACTCACAGTTCGACTCAGTGCAGAATTTGCAAAGCATGCTTTTCAGAGTTTGGTGAAATCTTTCTAATGTGCCCTGGCTCTCTGGGTGATAAGTGCTGGAAGTCTGATGCTTAACATTTTACTCTGACATGGCCTGAGCAAAGATTTTGGAAATGATTTTTGACCCTTGGTCACTTTGGATATGTTTTGGGAGGCCAAATGTGGTGAAAAACTTGACAAGTGCTTTTACAATGGCACAGGCTTTTAATGAGCTCAACGGTATGACCTCAAGATAACATGTTGCTACACGCATTGTAGTGAGGGCGTGCTGGTTACCGGACTTTGTTTTTGGTAAAGGTCTAACACAGTCAACTATAACATGTTTAAATGGTTCTCCAACGACAGGAAACGGCTTTAAGGGAGCCACGGGAATCACCTGATTTGGTTTTTTCTGAGATTTGACAGGTATGGCACAAACAACAGTACTTAACAACATCAGATTACAATCCAGGCCAGAAGAAATAACGGAGGACCCAATTGTGTGTTTTTCTGATTCCTAAATAGCCAGACATGCTATGGTCATGAGCTAAGCTCAAGACCTGGAGATGAAAAGGCTGAGGCACGCCAATTTAGCACACGGACTTGTGCGTAAAACTAGAGCTCGAAGACCAGCGCATCAGGCGCATCAGAACACCATCATGAAAAAAGTAAGACAAAGACTTTTCACATGTCGGGTTTTTCCACAAAAGAAAAGCAAGAAGACAAATCAACATTACTTTGCTGGGCTTTAATCAGCTGCTCTCTATCTACTGAAAGTGTCAGGGTTTTGTCATCAGGCTGAAGCTCAAAGGAGACAGGTACAGTTCCTTAACACTCTGAGGGTGAGCTTGTTGGATCAGAGTTACTCATAAAACAGTCACTTAGATCCACCAAGTCTCCAAGTTTTTGTGCCTGAGCTTGAGTTACCGCTCACACAGGGAACAAAGTTTAGGGCAGCGGAGTCAGAAACACACACCTCCGCAGTTGGGTTTTTAATTACCTCAGAACACAGGAAAACTTTTCCGCAAGTCAAATCATTCCTGAGGATAAGATAAATACAGGCATTCAGTAACTCAGGACGTTCAGCAATTTGGAATTTACCTGACACAATTCTGGATGACAGCTGGAATGCAAAGGCGCATGTATTACACTCATTCAGACACCTCACACCAGAACGTCTGCACCACAGTAAGAATGAGCTGAAATGGGTAACACACCACCACGAATAATGGATTTTTTGGACCAATATCTGTCAGAATGGTGATGGGGAAATGCTTTTCCTCACCCACCAGTGAAACATAACCTTCAGTAACAAATGGTGTGAAATCCTTATCAATTTTGTCTTTTTCTGTTTCTGCCAAAGTCGCATTTTTCATGGAGAGTGGTTTGGCTTGCATCAGTCCAGTTGGAGACAGCGTCTTGCTATGTTTGGTTTGCTCTTTTCTTTCTAGAGTGGGGCAGGCGGCGATGAGGTGTCCCTGCTCATGGCAAAAACACTTACAGATTACAGCGGCTGCAGTAGGGTTGTGACATGCAGTTTTTGGAGACTTAACCTTTCGGTCAGCTAAAACTGGTTCACGGCAACCTGGAAGAGAAAAGACATTTTTGTGAGTTAAGTCAAATTCATCTGCCAGCACTGTGGCAGCAGTAAGGGGAGTGACTTTTAGCTTATTTAGATAAATGACCATTTTCTCAGAGAGATGATTTTTAAACTCTTACAGCAATATGAGCTCACACTTGTCATCAATGTTTTAACCTTGCCTGGCTTGGCACCATTTGTCAAAAAGAGTATCTGTCTCCGTGGCAAATTCCACATATCTCTGTTTGGCAGGTATTACACAATTTCTAAATTTTTGCCTATATGCTTGTGGCACTAACTCAGAAGCACGAAGGACAGTGGCGTTCACAGTTACATAATTAAAGGATAAGTCGGATATTTTGCACTTTGAGCCCCATTCCTGGATTATTTATGATGAAATAGAGTGGTTAAGACCAAAATCCTGATGATTGCTCCTTCTCTGAGAATTTGAGAGAATTTGGCTTTCCCCTGCCTAGCTTAACAATGCTGTCTATGGCCATGTATAAATCTGTCCTAAAACCACCCTAAACTTATTTTTTCAGCTGCCTCACACCCGTGTGTAAACTTCCGCTTGATTGTTCCTTTGACCCTCGTTCGTTATACACTCCAGCTCACTTGATGGTGATAACGCTCCTTTACGTAAGTGTCGCTTACCAGCAGGAAACCATTGTAATGTAATGGGACACAGAGAAGAAGCAGAAGAAGAAGGCTGGCGTTGCATTCAAAGGCATCATACTGCAAAGGTTGTTTACAAGTGAGTAATAATAAAGTTTTGTGTGGTCAGCGACTGCAGTAGAATTCCTCCAAAGAGGAGGAGCGCACACAGCACTGTCGAGCCGGCACTTTCGCTGAGCTAAAAGACTACAATGACTACAACCTTGTCGTAAACAACCCCCGTTCCGTTTCCAGTGGCGGATTACTACCAACGGACAATGAGGCTTCCTATAGGAAATCAATGCATGGACAAAATGTCAAATACATCATCACGGAAACCACAGTTTGCTACGATTTTTATGTCAGAACATCAACAAACACCACTGACCACTCGGTGAGTTTCATGGCTTTGAAATCGAACGTTTAAGGTGGTTTTAGGGCAGATTTACACATGGCCGTAGACAGCCTTGTTAAGCCAGGCAGGGGAAAGCCAAATTCTCTCAAATTCTCAGAGAAGGAGCAATCATCAGGATTTTGGTCTTAACCACTCTATTTCATCATAAACAACCCAGGAATGGGGCTCAAAGTGCAAAATACTGGACTTCAACGGACGTTCAAATGCCTCAGATTCTCTTAAGGGTGGGACTAGTACAATGTGCCTACTCACATCAAAGGCTGTCTTGAGAACTAGGGTTGGGTTACTAGTGAGGGGTTGATGGCCTTGCAGCTACAGCGGCTCCCCACTCTATCTCCAGTGCCCTAAAACGCATGGTTTCCACCTCCAACTCATGCTTCCTCACCTCCATCTCCCTGATCTGCAGGGTTAGCTCCAGCTCCTCTGCAGTCATGTTAATTTTTGATGGAAGGTCTGGAGAAGGGGCAGGAATACCAGCAGGTCCACCCAGCTCAACTCCACCTGTGGGAGTAGGCTCACCAAACAGACCCCTATCATTCAACTTAGTACACAGGAGCTCTTTTAACTTCTCTGTCTTTGCATTTATTGGCATCTGCACATCAAATAAAATTTCAAAAAAGACTAGATCAGCTTTTTTACATTTATCTTATCTATTACATTTTTTCCACTGTTGGTTAAGTGGTGAAATCTTCAATTTTGCCACTACCACAAAAGAAAAAAACTGCCAATCAAAAAAGCAGATAATAGGAAGAAAAAAGGACTCAAATTTACCAGACAAGACAGCAATGGACAAAAGGAAGAATGGATGAGCCCCCAATTCATATTATGTCCCCAGTCTTCCCACTCCTTAGGAAGGCCAATTGCACAGTATTAAAGGAGACCTATTATGCTTTTTGTGGTTTTCCTTCTTCTTTAGTGTGTTATATAACATTTTTCTGCCTCTATAAGGGCTGCTAAGTTAAAAAAAAAAAAAAAAAAAAAGGCCAGGCTAAAGGAAGTTCTGGCTCCCCACAGACACTCATCACGTGACCTGCTTGAAATAGCTCGTTTTGAATTTCTTGCGTTTACCTCCGTAATTAGTTACCTAATAGCGATCATAGCACACAGTGCCTGCTGGCCGGCCACTGAGCCACGCCCCCAAACACACCTACTCCGAGCAGAGGCAGAGGAGAGAGGCTGCAGAGTTTGAACCTGAGGAGCCGTGTCTAGGAGATTTCTTCATTGTGGCCAAAAATTCCCCTTGTTTGGACTGCCAAAGGGTGAAGGAACAAAGACAAAATGGTTGGAGTTCATTTTCAATACAATTCCTCCCCAATACAACCCGGACATTTCATTGTGTTCCCTTTGTTTTCCTGAGGACTGCTCCACAAACTGGCAACAGATTACTGCTGGATTTTCACTGCAGTTACTGCTGAAAGACAGGGCAGTTCCCTTTGTTGAACAAATCTGGATATTCGGGATCACACCCTGTAAGTGTGCTTTATGCGTTGTGAATTTGTTGTATAAAAACAAACTAGGAAGCTGCTACCGAGTGTTCAAGTGTGGAGTAGATTGCTGTAAGAGCTAACTTTAGGCTGTACACCCAGTGCTTAGCTGTAGGCCTCAGCTAACTGGCCAACCAAAGCTATTGTTTTAAAATACTTTTGCTATTCGGTGTCCACTAAGTTAAACTGCCAGCTGGGTGGTGTCAGTAAAATAAATTTAATGACTGAATTGTGGAGAATCTAACAGAGTTCTGACCCTACAACCTTGCTATATAATGGAGAAAGCTGACGATTACCAGGGTTTAACTACAGAGAGAGTGGAGGATCGCAGCAGCACAGGGCACAAATTCACATTTGGTTGAGGATAAAAGCATTTGCCTAAAACAAAGCACATGTGTCAGAAATTTGAACATTATCATGTGCTCTGCAAACAGCATTAACATGTCTAAGTGCTGCATGTGTATTAAACTGAGTCAGAGACACCATTACGTCAAGGTAAAGCTTTACAGAGTCATGATACAATCATCGTCCCTGCACTTCCCCAAATTCACATTGATTTGTGCCATGTGCTACCAAGCATCCTGGTCAGTAGAAGTGAATGATAAACAATAAAAAGGAAAGAAGTCCTTACTGTTGAAAACATCCTAAAAGCAAATAGACACTGCTGCAGGCATGATCAATAAGCCAGTCAGCCATGTGGGGTTTGAGACTTGTCCCACAAGGGGTGCAAACAGCTGGCATATACTGTTACCTTTACATTACAAAGCAGTCTGATTACTTAAAGAGATAGAGGTCCAAACCATCAGAAACTGAGGTAGATAAAATATTACTTAAAACAGAGATAATTAAAAGATATAATACAATAGAAAGATTGTAGGAGTTGTAGCACCGGTACTGGTACCACTACTTTAAGTAGTAGTACTGATAGCGTACTGATAGCCACAGTAGTGATGGTTTTAAAAGCAGCAGTTGTATTCATAGAAGTAGTAGCCATAGACCTCCGTCCCATAGACTGTCATTATAAATGATAATAATATAATAATCATAATTTTAATACTAAATTACTTAAACGTTTAAAATTAAGAAAGGCAATGGGATACATCTCCTTAGATTATGTGGAAATGAACTTTGTACAGAGGTAGACAGATGCCCAACAAAATAAAAAAAATATACAACTAGAATATTTGAATTTTCTGAATAAAATGCATGTAAGAGCTGGAAGCTGTTCACTGCTGTTGCATGCACCCAGCTGCAGCTGCTGCCAGCGGCAAGCTGCTGCTAAAAGGGAAATTTTTCATTTTTTTTTATTTTCATGTAGTGCCACCTACAGGTTAAATTGTATTAGATGCTACAGGTTTGGATCCCCTAGCATCCTCATCTCTACAACTTTGCTGAATTTGTATACCGTGGAAAATTACGTTAAACAGATATGGCCATTAAGTAGTATAGTGATGTTTTACTAATGGCCATTGTTGCCTTGCTTAGATACATGAACACATGCTCACAGCAAACTTGTTTAGTTAAAGACAACAGATTTTAAAAAATTTGAGCAAATGCAAAATGAAGTTACCTCCAGAAAGTTTCTGTACAGCACTATGGATTTTATAATCCTTATTAGTGCATGCATACTTTATATAGTATCATCCACCATGCTTTATAACAGCGGAAGCTTGCAATGTGTCAACCCAAGCATGCAGTAGAACTTATCAGACTTTGTAAATGAGTCATGTTTCTCAATTTATCCATCCTCCACATACCATTCCCTCATTCCAACATGAGTTTCACATTTGATAATATGTTATCATGTTAAAAGCTTAAATGTTTCATGTTATAAATAGATAAATTGTTTATTGTTATAGAAAGAAAAGTTTCTTGTTATTATGTGCAAAGGCTTTTTGTAGAGCACATTAAATTGTAGATGTTTTCAAATTTCTGGTCAGTCAAACTTACAGTGTGAGGAATATAGCTTGTCAAAGTTTTCACTTTTTTGACTGTTAATCATAGCGCCCCCCTTAGGATCATTTGGATCAAATGTGATGGGAAGCATTAAGACATAATGCTCAGTTAGTGAACCAAGTTTCACGTCTTTAGCTCATTCCAGCTCACAGCAAATAAAGCAAAAGCATAATAAAGCATATAATGCTAAACAGGCCATGCCAACACGCACTAATCATTATTAATATTTGGTTGATAATTAACAATTGATAATTGGTTCATAGTTGCCCCCAGAGCATGTGTACCAAATTTGGTTAAATTCTGTCAACTAGTTGAGGTACATGTTTTTAGTATTGGTGCCACCCCCTGTTGGTTGAGCTCAAAATGCTTTACCAGTCTACCAGGATTTATGATGATTTGATAAACTGTTAATGAGTTTTGGTCAATTTCCTGTAAGCCCTGCCTTTTGCAAAGACTTTTTGATTAATGGCAGCCATGTTTCTCAACCAATCTTGCTTATTTTAATAGAAATGTGTATATAAACTCTGGGTCTGCATAAACCTGCACTTGTATAGCCTTTCCAGTCTTCTGACCACTCAAAGCACTTAAACATCACACATCACATTCACACATACGCTGGTGACCAAGGCTACCATATAAGATTCCACCTGCCACTCAGCTAATACACACTTCCACGCCAATGGAGCAGCCGCTGTTAGCAATTTGGGGTTTAGTTTCTTACCCAAGGATATCTCAAGGATTTGACATACAGCCTGGGAAACCAGGGATCGGACTGCCAATTTTGCAATTAGTGGACAATCTGCTCTACCTCCTGAGCCATAGCTGCCCCAATTTGGTGTTACTAGAGTCAAAATCCAAAGGTAGACGTTGCATTACTATTTTTCACATTACGCAAATAAGGATAAACTACATCATGGCAGACTTATATGGTCCAAGAGGTTTTTTTGCAGAGCGCATTGAGGTGGATATGTTTACCAAATTTCAAGTCAGTCACTTGAGAGGCCTTACCAAAGATTGCTAATTGATAAAGTAGCACAGGATGTGGCATGTCAACTTTTAAATCAAAAGAGTTTGCAACAGATGGGCAGGAAGTGATGCAGTTGCACACACTGAGTGCATCTACCCAAGTGCAGGTAGTTTCCTGACGACCTTTCCAACCCCGCTCACCAGCTCCAAGGCCAGGAAGCCAAACCAGACTTAGAAGAAGATTAACAAGGTGGCTTGAATGTGCCTGACTAGTGAGCAGAGTCTTCCATCTGGCGGCATGCTGAAGTTGGAGCCTGGTATATGACGCAGAGTTGATTGAAGATGATTATCAGCTGCGGTCACTCCTGCACACCAGACACCACCTCTATAATCAGAGCGAGAGGGAGACAGAGTGAGAGAGAGGGGAGGAGGGAAACTCCTAGCTAGGAGGGAGAGGAGGCTGCAGCAGAGGCTGTGACACCTGAGACTGTACATCACATGATGGCAGGGTGTAAGATGCAGGCAGAAAGAGCATACTTGAAATGCCATAACCAAGTGGCCAGCATAGTGTACAGGAACATCTGCTCAGAGTATGGGCTGGAAGTCCCAAGGTCAGAATGAAAGACACTTTTTAAGGTGGTTGGGAATGATGCAGCTAAGATCCTGTGGGACTTCCAGATCCAGACTGACAAAGTGGTGATGGCTAACCAACTGGATATTGTGTTGATCAACAAACAACAGAAGTTGGCAGTGGTGATAGAAGTGACAGCAACATCACGAAGAAGGAACACAAGAAGCTCAAAAAATGCCAAGGGCTGAAAGAGGAGCTAGAAAAGATGTGGGGAGTAAAGGCAGTGGTGGTGTGAGTGGCAATCGGAGCACTCAGGGATGTGACCCCCAAACTGAAAGAGTGGTTTCAGCAGATCCTAGGTACAACATTTGAGGTCTCTGTCCACAAGAGTGCAGTCCTACGAACACTGCGCAGAACGCTTAAACTCCCAGGCCCCTGATAGAGGACCCAAGCATGAGGAAAACACATGACCACCACCCCCAATAGGAAAGGAGTGAGAGGGATATGTATATGTTTGTGTGTGTGTGTGTGTGTGTGTGTGTGTGTGTGTGTGTGTGTGTAGGTGCTACAAATGCCAATCATGACACATGCCAAGTACCAAAACTGCGCTGTGCTGCCTGATCAGCATATTTACGCACATGTTGCCACCCCATCCACCTCCACACAAATTCGTTTTCTTGGAGTGAGGACAGGATTTACTAAATGCTTACATGTATTAAAAAAAGGGTGCAGTAACAAACTAAATTAAAGCTGCAAGCAGCGTTTTGCGGGACCTCGCACCCACGCCGCGTCGCCCGTTGCCCGTTGCCCCTAGCCCCTAGCCCCTTGCCCGTTGCTCGTTTCGGCCTGTAGCTGGATGGTTAGCAATCCTGTGAAGTTTGAGGAAGATTGGAGCATGTATGCCGGAGATATAAACTACTTCCTGTTTTGTGGCGGTACACTTAGTGTGACGCCTGACATGTGAAAGTTTTAATGTACATGAGGTACAGACCACAGTATGTAAATTTTGGGTAAATCCAAGGAAAAGTGTGTGAAAAGACATACTTCCTGTTGCCACTAGGGGGCGCTGTGTGTAATCCCAAATATTGACACATGGGTGTGTTCAGGGCGGGGCTGTGATCAATCCTGTGAAGTTTGGGGAAGAGCATGTATGCTGGAGTTATAAACTACTTCCTGTTTTATGGCGGTACGACGGCTGACATATTAACGGCTGATTGTACATGAAATATAGGCCACACCATGTAAATTTCAGGGCGGGACTAATATGAGAGAAGCCCTGGTGTAGCCAATAGACATTAGACTGTATCCAATCCACAGTGTGATGCTTGATGAGCTGTCAATCAAAGGCAGTGGTCGTCATAGCAACACAGAACAGAGGAGAGACACACAGGTGCAGCTGAAAGTAGGTCAGTGACACAGCATTTTCTTCAGTCTGTGGCCAAAAAGCAACACGTCGAACAAATCGCTCTGGTGACCACACCGTTTCAGCTACGGATCAAAGGAAGATATGGTGACGACCGGAAGAACGTGGGGATCGTTGTGATGTGCTTATTTTCCACGTAGACGCAGAAATATGGATATTGTAGCGAGTTAAACATGAGGGCAGTTAAGCTTTTCTCCTGAGATCAGCAGTCAGAAAATGCATTGGAGCGGATGGGAGACATGGAGGGTGCTCATTGTCTTTGGAGGCGCACAGTTCAAATTTTGTTCCCGTCAGTGTTAAAAGGAGACACTTTTATGAATCACGACAAAAATCTCTACTACTTTAGAAAAAATGGTGTGTTTAGCTTAAAGTATGTGCCCGTAGGAGCAGTTTCAAAACGTTTTTTGGACAGTTTTCACGGCAGCTCCGCACTCTAGCGACAAACATTCCGTCTCATAGACACCCATTATAAACTCCAAATTTCGCCTGATTTACTCATGGTACTTTTGGAGGCACTGATCAAAAACCGTAACAGCTACAAAAAAAATGAGAACATGTGTGAATAGACGGGAACTGCGGCAACATTTTACAGTTTTAATGGAGTCTGTAGCTGTAGGCATGCCAATGTTATTAAACTTTGTTTAACACCGAGTGTTGGTGATTTTCTTCTCTTCTCCCATTCATTTCCTATGGGAGAAATTTCGAGGATTTTCAAAATGTGTGTGCGTCGGGCGCTTTGAGAGCGTATAAAATGAAAACCGGGCCAGTAATGAAAAAGTTACTCAGTACTTTTTTTCATAAGGGTGTGAACTGTCACCTGAGCAACATTCAGGTCGTTATGATAAACGGCCTCAGAGGAGATAGTTTTTGGAGAAGGCTCATTTTCAGGTAAAATCTTATTTTGAAAGGGCAAATAACTCACTTCCTGTTGGATTTAGGTCATGGGTATCAGCGCGTGATTTGTAGGTCTTGATGAGACGAACAAGCCGGTTTTTGTTTGATCTTTCTACTACTTTCCTATGGGCCGTAGTGAGCATTTTTGTGCAGTTTTGGGCACTTTTTAGTGCCTAGGTGGCGCTAGAGAGCCCATTTTGGCATTTTTGGGGTTAATTTTTTCATTTTATATAATTTTTTGCCTGGCCGGATATGCATGCCAATTTTGGTGAGTTTTTGAGCATGTTTAGGGGGTCAAATTTGGGTTCGAAGTCGCGGCGGAAAAAAGAAAAAGAAGAATTAAAGCTGCAAGCAGCGTTTTGCGGGACCTCGCACCCACGCCGCGTTGCCCGTTGCCCGTTGCCCCTAGCCCCTAGCCCCTAGCCCCTTGCCCCTTGCTCGTTTCGGCCTATAGATGGATGGTTAGCAATCCTGTGAAGTTTGAGGAAGATTGGAGCATGTATGCCGGAGATATAAACTACTTCCTGTTTTGTGGCGGTACACTTAGTGTGACGCCTGACATGTGAAAGTTTTAATGTACACGAGGTACAGACCACAGTATGTAAATTTTGGGAAAATCCAAGGAAAAGTGTGTGAAAAGACGTACTTCCTGTTGCCACTAGGGGGCGCTGTGTGTAATCCCAAATATTGACACATGGGTGTGTTCAGGGCGGGGCTGTGATCAATCCTGTGAAGTTTGGGGAAGATTGGAGCATGTATGCTGGAGTTATAAACTACTTCCTGTTTTATGGCGGTACAGCTAAGTGTGACGGCTGACATATTAACGGCTGATTGTACATGAAATATAGGCCACACCTTGTAAATTTCAGGGCGGGACTAATATGAGAGAAGCCCTGGTGTAGCCAATAGACATTAGACTGTATCCAATCCACAGTGTGATGCTTGATGAGCAGCTGTCAATCAAAGGCAGTGGTCGTCATAGCAACACAGAACAGAGGAGAGACACACAGGTGCAGCTGAAAGTAGGTCAGTGACACAGCATTTTCTTCAGTCTGTGGCCAAAAACCCACACGTCGAACAAAAGGCTCTGGTGACCACACCGTTTCAGCTACGAATGAAAGAAAGATATGGTGACGACCGGAAGAACGTGGGGATCGTTGTGATGTGCTTATTTTCCATGTAGACGCAGAAATATGGATATGTTAGCGAGTTAAACATGAAGGCAGTTAAGCTTTTCTCCTGAGATCAGCAGTCAGAAAATGCATTGGAGCGGATGGGAGAGAAGGAGGGTTCTCATTGTCTTTGGAGGCGCACAGTTCAAATTCTGTTCCCGTCAGTGTGAAAAGGAGACACTTTTATGAATCAGGACAAAAATCTCTGCTACTTTAGAAAAAATGGTGTGTCTAGCTTAAAGTATGTGCCCGTAGGAGCAGTTTCAAAAAGTTTTTTGGACAGTTTTCAGAGCAGCTTCGCACTCTAGCAGCAAACATTCCGTCTCATAGACACCCATTATAAACTCCAAATTTCGCCTGATTTCCTCATGGTACTTTTGGAGGCACTGATCAAAAACCGTAAAGGATGCAAAAAAAATGAGAACATGTGTGAATAGATGAGAACTGCGGCAACATTTTACAGTTTTAATGGAGTCTGTAGCTGAAAGCATGCCAATGTTATTAAACTTTGTTTAACACCGAGTGTTGGTGACTCTCTTCTCTTCTCCCATTCATTTCCTATGGGAGAAATTTCGAGGATTTTCAAAATGTGTGTGCGTCGGGCGCTTTGAGAGCGTATAAAATGAAAACCGGGCCAGTAATGAAAAAGTTACGCAGAACTTTTTTTCATAAGGGTGTGAACTGTCACCTGAGCGACATTCAGGTCGCTATGATAAACGGCCTCAGAGGAGATAGTTTTTGGAGAAGGCTCATTTTCAGGCAAAATTTTACTGTGAAAGGGCAAATAGCTCACTTCCTGTTGGATTTAGGTCATGGGTATCAGCGCGTGATTTGTAGATCTTGATCAGACGAACAAGCCGGTTTTTGTTTGATCTCTCTACGACATTCCTACGGGCCGTAGTGGGCGATTTTGGTGTCCCCAGATGCCTAGGTGGCGCTAGAGAGCCCATTTTGGCATTTTGGGGGTTAATTTTTTCATTTTATCAAATTTTTCGCCAGGCCGGATATGCGTGCCAATTTTGGTGAGTTTTCGAGCATGTTTAGGGGGTCAAATTTGGGTTCAAAGAGGCGGCGGGAGAAAGAAGAAGAAGAAGAATAATAAACTTAGCAATAACAGTAGTGTCGTCGCCGAAGGCGACGACACTATATATCCCTGCGCTCCAAATGCAATGAGGATTTAGGTCGTCGCCTTTGGCGACGACTTTTCTCGACGTGGAGCGCTGTAGGACCCTCTGACCGGCTCTTTTCCTGATTTTGTGCGGTGCAATTTCAATAGGGTCCTTGCCCTACGGGCTCGGTCCCTAATTAAAGCTGCAAGCAGCATTGGGCAGGACCTCGCACCCACGCCCATCGCCCCTTGCCCGTCTCCCCTTGCCCCTAGCCAATTGCTTGTTGCCCCTAACCCGCTCGTTGTGGCCTGTAGCTCCAGCTGTGTGTTTGTGGTTATGTGTGTGTTTCTCCACTGTTGACCTAATGGATGTTTGTGACCATGAAATAGTCTGAAAATTTGTACTTCCTGTTGCCAGTAGGTGGCACTATGTGTAAGGCCAAATATTGACACATGGATGTGTTCTAGGAGGACTGTTATCAATCCTGTGAAGTTTGGGGAAAATTGAAGCATGTATGCTGGAGTTATAAACTACTTCCTGTGCTGTGGCGGCACACTTAGTGTGACGCCTGACATGTGAAAGTTTGATAAAGAATGCAGCAGTGATTGGTCACGATATTGTACATGAAATATAGGCCACAGCATGTAAATTTTGGGGAAAGCCAAAAAAAGTGTGCGAAAAGATGTACTGCCTGTTGCCAGTAGGTGGCACTATCCCCAAATACTGACACATGGGTGTGTTCAGGGCGGGACTGTCATCGGTCCTCACAGGTACGGATTTTTTTGTTATCCATATATCTTTTTATGGTCATCCTGCAGATCTTCATCTCCTTTCCAGCCTGACGTATGGTCTTCCCCTGTTGCACCTCTTTCACTGCTCTTTCCAACTCCTCAAGAGGAGTTGAAACCCTGTCTGTCTTCCTTTTGTATCTGCGTGGCATGATGGATTTTGGTCTAAAATTAAGAGTGGCACATAGTTTTAGTGATCAAATGTAAGAACACAATGTACAATAACAATAAAATACAATAAAGTAATATATAGTAAATAATCATAAGTTGGGGGAAGTTGTGCCACTGGCACAACTTAACCCAGGTTCTTTGGCACAAATTACCCCAAGCCCACCATTTTGAAAAAAATGCATCCCCCAGCTGTTTTGAGCTAGCATCATGCTAACTGTATAGACTCATGATGTAGCTTACTAAAGCAATAAAACATGTGTGAACTGTTTTCAGAGTTTTCTGTAATTGTTTAAACACAGCAATAAAAAAACCTTAATCATAGAATTTTTTTTTTTAACTTACATGTGCATACCTCTCAAGCCATGTGTCTCCCTTCTTTGCAGGATGAGCGAAATGGATGCCTCTTCAAAAATATGTGGTCACATGACCAACCTCTTCTATGGTTTTCTAAATAACAGGGGTGGCACTACTTGCCTCTTGGCACAAATGACCCCAGTCTCCCCTACTTATTGTCTTTGGAGGCTCAGTGTTCAATTCTGTTCGTGTCAGTGTTAAAAGCAGACACCTTTCTGAAGGAGGACAAAAATCTCTACTACTTTTTTTAAAAAATGGTGTGTCTAGCTCAAAGAATGTGCCCGTGATGGCTATTTTAATCGTTTTTTGAACAGTTTTCACAGCAGCTCCGCGCTCTGGCCGATGACGTCACCCGCTGCAGCTGCCAACACCGCGTCTCATAGAAACCCATTGTAAAATGAGCTTGTGGTACTTAAACAGGAATATCTCAAGAACGGTAAAAGATACAAAAAAAAACGAAGACATCTTTGGAAACCTAAGAACTGTGGGAACATTTTAAGCTGCTTTTAAGCTGTAGGCAATACACGACCTCGGAGGAGATATTTTTTGAAGATATGATTGTTAAAGTGGAAATATCTCACTTCCTGTTGGGTTTAGGTCAGGGGTATCAGCATATGATTTGTAGGTCTTGATGAGACAAACAAGCCAGTTTTGGTTTGATCTTTCTACGACATTCCTACAGGCAATAGTGGGCATTTTTGTAAGAAAAACTGTGTAAAAAGATGAACTTCCTGTTGCCAGTAGGTGGCGCTATATGTAATCCCAAATATTGACACATGTATGTGTTCAAGGCATGACTGTCACGAATCCTATGAAGTTTGGGGAAGATTGGAGCATGTATGCTGGATTTATGAAGTATTTCATCTGTTCAGGATGTGTGTGCGTCATGACCTTTTAGACCCCATAAAATCTAAACCGGGCCAGTAATGAAAAAGTTAGGCAGAACTTTTTTCCAAAAGGGGTTGAATTCTTACCTGAGCGACATTCAGAGTGATCCGATAAATGGCCTCGAAGGAGATTTTTTTTGAAGAACATACATTTTTGGGCGAAATCTTATTGTTAAAGTGGAAATATCTCACTTCCTGTTGGGTTTAGGTCAGGGGTATCAGCGTATGATTTGTAGGTCTTGATGAGACAAACAAGCCAGTTTTGGTTAGATCTTCCAACATTCCTATGGGCTGTAGGGGCCATTTTTGTGTTTCTAGGTGTCGCTAGAGAGCTCATTTTGGCACTTGAGGGGTTAATTTTTGCATTTTATCAAATTTTCACGCATTTCTGACAAGTGTGCCAATTTTGGTGACTTTTTGAGCATGTTTAGGGGGTCAAATTTGGATTTTCGCATTCGGAAAAATAATAATAATTAAAGCTGCAAGCAGCGTTGAACGGGCCCTCGCACCCCACGCAACTCGGGGCCTGGCGCGGCCGCCACCGTCTCGCCAGAGGTCGACCGGCAGACGAGGCGCTGAATGTTCGCCTCCTTTGGACAGTGTAGGAACCAATGCGTTGCGACTTCCCGTCTGCACTGGGTGGCGCTATGACTCTGACTCCTGAGCGTCATGTGGGTGTGTTCATGCCAGGACTATTATCATACATGTGAAGTTTGGAGCAGATTCGACCATTAGATCCCATGTTATAGCAATATCGTGTTTCATGGTGAGACATCAAGTGTCGACGCCATGTCACAGCCACACCGTTCCATGCTGAGCAATTCTCTTAATGTGTTTTGATCACACACTTGTGTAGATGGTACACACCAGTTTTGGAGTTAATTGATTCATTTCTGGAGGAGGAGATCATTAAAATACAACACGTGGAAAACGCCAAAAATGACTGTAAATTTCAAAATGGCCGACTTCCTGTCGGGTGTGGCCTACATGTGCAAGAGGCTTTTTTGTGCGTCTGGACACGATACATGTGCATACTGATTTTCGTGTACGTCTGTGAAAGTTGTTATGGGGGACGCTGCACTTTAAGGGGCGTGGCCAAGCCATACGGCCACGCTTATTGATGAAACTCATACTATACATTCAGGTCTGGACTGTTAACAAACATGTGAAGTTTGGTGAAGAATGGACAATGTATGCCAAAGTTATACTAATTTCGTGTTTTATGGCGAGACATCAAACTTCGCCGCCACCTGACGGCCAAACCGTTTCACGATGCAAAAATCTGCTTCTAAGTTTTGATTACACCTTTGTCTAGATGGCACACAATAATTTTGAAGTTGTTCTGATGCATCCTGTAGGTGGAGTTCATTAAAATACAACACGTGGAAAACGCCAAAAATGACCATTAAATTCAAAATGGCCGACTTCCTGTTGGGTTTGGCCAATGGGTCCAAGAGACTTTTTTGTGCGTCTGGATGTGATACATATGTGTACCAATTTTCATGCATGTCAGTGAAACGTGCCGCAGGGGCTGATGTTTAAAGGGCGTGGCCAAGCCATTTGACCACGCCCATCAACGAAATTCACATTACATTGTCAGGGCTGGACTCTTAACACACATGTGAAGTTTCAGGCAGATATGCCCAAGGACACTGAAGTTAAGGCCACTTTCCTACGTTTTGGCGAAGCATCGACTTCGCCGCCCTCTGGGCGCAACGCCGTTTGACGATACGTCACAATCTTCATCATGTAGCATTACCAACGTGTTGAGGCCTTTCTGACCAAATTTGAGTTGGATATGCTGAACGTGCTCAGAGCTGCACCTCAAAGTGTAAAAAATCACTTTTCCTGTCGCCAGCAGGGGGCGCTTTGAGAACAGGGGAATTTTTTGATGTAGACGTGTTCAGGGCGGGACTACGATCATACCCAGCAAGTTTTGTGCCGATTGGACCTTTCATGCCCAAGTAATAGCAATTCTGGGTTTTTGGGATTTTTTTTTTGAGACATCAAACTTCGCCGCCACCTGACGGCCAAACCGTTTAACGAGGGAAAGATCTTTTAATAACTTTTGATCATCATGTGGTCTAGTTGCAGCACGGCAAATTTGAAGCCGATCCAATGAACCGTCTAGGAGGAGATAGCTCTGAGAGCACACTAGCAAATCGCCAAAATCGGTAAAAAATGGAATATTAAAATCAAAATAGCCGGCTTCCTGTTGGTTTGAGAAAAAAGTCGAGTACGCATTTCCGTGCGTCTTGGGATGATACACGACCCCCCCGAATTTCGAGAAATTTGGACAAACGGGCTGGCGGTGGGAGCCGATTGAACCATTCTAGGGGGCGCCATTTCGCTATTTTGCAACTGGCATCGTTGAGATTTTGCGTACACATAAATGTCCCCTAGACGAATGTGCACGTCAAATTTGGTGAGTTTTTGAATATGTTAAAGCCCCCAAAAATGCGATTAAGCGAAAAAAAAAAAATAATAATAATTAAAGCTGCAAGCAGCGATGAACGGGCCCTCGCACCCCACGCAACTCGGGGCCTGGCGCGGCCGCCACCGTCTCGCCAGAGGTCGACCGTCAGACGAGGCGCTGAATGTTCGCCTCCCTCGGACAGTGTAGGAACCAATGCGTTGCGACTTCCCCTCTCCACTGGGTGGCGCTATGACTCTGACTCCTGAGCGTCATTTGGGTGTGTTCATGCCAGGACTATTATCATACATGTGAAGTTTGGAGCAGATTCGACCATTAGATCCCATGTTATAGCAATATCGTGTTTCATGGTGAGACATCAAGTGTCGACGCCATGTCACAGCCACACCGTTCCATGCTGAGCAATTCTCTTAATATGTTTTGATCACACACTTGTGTAGATGGTACACACCAGTTTTGGAGTTAATTGATTCATTTCTGGAGGAGGAGATCATTAAAATACAACACGTGGAAAACGCCAAAAGTGACTGTAAATTTCAAAATTGCCGACTTCCTGTCGCGTGTGGCCTACATGTGCAATAGGCTTTTTTGTGCGTCTGGACACGATACATGTGCATACTGATTTTCGTGTACGTCTGTGAAAGTTGTTATGGGGGACGCTGCACTTTAAGGGGCGTGGCCAAGCCATAGGGCCACGCTTATTGATGAACCTCATACTATACATTCAGGTCTGGACTGTTAACAAACATGTGAAGTTTGGTGAAGAATGGACAATGTATGCCAAAGTTATACTAATTTCGTGTTTTATAGCGAGACATCAAACTTCTCCGCCACCTGACGGCCAAACCGTTTCACGATGCAAAAATCTGCTTCTAAGTTTTGATTACACCTTTGTCTAGATGGCACACAATGATTTTGAAGTTGTTCTGATGCATCCTGTAGGTGGAGTTCATTAAAATACAACACGTGGAAAATGCCAAAAATGACCATTAAATTCAAAATGGCCGACTTCCTGTTGGGTTTGGCCAATGGGTCCAAGAGACTTTTTTGTGCGTCTGGATGTGATACATATGTGTACCAATTTTCATGCATGTCAGTGAAACGTGCCGCAGGGGCTGATGTTTAAAGGGCGTGGCCAAGCCATTTGACCACGCCCATCAACGAAATTCACATGACATTGTCAGGGCTGGACTCTTAACACACATGTGAAGTTTCAGGCAGATATGCCCAAGGACACTGAAGTTAAGGCCACTTTCCTAGGTTTTGGCGAAGCATCGACTTCGCCGCCCTCTGGGCGCAACGCCGTTTGACGATACGTCACAATCTTCATCATGTAGCATTAACAACGTGTTGAGGCCTTTCTGACCAAATTTGAGTTGGATATGCTGAACGTGCTCAGAGCTGCACCTCAAAGTGTAAAAAATCACTTTTCCTGTCGCCAGCAGGGGGCGCTTTGAGAACAGGGGAATTTTTTGATGTAGACGTGTTCAGGGCGGGACTACGATCATACCCAGCAAGTTTTGTGCCGATTGGACCTTTCACGCCCAAGTAATAGCAATTCTGGGTTTTTGGGGGTTTTTTTTTGAGACATCAAACTTCGCCGCCACCTGACGGCCAAACCGTTTAACGAGGGAAAGATCTTTTAATAACTTTTGATCATCTTGTGGTCTAGTTGCAGCACGGCAAATTTGAAGCCGATCCAATGAACCGTCTAGGAGGAGATAGCTCTGAGAGCACACTAGCAAATCGCCAAAATCGGTAAAAAATGGAATATTCAAATCAAAATAGCCGGCTTCCTGTTGGTTTTAGAAAAAAGTCCAACTGCGCATTTTCGTGCGTCTTGGGATGATACACGACCCCCCCGAATTTTGAGAAATTTGGTCAAACGGGCTGGCGGTGGGAGCCGATTGAACCATTCTAGGGGGCGCCATTTCGCTATTTTGTAACTGGCATCGTTGAGATTTTGCGTACACATAAATGTCCCCTAGACGAATGTGCACGTCAAATTTGGTGAGTTTTTGAATATGTTAAAGCCCCCAAAAATGCGATTAAGCGAAAAAAAATAATAATAATAATAATAATTCTAAGGAAAACAATAGGGGCCTCGCACCGTGTTCGGAGCGCACCGTTTCACGGTGCGCGCCTCGGTGCTCGGGCCCTAATAATAATCCTAAGGAAAACAATAGGGGCCTCGCACCGTGTTCGGTGCGCACTGTTTCACGGTGCGCACTGTTTCACGGTGCGCGCCTCGGTGCTCGGGCCCTAATAAACCAAGCAAAAACAATAGGTTCGGTCCCTAACTAAGCACAAAAAGGAAGGAAATTTGTGTTTGGTAGATTATTTCTTTGTTGCAACAACGCTTCTTGGCAATAAATGTTATACAGTTGGAAAGCCTGTTTATTTTCGTTTTAAATGGATGGCCCTGGATAGGGCCTGTGCTATAGGGTGCTTACTTTTTGTGCTTAGTTTACTATTATGACTGCTGTTGATCAAGTGTTAACCCTTTAGTGATATTTTTTATTTCTAGTTTCTTTTTATCATATTTCTATAGCTGTTGTTGTGCTGCCTTGTTTTTAACTTATACTTTTATTGCACTGAATCTGAGAGCTGCTACCTCAATTTCATTGTACATGTACAATGACAGTAAAGGGATTCTGATTCTGATTCTGATTCTTCTGATTCTTTATGTTTTTACTATAATCGTATGTTTCCGCCCTCAGGTGGATTCTTGATTCCATATTTGGTCATGCTGATTCTAGAGGGTGTTCCTTTATTCTACTTGGAGCTTGCCATTGGTCAGAAGATGAGTAGAGGCAGCATCGGGGCATGGACTGCCATCAGCCCATATTTGGGTGGAGTAGGTATGTGCTGACTGAACTAACTGACAATACTATGCATCAATACAGCATTGGAACTCCTCACTGCATCCAGATAAAGCAGTAATGAGGAAGCTTTCTCGCCCTTCTGGTGGCAGAAAAGAGAACAACATGTTGGATTTTATAAGGCTAGATGTGCAGCAAACATGAGGTGGAGAAGTGGGACACAAAGTGCTACCACTTTGTACCGTACTGTCAGTAAAATACGGTAGCTTCCAGTGCTTTGTATGGTTGTGGTTTCTGCCTGGATCTCAGTTTTGTCTTTGTGGCTAACTAAGGTACTATTTTTACATAGAGATGTGGACTAATGTCAGTTTACCACAGGATGTCTGTAATATAAACGTCCGATTCGGACAGGACAAGAAATCTCCGTAATTCTACCAGAGATGGGAGTGGTAACTTGGTTTGCGCCCTGGCATCACCTCCCTGTCGGCATGTGCATGCTATGTTGCTTCCTGTATGTGCTACATTTATGTACGTTTCTTTCTGATTTAAGCATTTGAAGCAACATGGCGCCGACAGAACGAGACATGCGAAAACAAGAAATTGGACACGAGAAGACACTCTGTGTCTAATATCAGTGTGGGGAGAACGCCGCTATCAAAGGTTGTAGTATGTTGCATAACCAGACAATATGGGAGGACATATATCGCGAGGTTTTCAGTAAATGTCCAAAAGAAAAACAAAGAAAGAAAAGGAAAACAACACGGAATGCTTCTTCAAGTGCCTCCATGATAAAAAACAGAAAACTAGTTGTAAAAGCGGGAAAATGGTTGTAAACAGGACGTGATGAAATATTTACATACATTTTTACAGCGGATCGCGTTTGCATGGGTTTAATATTACCTGAGGTATTTCCTCCAGACCGTTTTACAGAAGGTAAAAGTCGCCATAATTTTACTGACATTCGTAATGATTACAGACATTGCACGTTTGGACGGGACTAAAATCCCTGGTAATAATTACTTTACCCCACGTCTCCACATTAAACTAATCCCGTCCGAATAGGGCTTAAGTTATATTGATTTATGTACCATTGTAACGGGTCACTGAGTGATGTATGTCAGTATGTGAAGCATTACTTTTCAAAGCTGTTGGACAAACCAAAACTCTGGCATCTCTTGAATTTTTTTAACCCTGTTCATGGGACTTGGTTTCTACATCATAGACCTTTGAATCTATTGTTGACTCAAATGGACAAATTGACTTGGAAGAATTATAGGTGAATAGGTGGTTGTAGATCATTTAAAATGGCAAGCAAATAATTCTTTGTAGTGATTTTTTTTTGTACAATTCTCTCATTTTAGGTCTTGCTAGTATTGTGACATCCCTGTATCTGTGTCTCTATTACAACATCATCAATGGATGGAGTTTCTGGTACCTCTTTCATTCATTTCAAGTGAGCTGCTAACTAACAAACTACCGTTATTTTTGCAGTAGTTGATACAATAAATGCATATACAAAATGTTGGATCTGGTTTACACAGTATAGTAACATACCTACACTGTTCTATGTTCACTCCCATGCCAGTCAGTCCTGCCATGGGCAGAGTGCCCAATCAATTCCAACTGGACTGGACCTATAGAGGAGTGTGAAATGGCTACACCTACCCAGTACTTCTTCTACAGGGAAACACTAAACATCTCTTCCTCTATTGAAGAGAATGGAGGCATTCATACAGGCCAGGCCCTGTGCCTCCTGCTTTCCTGGCTGATTACCTACCTGTTCATTGTCCGAGGAGTTAAGTCAACTGGAAAGGTAAGCGAACTCTAAGTCCCTCAAACTGCACGTATTAGGAGCATACCAACCTGTTCACATCCCAAGTCATCACATATCGCTGCTGTGTCAATGGACATTTCCGTCTACATATAATGTGTATATCCTCCTGTTTCTGCTGTTGACGTTCCAGTACGCTGCTACCAGCGCTAGGACATCAACAAAAGCACGTGATTAGGTTTAGAAAAAAACACCATGGTTAGGCTCTACATTCATGTTAGAAGCATAAACCGAGTTGCAGGGTGAAAGTGGGGTTTTTTGGATGGTCCTCCTTGTTGAAATCCGGTGCTTGGACAGCAACTTGTGGCATCAGAAACCAGCGAAAAAAGGCATCCTTCAACTTCAGCATAATACGTGGCCAGTTGCCATTATAGTTTAATGGCGTCCGGTGGTGTCAGGGAGAAACGCAGCAAAGTTAAGGTGGCGAAAGTCCAAGTGGGGGCAGGAGGGGTAGTGGATGGGTCCAACAAACACCGACTTTCACCCGAGAGGGCAATGTTCGCGTCCCCTAAGATTCTTAAGCCAAACCCTGTTCTTTTTTCCTACACCTAACCACTTCCTTTTGTTGCATAAATCTGACTGTGTTTTTGTTGTCTAACCACAACCATGTGCCTTTGTTGTCTAAACCTAACCATGTGTTTTTGTTGCTTAAACCCAACTATGTGTGTTTGTTGTTGAAGAAAAAAAAACATCAATTTGCAGTGTTGTGCTGAGGTAGTGCATTTACTTTGAGGTGGGAGTGGTTTGACCCATCCACCACCCCTCCTGCTTGCCCTATAGGGACAGCTTCTTATATCATGTCAACCTGACACTGTCCAGGTGCATATAATACTGCTGCAACAGGTGCCATTCAGCGGCATTATGAAGTGATGCCACCTGTGTGCATTGCATAATGCTTTGACAGGGGCTTACCGACAGTGTATCATAACACCGCAAAAGGTTACTGTCAAGGCACGTTTAAAAACTGACGTTGCCCTGCAGCGTATCACACCACCGCGACAGGTCACTTTTGCTGTCGGTGTCTGACACTGAAATCAGCGGTATTTGATTTCTTTGGAATGAGACTGGGCTGGGCATAGACACTTAAAGGTAGTCTGCACTGTACATGGTTGGTTCTAGTATGCCAAATTAAACTTCCAACCTTTTAAGACATATCAAAAATAATGTTGTAATGTTAAAAATTAATAAATCAAACAAAGTTAGCAATAATGATCAATATTTTTACTTATTCATTTTATTGAAAATATTACATACATTCTTTGTGTCAAAATCAAATCATACAGTTTGCATTTGCCCCTTAACCCACAGCGAAATCATTATCCTTGTGAACTGCATGGGATTCTACATTAGGGAAATAATAATCGTCTTAATTTAGTATGTAGAAATGACATTTATCGAATGAAAGATAGGTCATATTCATGTTACCAGTTTTAAGTGTCTAAAAATACTGTACATTAACATTAACCACAATCAACAATTACTTTAATATAGCCTAAGGCACCTAAGAGGACCTTGACCTAATATGTCATGTGATGAAATCTCAATTTTAGCAAATTCAATACAATAACTAAAGGCTACAATAACAATAGTGTAACTATAAAGACAGAAATTTAAAATTAAAGAAAACTATTCTTGTATTCATACATATGTGTTAGCCAAATGGAAGGTCTTTGGTCATGCAATCAGGTGAAATCACAGGAACTAACAATTAATATATGTATAATAGACCTGTGTGTGTGTTTTTTTTTCCTTTGACCAGACAAGAGGAATGATTGTAGGGATATTATGAAATTATATCCTACCCCCTCCCCACACATTTACTCCCATATTTGAACTTTCACCCTAACTTTGCTGTTTGGCTCCATCTCGAGGTTGTGTACTTCACAGCCACATTTCCATATGTGGTCCTCTTCATCTACCTGATCCGGGGTGTCACTCTTCATGGTGCCATCAATGGTGTCAAATACATGTTCACACCAAAGGTAAGGTTGTGTTTGAGATTTTGCAATAGGCATACAGACATACAGTACAGTATATGGGGGCTTTGCATTACAGCCTAGGGGTTACCTAACTAACTGCTGGTGGTAGGGGGTCTATGATATGCTTCTCACTTGATTTATTACCTCAGTAAACATTTTCCTGTTGAATGTATGGTCTCAACTGCTTGTGTCATGTCTTCCTTAATACAACACATGATGTTCATTTTGTAGATAATGGTCCCATTTAAAGTAAAATACACAATAAAGCAGGTCATGTTTTAGGGCAGAAGTGTCAAACATATGACCCACGAGCCAGAAGTGATATGTCAAAGGTTCAGATCTGACCCACTGGATGACTCTGCACACCTAATATTGATGCACTCGTGAAGGCTAAGAGGTGCCAGCAAGTTAAACAGTGAGGAGCCTATTTCATGCAAAATGCTGCTTCAGAGGCTTTTCACCCTGACCAGAGTGCAGTTCTCTGCAAAAACAATGAATACTTAGAAAGACATGTCAGGCTGCTCATCATCTGTTTCATAAATGGATAAACATTTTGACTGTTTCCGGCCCTGTGTAATTCTGTTATATTTTCCCAAATTCTGTGTTTTCTGTTTTACTTTTTCTGAAAACTATGTACAATCCCAGCATATTTTGTCATCTAAAAAAGTGTCTTATCATGTGGTGGATGAATTAATTTTAACAAGTCAACAAGTACATATTCAAGCAGAGCTTCGCCCTTTGGCCCAGATCACACAGCTAACAGTTTGCAGGTTGCAAAATGTGAGGCACACCACACTGCCTTTTTTTTTTTTTTTAAATTGAATTTGTGGTTAGCACTGTCACCTCACAGCAAGGGAGTTCCTGGTTCGATCCCAGGAGGGAACTCTTCTGTGCGGAGTTTGTATGTTCTCCCTGTGTCAGCGTGGATTTTCTGCGGGTACTCCGGCTTCCTCCCACAGGTTGTGTTGGGGTTGCAGGCTGGGGATAGGTTAACTGGTGACTCTAAAGTGGTGTTCATATTACACAACTGGCCGACCAGTCGTGAGTTGCAGAGACTATCATAATCTTTTGAGTGTTCATACTTGGCGACATGTGTTTCTGTCATCGGGAGTCTCGCCAACTGCGTTACGACCTGTGTGTGCACACCACAAGATTTCTCCAGTGAGCCCTCGCCGAGAGAGCCAGATAACGTGGTGATGTCACCAAACTACGTTTCTACGTTTTGTCACACGTTAACAAATCAGGATATCATGAAGTTCCCTGTCCCTAAACTTTAACATGGATGTCCGACAGCTTGAAGCTCTGCAGGCCGATTGCACCCTGCTCTGTGCTGAGAAGAAACAGGAAAAGAAGAAAAGGATTTTGGTGAAGGAATGTGTTGCTGCATGCGGATTGCGCGGGTTGTCAATTCTGCAGAGAGAGTTGGAGGTGAGTTCTATGAATGAAACTCCGTTTTCACTGTGCCGCTAGCCTATTAGCTTGCATTGTACTGTCTATATAGTCTTTTCATGTATTCTGACCCAGATTATTGTACTTTTCATAGCTGAATGATCGAATGTGTTTTCGGGAAATGCTACGGATGACAGCGGAGGACTTTGATTTCTTGCTGGGGCTGGTAGAGCTGTACATTGCATCGCCGTATCCTCCTTCTCATTGGCTGATGCTCTTTGTCAGTCGTGTCAGTCCTCTTCAGTTTTCTAGCATCCCAGATATCCAGTCCCAGTCGCAGACGAGGGCGCGACTTGCTCGTAGGCTTGTTCACACATGAGGACTCGTCTTGGCAGACTATCTGCCGACTCACCTCCAACCCCAGGACTTCTTATTGGCTTTCAAGATCCTCTGCGACCTCAAAATCGGGGTGAAAATCGTGTAATGTGAACTAGGCTTTAATTGGCCATAAGTGTGAATGTTTGTCTGGCGACGTGTCCAGGGTGTACCCTGCCTCTTGCCCAGTGTCAGCTGGGATAGGCTCCAGCCCCCTGTGACTCTCAAGAGTATAAATGAATGAAGTTGACAGTTGGACAACCTGCTGTCTATAGTTGGGCCATATAGCTCTGGGTATCCAGCAAGTGCTACCACCAGTTTTTCCTCCATTGTTAACCAACTGGAAACATGTCGCGGTTACCACCACAGAAGGCCTGCCTTTCAAATCATCTGTTGGGACAAAAAAGTGGAGATGACATGGGGTGTGGGGCATTCTGAGTTGAGGTTTTTTCAACTCCAGTTCAGAGCACTGGCAAAAACGGTAGGTCCTAGAGTATAGAAATGTGAGGGGCGTAGCAATGCAAAAACAGCAAGCAAAAAGCTCATTAAAACTGATTACAAAAAGCCCCCCCCCAGCTGCTAAAACTTTTTCTGTGTGATCTGGACCTTAGTGAAATACCAACACAGACAATGGAAGACAAAAGTAGCATGCCCATAAATGACATTTATTGTTATCCACAGTGTGGAAATTTGACCCTGGTTTCAGAACGCTGATCCTTTGACATTGTGTTTTCACTTCATCCAAGCAAATTGTAACATTTTGGTCTTGCTCAGCAATCAGTTGTACTAAAAAGCACTAGTCAGCTGTTTAATTTTTTCCATTAAATACTATTTGTTTCATGCCTGTTTTTTGCTAGCATCCCATTTAATACCACATTTAGCATAAATTATGGATGCATCTTGTTTCTGGTGTTGGTGGGTGTGGGGTGAGATCCATTCCTCCCTCCTCCACAGCTCCGTCCTTTTGTCTAAATAACTCTAAAAGACTTCCAAACTGTTGTCCACAAACCAGTGAGTGATGTCACAGTGGCTTTGGCTTCTATACAGTCAATGAATGTGGAAGTTAGACAGTGCATTCACCTGAGAAGCCTCTGCTGAAGTGTTAAAAAATGTATTATGAATTCTTAAAATGTAATATGTAATATTTTGTGCTTGTGCACGCATGTGTGTGTTTGTGTGTGCACCTGTGTCCATATGTGTGTGTGTGTGTGTTTGTCTGCATTCAGATGGAACAGCTTGCCAACCCTACTACATGGATCAATGCAGCCACTCAGATCTTTTTCTCTTTGGGTTTGGGTTTTGGGACGCTCATAGCTTTTGCCAGCTATAACCACTACAACAACAACTTTGAGCGCCAGGCCATCGTTGTTTCTGTCATCAACAGTGGAACCTCCATCTTTGCCAGCATTGTAACTTTTTCCATCTATGGGTTCAAGGCCACCATCAACTACGAGAACTGTCTTGAGAGGTGTGTGTGGGTGTGTGTGTGTGTGTGTGTGTTTGTGTTTTGTACTAATGTGTGTATGGCCCTGTTTACACCTGGTATTGACATGCATTCTGGGTGATTGGATTACAAATGGACAGCTCTAAGTACAGGTGTGAATGCACTGAATGTGTCTTCACAATGTGTCTTTAGATCCGATGGCTCAGATCACATTTGGAGAGGGTCTTCTTTCAGCAGTTTGAACGCTAATGTGTCCGAGGCCACATTGCTTATCTGATGCCCCACCAGATACGAAAACTTTCTGTTGGTGTACTCACAAAGACACAGAGCTTAAGGACCATCTCTAAAGAAACTCTTCTCCCAGTGAACAGTCAGTTCATTGTCTGCATGGTTAGCTAAAGCTAACACAGCAGCAGCTGATTAACCATTACAAAAAAACACACAAAGGCTATAAGTGTGTGTGCACAGCATGACAAACTGCCCACCACAAAAAAACAGCAACATCTTATTCTGTCTTTGCTAAAGAAAATAATTCATGTGTTTCTTTGCATATAGAAGGTAAAATCATGGTCATCCAAGACACATGTTGACACACATTTTTATGCCAGGTGTGAACAGACAGATTTAGAGCTGTCCACTTGTGATTGGATCACCCGAGATACATAGTAATGCCAGGTGTAAAAAGCTTCTTTGTGAGTGCATGCTTACACCGGTGTGCATGTGTTTGCCTTTAAACACTGTACAGATGCTGTGTACACATGTAACCTAGAGCTGCAAGTAATTTTATCGATTTATTTTTGGGCTGTCAGGGGTTTATTTGTTTTTTATTAAAAGGTAACTCACACAAGCCAAAAAGAAAGAACAAAGCAAGACATGACAACACACACATTCATACACTGGTGGCAAAGGCTATCATACAAGGTGCCACCTGCTACTCAGTTGGAACATTCACAAGCACTAACCCACCAGTAATATAGGGTTTAGTATCTGCCTGAGAATACTTTAACATGCGGATTGGAGGAGCCAGGGATAAAGGCACTGATCTTCCAATTAGTGGTGACCCGTTTTTCCTCATTAGCCATATTCCCAAGAAGGGAACAGATGTGAGCCTGGAATTTAGCTGAGCAGAGGGGAAGCCTTGGCTGAGCTGAGCAGGCTGTCCAGAGAGTAGGGGGACTGAGCTGAGTTGTCCAACAGGGAATCACCTGAGTTTAGTGGGGATCCATGGCAGGGAGGCAAAGCCGACAGGACAAGCAGAGCAGTTAGAACTGCAGGGAGAGGAGAAACAGGATTAGGATGGGGTAACAGACAACTAATGTGCAACAGGAGAGGCTGGAGCCTTGATTGAAGGATGTAGTGCAGCTGGTGGGGCTCTGCTCTTGCTCTGACACACCTGTCTCCTCTCAGGCATTTTTTTTGAGGAGGTGGACAGTTTCTCCATGGAGGTACGGTCTGTATGTAGGTTTGTCCAATTTGCCAAATTTATGGACTATTGTTTTTGCGTTATTTTTTTCTTGGCGATTATAAGAGTCATGAGGAGTAGACTCTTTACTAAACTTCTGAAATGAAGTGTAAATGTATCTGACAGAAAACAGTGTGATGAGGACAGAGGGATAAAGCAACCCAGAGGAAGGAATACAAAGTTTAGCAATCTCTTGGCAGAATTGATTCACTGGTGAGCAGTGGTGAGTGCTGTTTGAACAGATTTCAGATTTACTGAATGCTATTCTAAACATCATATGGCTGCAAAGAGCTCGGTGGGTCCTGCTCCCAGCTTGTTTTCAATACGGAAATGGATTGATCACGTGGATATTATACTGAATATTTTAGATAGGAGTTTTACTGTTGATAATATACTTGACAAGTAATGGGGATGGTTCTAAGCTGTACACTTTATCTTTTTGTCTTGAACACAATCTGTAAGTATTTCAGATCATCTCTTGGACAAAACTATGTCTGGTAAAAGCTAGCAGGCAGACATTGAGTTAAGACATTTTTGGCATATTATTTACCTCATTTTATCATTTTAGCCTAGACTTGTACATAAGTTAAATTTCTCAATAGAGTTCATGCAATTGTCCTTTTTTTTCCTCTTCCAGGACACGCTTACTGCTGCTGAATGCCTTTGATCTAGCAGAGGACAGTATTGCCATGAACAATGTCTGTGACTGGATTGAGAAGCTGAATACAACATACCCAGAGCAGTTTGCTGAACTCAGCAACAAACTGGAAGATTGTAACCTGGAGAGAGAGCTAGACACCGTATGTTCTTCCTTATTACCATTGTCTAATATGTATAATTATTAATATAATAAGAATGCAATTGGTTGACACAGATTGAGAGAGAGACAGAAAAACTCTTTGAAAAGAAATACATATGAACAGTGCAATAAATGATATTTTGGGTTATATTAATATATATATAATATTATTATATATATATATGTATATATATATATATATATATATATATATATAATATTACTACTCCAGTGCCTGCAGTAGTAGTAATTTTATTAGTATGGTAGGCCTGTGATCTGATCTTTGAACTGTGATTTAAAAGACAAAGTTATAAAAACACAGATTGTCTTTGGTAGACAATAATTTAGCAAAACTAGACAAGACTAAACATGAATTGAACTAGACATGCCATCGTCATCAAGCCACTGTAGCATTTTGTAGCAATCTGCAAAATTGAACAAAATTGACATTTGATGCTGATACCATTTAAAGGCACCAGTTCTTTTGGAGGCATCACAGAAGTATCTGAAAAATGTGAGACAAATGTGGATTATGATAATATGATAGCCAAGGACCCTATTGTAATCGGAAGAATTCTTCTTTCTTCTTCCGAGGAAATCATACTTCCCATGGGCAAAAACTCACCAAACCGACCCCATGCCAGATTTACTGAACTCCAAGGACATGTGCCCCTGCACACATTTTTGATTTATCAAAAATTGAGCCTACAGTGCATGAAGACGTTTGACTGTAAAAACTACTGTAAACATATACCATCCAATTCTTGCTAAATACATTTTCAATCTTACTGAAAAAAATGACAATATTTTGGAGTCATGGTCGATGAAGTTTGGTAAATATCAGAATTTTATCTCTAAAACTGAATTTTCTAGAACATTTTGAATTCTGCTCTCATGGGAACAACTGGAGTCAATGTAAAAGTGGCATTTTTAAACAACACATTTTCTCTTGTGAAGCAAAACACTTACCATTAAAAACAAATCACCAACATGTCCATGCTGTCTAGATGCAATTTATGTATTGTCAGATTTTTGTTTAGATAATAGAATTTGTGACATTTTGACTATTTTTGAAATCTGCCACAACAACTGCAGCCCAGTCGGTGACTTCCTGAGTCTATTTGAGAAGCCACACACCAAGTCTCACTTCCAGACAATTAGCTCAGTGAGTTAGGAGCTGGATAACAGTGCCAAGGACTCTGGGTTCAAGACCCAACAAGGGGGATGAGTATAATACATCAAAACTACAAAGAGTCTTTGAGAAACAAATGTATAAAATTTTAGAGTCATGGTAGATGATAAAAGCCAGAAGGTAGGAGTGCTGCCTGGAACTGTTTTTCTTTTTTCTTTTTTTCTTTTTTTCTTTTACACGATGGTGCTCTTTGGTTAAGGGCTGTGTCCATGGGAAACAAAAGGAAAAAATACCAAGACACTCATCTTGATTTTAGAAAAAGTATTAAAAAGCCTTTATTAAATTACATGGCTAAAGAGGTTAAAAGCGCTTTTAACCTCTTTAGCCATGTAATTTAATAAAGGCTTTTTAATACTTTTTCTAAAATCAAGATGAGTGCCTTGGTATTTTTTCCTTTTGTTTCTCATGGTAGATGATGTTTGACGAATACGTATCAGAATCAACGCAAGAATGGTATTTTAAACAACAGTTATTTACTTATGAAGCAAATCAGTCATTCTTAAAAATAAATCATGGAGGCAGTGTTTAGCTCAGTTGGCAGAGCAGCCTCTCCATGAAAGAAAATACAGCCCTCAATGCAGGCGGCTGCGGATTGAATCCTGCATTGGAAGGCCCTTTCCTGTGTGTCATCCCCCTCTCTGTCTCTCCATTTCCTGACTCTTGCAACGCTCACTTTCCATTAAAGGCAAAAAAGCCCCAAAAATATATTAAAAAAAAAAAACAATTACCAATATCTCAATGCTGTCTAGATGCAATATGTATATTTTCAGAACAACTGCAGTCACTTTAAGAGTGGTATTTTTAAATCAGATTTTCTCTTGTGAAGCAAAGCGCTTATTGTTAAAAACAAATCACCAACATTTATTTATTTATTTATTATTATGTAGTGATTTCCACTGATACAAAAGTGTTCTTTGCAAATTTATTCCAATATTCAACCACTTTTACTTTTCAACTGCTGCAATACAATTTCCAGATGATGCAACCTGCAAAATGACTTAGCTGATGCTAAATGCAGATTGTAATATCAACTTCCTTGATGTCTTCCTATTCTTTGCTTGTTGTTCAGAATTGCCTAAAAATGCCCGGACCCAACCCATCGCTGCGCAGCAGCTATAATTATTATTAAAATTTATAATTAACATGTCTGTGTGTCAGCCATTTTTAAATCCTACTGTTTGCAACACAGGACTTCTGATTTCACTAACTCATTATTTCATTCATTGAAAAGTGATGGCAATGCTGTAGTCACCCACACACAGCAGGGACTGGGCTGAGAGAGCATTCTGGTATGCAAGGGTCAAGATTTTTTTAATACCACACCCACCAGTTTGTTAAGAGCCAATGTTCTGCATTATAGTTACAGCTGTCGAGACTGAGGACTTGAAGAACTAACTCCAGAGCAATCACAATTGCAGCAAAAACACTACGAAGAGCAAAACAACCTGAGTGAGCTGTTGGGAAGAAGAGAGGGGTGATAGATGAGTGAACACAAACTGGACTTTTACCTGTAGACCAGTGTCCCATGTGAAAATTCAACCTTGAGTTTTGTCAACCATGTAATGTAGTTACTGGCGTATGTCGCATGACATAGTACTCAAGTGACATACTCACCAAGTTACTATATTGAACAGTTATTTTAACCCAGACCATTAGCCTTTTTCCAAATCTAACCAAGTAGGCTAGTTTTGTACTTAAAGTAGTTTTTGTTGCAAAACCGCCTTGCTGCCTAACCCTGAAGTAGTTTTGCTGGTGAAACCTATGTTTCCTGTGAAGAGTTTAGTGTGAAAGACATTGTAGCATGTAACAAGCAGACACTGACATAGAGCCTGACACATCCAAAACTGACGCAAGAGAGTTACCCAGAGCATCATGGTTTGAAGCACAGAGCCACCGATCAAGCCGCCATATTTGACAGATTTGGAGTGAGAATGTGTTGATATTTTCTAGTAAGCTTTCCAGAACCCACCTGGGGCCCGCAGGTGGGTAGATCTGCAGCATGCATCATAGCCCTTGGCTAACACTCAGGGAAACTCTGGAGTAGCGAGACAAAGAGCCTGGTGTGTAAGCTGCATTTCTTTCAAATCCCTGCAACCTACACATCAAAATTAATGAAAAACTCTGTAGTTTTTAGCTGTAGTCTGTGTTACTTTCCTCTATGTAAAAGATACGGAAGCTTATTACTGTCACATCAGATGAAAAACATGGATTAGTATCACATAATAATGTGATAACTTTATTGTTACACCAGATTTTTTCCAAATTTTAACTAGATATTTTCACATTATAACAAGAAACCTTTATTGTTATAATATTGAATACTGAATATACTAATTATCTTGTCATAATGTAATGTTATAATGGTACAGCATAATCACTTAAATTGTTTTACTGTGATGCATTTAAGATAGAATAGGATGATTTATTGTTCAACATAAATAACAAATTGTTTCACATTATAATGTGATCACCTATGTTGTTTTAATGTGAACTGTTTCACTTTTTAATGTGAAAACATTGTTTTCATGTGATACTTGTTTAAAGGAGGAAGCTGCGCAGAGAAGGATAAATTGAGGAATATGAGATAAAGTGACTCAGTTGCAGTAGACACAGGTATTTTTCAGTGCTGGCTTCAATTGGCAGTGATAGAAACACAACACCCAGGTGAACTCAGTAATTATATCCCCTTTACTGGCGAGATGCAATGACAGGCTACCACAAAATACCATACGTCTTTGCCCAAGCAGCACTCCAATATTGATTCAAATTAGTCTGCACCAAGTTTAAAAAGAGAGACTAAATTAGAGATATATAAAAAGCAGTAACCACTGTAACATTTTCAGTGGCCCCTTTGTTGCTTTCTATTCTTTACCAACCTGTTTTCCAGCCTGTCCGTGACATTGAATGTGACACAGTAGTAAAAAACATAACAGAAGGGCATACTTGTATGCTGCAGAGCTGTGTACATGGCTGTAGTCTGCTAGCAGTGGGAAAGCAGTCTATAGCCTATTTTTAGCAGGTGTTCATTGTTATATGTGGCCAGAAAATCTTTGACCTTGTAATCCTGTCTCCAAGGCTGTGCTCAGCCAACCTATGGAGGAAACTCCTCTCAGCAGCTTGTATCCGTGTTCTTATTCTTTTGGTCATACCCACAGCTCATGACCGTAGGTGATGGTTGGAACATAGATGCACTGGTAAATTTAAAGGTTTGCCTTCTGGCTCAGCTCCCTCTTAACCTCAATGGTCAGGTGCAATGCCTGCATCGCTGCTGGCACTGCAAAAAATTTCCCATCTATCTCACACTCCATTTTAACCTCATTCATGCAAAAGACCCCCGTGTTATTTGAACTCGTTCTTGGGCAGTAACTCTCTCCCATCCCAGAGGGGCCAATTCACCATTTTCCTGCAGAGAGCCATGGCCTCAGACTTTGAGGTACTGACTCTCATCCAGACCATTTCATACTCAGCTGCACACCACTGCAGTGTGTGCTGGAGGTCACATTCTGATGGAGCCAATAGAACCACATCATAGCAAAAAGCAGAGATGCAAACATAAACAAGACACTCTGCTCCCACGAACTGCACCTTGAGATTCTGTCCATTCATTTTATAAACAGAAGTGGTGACAAGGGAAAGCCCTAGCGGAGGCCAGCACCCACTGAAAATGTTTGTTTTTGAGCTGACAATATGGATAAAGCTCTCTCTTTGATCATAGTGGGACCAGATGGCTTGTATCAACGACCCCAGTACCCTCTAATCCCGCAGTATCCCCCACAGGACTCCCCACAGTCATAAACCTTCTCCATGTCCACAAAACACATGTAGACTGGATGGGCAATCTCCCATGAACCTTGCAGCAGCACTGCAAAATTTAAGAGGTGGTCCACTGTTCCATAGTCAGGGCAAGCTTTGCATTGCTCCTCCTGAATCTGAGGTTCGATAGTCAGTCGGAGCCTCCTTTCCAGGCCCTGGAATAAACTTTTCTGTGGAGGCAAAGCAGTGTGATACCCTGATAACTGGAGCACACCCTTCTGTCTTCTTTTTTTTTAAATACGAAACGCCACCTGGATCTGCCACACCACAGGCACTGTCCATGACCTCCATGTGACACTGAAAGGCTTGTCAGTCAAGCCAGCCCAACACTGTCCAGAGTCTTCGACATCTCAGACTGAATCTCATCCATACCTGGCGCCTTGCTGCCAAGAAGCCTTTTGACTACCTCAGCAACGTCGGCGACAGATATGAGTGAGGCTCCCCCCAAGTCTTTAAAGTTTGCCTTTGGCTTTGTGTATTCTGGTACCATGTAGACTTACAAGCCAACCTATGCTTGAGCATGGTGATTGCTATGACCAATTTATTACTGGCACCCAAGTCCACTAATAAAACATCACTTTGGTTCAGATTTGGTTCATTCCTCCCAGATGTTGCCCACGTGAATGCTGATGTTCCTCAACAGAACTGTAGAATCCTCAGTCGGTGCCCTTTTTAGGACACCCCCAGAGACTTCAAGAAGGCGGGACATTCTAAACTGCTGTTTGGTGCATTAGCACAGACAATAGTAGTAGTAAAGACTTCTTTTCTGCAACTTGCAGTTGCGTAGAGGCGACTCATTCCCTGGGGAGAACTTCAACACAGAGGCACTCAGGCAGAGGCTTGAAAGTATCCCCACACCTTCCCAACACCTTTTACCATGGACAACTCTGGAAAAGGCGAGAGTACACCCCCTCTCGAGGATTTGGTTCCAGAGTCCAGTTGTATCTAGCTGATACTGCACCACCTCCTGCTCTAGCTCAAGTTCCTTGCCCACTAGAGAGGTGACATTACATGACACTTGAGCCAGTCTGCTATGCCAGGGGTCAGCATGCCTAGATCCCCACCCCAGCCTGCTGCCCAGCTCAAAATGCACCAACCACACTGCCTATCCCTCTAAGTGTTGGGCCAATCTAATAAGGGTAAATGATTATCAATAATGTTAAAGTATTCCTCTGTAATGATTGGAGTATGTATGAATAGTACACAAAGGGCATAAAGACTGTACAAAAATTGTTAGATTCCTTTAATGTTTGTGTTTTGGTTCAGTTGGTTCAGTTAATATGGTGAAGAGTGAGGGATGGGGGACAGACATCTTTGATAATTGGTGCACACTATAAAATATAGACTTGATCGGAAAAATAGTTAAAGGAGTAACAGTCTAAATGAGCTTTAGACAAGTTTACCTCCAGTTTACCTCCAACATATCAGCAAGGTAAACAGCACGTTTTCCCTAACAGTCCTGACACATGGAAAACCATTTGCACTATGTGTAAATTAGGGATAAAATTGTAGTTGTTCATTGCAAGGCTTAAGGTGGCTATCTGAGCCCTGTAGCAAAATTATATTAGACAATATGATATTGAATTATCACCAATTGTAGATTAAGCAATGTAAAATAATAGGCAGAGAGACCAATTAGTCCCATTGGACAAAATATAATGCAGCCTCAAGACCTGGGGCCATATTCACAAAGCTTCCTTGTACAAAGAGTTGCTCCTAGTGACGAAATTCTAAGAAAATTCCTAGAATTGTGATATTTTCTTAGAATTTCCTCTTAAAGTTAAAAACTAGGTCCTTGTAAAGATAAGTTATTCACAGAGCATCTTAGATCTCAAAAGAGCTCCTAAGCTGAAAAACTGTTGGGACAAGAGAGGAGGACTTTTAAGAGACTGAAGAGTTTCTGGAAAATGGTGAAAACACAAAGAGGTCAGAGAAATATTCTTGAAACACTGAATGACAGTACATGAAATGCTATTAGATCATGCAGGAATACTATGTGTGGTTGATCTCATTAGGGATACAAACACATTTACCACCTAATGCTATAACATTAGAAATGAAATGATGACAACACTAAGATATTTGGAAAACTGGAAAAATGCAACAGTGCAGCAGTGATGACTTGGGTCTGTCTCAACCTTTTATCAGCAGAGCAATCACACTAACTAGGGCAACACTTTCAGTCTCATATTTTGATGCAGTTCATTTCATTTCTACTGGGTGTCCACACCTTACAGGCACACAAAATGGTGTGTCTCTGACAACCAATCACATCTGTTAAAAGAATACATCACACCTAGCAACAGGGTCAAACAAACCTCCTCACTAAGGTAAAAGTTTCTGTCCCTTCCAAGCTCAGAGCTGCTCTGAGAGCTTTCCTAAATCACTCCTAAGCTAGGACTCCTTACTAAAAAAAAATTTAGGCTAAGTTAGGAGCTCTCCGAGAGTATTAGAATGTTTGAGAGTACGGCCCCTGATGTGTTTTGAGTGATGTGAGCTAGCCCCTGCCTCAAGACTTCATCACTTCTACTTTGTAGAGCAAAAGCCATCTGACTGCAGCGAAAGTATGTCTGTTCTGAGGCTTTTCAAGAGGCCAGGTGGGCCAAAGCCCGATTCAGATTCCACTTCAGTCATAAACTGTTTGTCTCTCTCTTTCATCTGTTTTAGGCTGTGGAGGGGACAGGTTTGGCCTTCATTGTGTACAGTGAGGCCATTAAGAATATGCCATTGTCTCAGCTGTGGTCAGTGCTGTACTTCATCATGCTCCTCCTGTTGGGAATGGGTAGCATGCTGGGCAACGTCACAGCCATCATCACCCCACTACGAGACTTCAAGGTTGTGTCCAAAATAAGCAACGAGTTGTTTAACGGTAAGATCCAGGCTGATGTTGATGGAAATGTTGCCATCATCATCATCCTTTTGGCCATCAGCCTAGTTCCAGTAAGCTATTTCCCATTTTTACCCCTGCCCATAATTCCTAATGGTTGGCATGCTCTGAGGTGTTATAGAGTAGAAGTATTAAGTATGTAGGGACCACCAGATCCTCACATATGAACTTGTTCATTTGTGTGACTTAAACCAGACTGTTATTGTGAAATGTAAAAAGGGAATCTTGCCAGCTTCCATCAGAACTCCAAAGTACTTTAACTTTTTGTAGGTATTGATATGGTCATTTTGGGTGTAATTATTAGTTTAATTATTAATCAGAGTTCTAAATTGATAGTCTAGTATATTTTATTTGACTACATTAATTGGCTACTATATCATAATTTTACTTGAGTACATTACTTGTACTTAGTTACTTTCCACAACTAGTGCTGTTCACACTAGTTGTGGTAATAAACAAAATGTGTCCTGTTGGCACGCTCTCCAGTAAAGAGAAGCACCATCTCGCCACAGTGTGAGATCTTTTGAAGTTGGTTTTCAGCTGAGCACACACACAGACACTCATATACATAAGGGTGAAACCGAGGTTAAATTGTGCTACTGCTCATTAAGCTCATTGCTTTGAGTGCACAGTTATAACAACAATATCGACAAAAATGTTGATATGTTTGTGTAAGTTACCTTACTCCACTTTTATCCAATCTGACTGGGACTATGGTGGATGGACAATAAGAGTAAAATGTTCCAAAATTTTTTTTAAGATGTTAAAAAAAAAATAAAACCTGGAACAATTGTGGATATACACCCTTGCCCTCACATGAAAAATTCTGCAACATCACTTCAACCCCAGTTCCAAAAAAGTTGGGATGCTGTGTAAAACTTCGATAAAGACAGAATGCAGTGATTTATTGTTCAAACTGATAAACTTTGTTGTTTTCTGTAAATATACATATATTATGAATGTGATTCCTGCAACATGTTTAAAATAAGTTTGGACAAATAATTGCTTGACATATGACTTCAGTTGTTCAACAGTCCGGGGTCTCTGTTCTTGCATTTGGCACTTCATAATGCACCACACATTTTCAGTGGGAGAGAGGTCTGACTTGCAGACAGATCAGTCTAGTACCTGCACTATTTTACCATGCAGCCACATTTGTAGCATGAGCAGAATGTGTATCATTGTCTCACTGGAATAGCAGGGACATCCCTGAAAAAACATTGTCTGGATAGCGGCATATCTTTCTTCAAAACCTGTATGTACCTTTCAGCATTCATGGTACCCTCACAGATGTGCAAGTTACCCATGATGCCATGGGCACACAACTCAACTCAACTCTCAAATTTATTTATATAGCACTTTAAAAACAACCACAGCTGAAACAAAGCGCTGTACATAAATAGGCAAAACAACATAGACATAAAACAATTAAAACAACAATAAAATAAATAAGATAAAACAGGCATAAGCACTAAAATAATTGTTTTATTGTTTTTAAAAACAATCAAAAACAATAAATAAAAGCAAACCATAAAACACTAAAACAAGAGCAGAGTCTCATGCGGGGTTGAAAGCCAGGGAATAAAAATGGGTTTTAAGACAAATTAATGAACGAAAAAATGGACAGTGAAGAGGCTTGTCTAACGTGCAACGGTAGCTCGTTCCACAATTTAGGAGCTGCATCAGAGAAAGCTCTATCCCCTCTGAGCTTCCGTTTTGACCTCGGTACCTCCAGGAGCAGCAGATCAGCTGACCTGAGGCACCGAGCAGGAGCGTAGGGATGAAGGAGCTCAGAGAGGTAAGGCGGGGCGAGACCATTTAAAGATTTAAAAACAAATAAAAGAATCTTAAAATGGACTCTAAAGTGCACAGGCAGCCAGTGGAGGGAAGCCGGGATGGGAGTTATGTGCTCCCTCTTACGTGCTCCAGTTAGGAGACGAGCAGCTGCATTTTAGACTAACTGGAGACATGCGAGGGAGGACTGGCTGACTCCAAAATAAAGTGTATTACAGTAATCCAGCCGAGATGTGATAAAGGCATGGATTACTGTTTCAAAGTGCTGTTGTGCGAGGAAAGGCTTCACCTTTGCCAGCTGCCTCATCTGAAAAAAGCTGGACTTTACTACAGCACTAATTTGCCAATCCAGTTTAAAATCACTGTCCATCTTAAAACCCAAGTTTGAGACTATTGGCTTTACATAGTTTGCCGAAGGACCCAAGTCAACTTGGCCACTGGGGCCAAACACCATCACTTCTGTTTTTTTCTCGTTGAAATTTAAAAAGTTTAAGGCCATCCGGGCTTTGACGTCTTCAAGACACAACAGAAGTGGTGTGAGGGAGAAAGCATTTTTCGTATTCATTATATTGATCTGTTCTGTACAACATCTATTGCTCGTCTGTCTGTCCTGGAAGAGGGATCCCTCCTTCAGTTGCTCTTCCTGAGGTTTCTACCATTTTTTTCTCCCCGTTAAAGGGGTTTTTTGGGGGAGTTTTTCCTTAGCCACTGTGAGGGTCCTAAGGACAGAGGGATGTTGTATGCTGTAAAGCCCTCTGAGGCAAATTGTGATTTGTGATATTGGGCTTTATAAATAAAATTGATTGATTGATTGATTGATTGATTATTCAGTGGCATATATATCTGACTGTCGTCAGCATAGCAGTGGAAATAAATGCCATGCTTTCTCAGGATGGAGCCCAGAGGCAGTAAATACAAAGAGTAAAGCAGGGGCCCTAAAATCGACCCCTGTGGAACCCCATACAACAGTGGAGCAGAGCTGGACTCTAAATTTCCCAGGCTTACACTCATACTCCTGTCGGCCAGATAAGATTTGACCCACTCCAGTGCAGTACCACAGATGCCCACTAGGTCACATAACCGAGCCACTAGGGTGTTGTGGTCCACAGTGTCAAACGCTGCAGTAAGGTCCAACAGAACAAGAATTACATGGTCACCAGAGTCATTGGCCAGGAGGATATCATTAAAAACTTTTAATAAAGCTGACTCAGTGCTATGAAGAGTTTTGAAGCCAGATTGAAAGACCTCCAGAACATCATGCTCATCCAGAAAAGATTTTAACTGAGCATGGGCAACTTTCTCCAAGATTTTAGAAATAAAAGGCAGCTTGGAGATGGGCCTGAAATTGGCAAGCATGCTGCGATCAAGGCCAGGTTTCTTAAGTAGAGGCTGCACCACTGCATGTTTAAAATTTAGAGGAACAACACCAGAAGACAGACTGCTGTTAATAATAGCTAAAACAGACTACCCTATACTAGGGAAAACCTCTTTAAAGAAGCGTGGAGAGACAGCGACACAAGGAGAACCTGATGGCTTAATATGGCCAACCAGATCTTCTAAAAACGACAGGGACACAGGCTCAAACTTATCAAGAGCTACAGAACAAGGAACATGGTCAGAAGGGTCAGATGCAGGAGCTGAGATGAGAGCCCTTGCAGCAGCAATCTTATCAATAAAGAAGTGCAGGAAGCTATTACACATTTCAGGAGATGCCTCCAAGCTGACAGGCTGTTTGGCATTAAGAACAGTGTCGATGGTTTTAAATAGCACACGTGGGTTGTGACGATTGCACTCAATGATGTTTGTCAGATATTGTCTTTTGGTCTTTTTAATGGTGCTCTGGTAGCAGCGCCAACAGTGCTTTAGGATTTGGAGAGAGACCTGCAGCTTGTCCTTCTTCCACTTCCGCTCAGCTTTGCGGCACTCCCGTCTAGCTGCGCGAGTTCTTTCATTAAACCAGGGCTCAGGTTTAGCTTTGGGCTGCACAGTTTTTAATGGAGCCACAGAGTCCAGTATGGTTCGGCAGGAGGAGTTAAACCAGGAGCTGAGCTCCTCTGTGTCAACAGAGGCAGGACAGACACAGAGCTGATCAAAAGCCACCGAGAACTGACCGGCAGTACAAGAGTTAAAAATCCGACGTCTCTGAACAGGAGCGCCAGATTTAACCTGAGCACAGGAGAAAGCAACTTCAAACAATACAGGCATATGATCGGAAATCACATCGTCACAGATATCCAAATTAGACACAGATAAACCATGAGAGAGGACGAGGTCTAATGTGTGTCCATGTTCGTGTGTGGGACCAGACACACACTGCACCAAATTAAAAGAGTCAATAAGGCTTAAAAAGTCCTTCACCAATGGCTTATCAGGACAACACACATGAATATTAAAATCCCCGAGAAAAAGGACATGGTCATACTTGGGCATAATTTCAGCCAGAAGACCAGAAAAGTCATTCACAAAGTCCTTATTATATCTGGGGGGTCGGTAAATGACAGCGCACAGCACCGGGTCGGAACGACCCACCTCAAATAAGGTCACCTCAAAGCTGGAAAATGAGGATGAGACGGTGCACTGCTTACATTTAAAATTGTTTTTGTAAACCGCCGCCGTTCCTCCTCCACGACCCGATGTCCGCGGTGAGTTAAAGTAGGAACAGTCAGCAGGTAAAAGTTCGACCAGAGCGCTGCACTCACCAGCACCGATCCAAGTTTCTGTCACACAGAGGAAATGCAGGCCACGGGAGCTGAAGAAATCCCTCAGGATGAAAGTTTTGTTCGCCAGGGATCTAGTGTTCACCAAGCCGATCCTGGTGGCAGCTGGGGCCTGTGGTCCGGTGGATCAGGGAGCCCGGGGCAGCGTCCTCAGGAGCCGATGGTTTACCCCGCGCTGAGAGAGCCGAAGAGGGCAGAGGCGGCGGGGCCGGAGTCCCTCAGATGAGCCAGTGACAGGTACCAGGCAGGCATTGATGGGATCCAGCGGGGGCAAAGTATTCTGTCCATCGTAATCAAACGCACCTAGATCTCTGACATTCTGCCAGAGAAAGGGTCAAAGGGTCAAAGGGTCAAAGATTTTTATTGTCATTTTCACTGTGCATTTTCATACACAAGAGAACGAAATTTCGTTTCTCGATCAGTGAATGCAGTGCAATAGAAACATCAATAAAATAGTATACATCATAATAAAATATAAACATCATAATAAACTAATAAATAGCAATAAAATCAGATAAAAAACAGTCCAATCTCTCCAAATGCATTCAGTCTCTTGACTTGACAGGTGACTAGCTGTCAAGGGTGAGTGTGGGTGTGTATGTGGGGATGGGGGACAGTCCATTAATAAGTCTTACAGCCTGGGGAAAGAAGCTATTCAGCTTCCTGCTAGTTTTGCAGCTAATGCTGCTGTATCTCCTCCCTGATGGCAAAAGGGAGAAGATGTGGTGGGAGGGGTGGAGCGGATCCATGATGATGGAGGTGGCTCTACTGATGCAGCGCTGCTGGTATAGCTCCATCAGGCAGGGGAGTGGGGCACCAATGATTTTGCTGGCTGTCTTGACCAGTCTGTTAAGTTGCTTTTTGTCCTTCGCGCTGCAGCAACCGAACCAGGTGGTGAAGCCATAGGTCAGGATGCTTTCAACGGTGCCCCTGTAGAAGGTGGTAAGATGTGTGGTGGGGAGGCCTGTTTTCCTGAGTCTGCGGAGGGAGTGGAGCCGTTGCTGAGCTTTTTTGAGGACTGCCGAGGTGTTAGTGGTTGAGGTGAGGTCATCATCAATGTGAACCCCCAAGTACTTCACACTGCTGACCTTCTTCACAGCAGTCCCGTTGATGAATAGTGGTGCATGATCCTGTTTGCCATCCCTCCTGAAATCGATAATAACCTCACTGGTCTTGTCCACATTGAGGAAGAGGTTATGGGAACTGCACCATGAACTCAGCTGTTTCACTTCTTCCCTGTATGCAGACTCGCTGTTGTCCTTAATGAGGCCCACCACCGTCGTGTCATCTGCGAACTTCAGGATGTGGTTGTTGCAGAATCTGGCAGTGCAGTCAAAGGTGACCAGGCTGAAGAGCAAAGGGCTCAGGACGCAGCCCTGCGGAGAGCCTGTGCTCACTGTGATGGTCTTTGATATGCGGCTACCCACCCTGACTGTCTGCTATCGCTGAGTCAAAAACAACAGAGACTGGCGATCATACACCAACAGAGACTCGATCTGTTTAGTGCCGATGGTTAACAACAACAAAAATACCAAGAATCGCAGGAGCAGCAGACGGCCAGCCACACACACTGGCGCCATCTTGCTGTCGCTGACAGCTCCATACCATCACAGATGCTGGCTTTGAACTTTGAGCTGGTACTGTAACAATGTCGATGGTCCTTTTCCTCTTTAGCCTGGAGGACACGACATCTATGATTTTTCAAAAACAATTTGAAGTGTTGATTCTTCAGACCACAGCATACTTTTCCACATTATGTGAGTTCATTTCAGATGAGCTCTGGCCCAGAGAAGTCAGCGGTCTTTATTGTCGATATTGTTGATCTATGGCTTTCACTTTGCATGGTAGAGTCTGAATTTACATTTGTAGATGCAACATCAAACTGTGTTTACTGACAAAAATGTTCTCAAGTGCTGTAGAGCCCATATAGTAATAGCCTATATACAATCATGTCATGTTTTCATGCAGTTACACCTTAAAGCAGGCCTATTCAATTGGTTGCTTGTGGGCAACATGCTGCCCAGAGCCAACCTCTGAGCGTCCTGAGCAAGGATTGGTATCGAGACCTGGTATTAAACAACTCGGGGAAAAATTATTTAAGATCGTAATCATTATAAGCGCTGACATTTTCGTCTCTTTTAATTGTTACTTTTTAAAGTTTTGGTTTCATGTGTCATCATGCTGCAGCCCCTCTCCTACTCTCTGCATGTCAGGGTTGACCTTCTCCTCACAGCACACACACATACAGACACACACACACACACACACACACACACCCACACACACACAGAGACAAACGAACGCAACAGAGTGAAGTCAAACAGCAGCAGAGAGGCCGCGGTGCAGATAAAGGGAGTATGATATGTTAAATTACTCTCAAAACCTGTGCACACACAGTGTATCCGCAAACAGAAAAGCATCCTCGTGAGGGAGCATTTCTCCTCTGCACACACAAAATGAGGTCTGCGAGCACAGTGCTGTGACAAGCGCGCGCTTGACCCTCTCTACATGTGCGCTCTACTCCTTTCTACACATGTGCTCGACTCTCCCTACCCGCATGGTTCTGCTCAACACTTGCATGATGTCAAAAGTAGCGCGATGCAAAAAGTTGCATTTTGAGACTGGAGGCGGGGACAGTGAATGGGGTGTCCACTCCTTTGATTGGTCTGCTCTTTGCTCCTTTGATTGGTTAGACAGAGGCTGAAGTCTCTGCTCCTCTGATTGGTAACTTTCAACACTGGAACCTTCGAACTGGTCCTGCACAGGCCCACTTAGGGCTGGCCTGAGGGCCCAAAGCGGGCTGCCCACACAGGGCCCTTGAGAATTTGCTCATTTGCAAAACGTTGGCCCCACACTGCTGGCCCTGCACTGTTGGCCCTCAATAAACCCAAATGCAGTGTGGGCCGCCCCCACTGGGCCCAGACAAGGCCAGCACTGATTATTCAGTATTTGACTATCTCATACTCCTCATATAACCCCCAAAATTTACATTAAGCTTTAGTTCATGTATACATTAATATATTTTGCTACACAGTGGATACACTATTTCACACTGACAGTTGTGACTGAAGTTCCTCTGGGAAAAACAGATTCTCTACATCAAGTAAGAACCACCTTAATCAACAATGAATTTAAATGGGACATAATGTGCTTTAGGTTTTTTTTCCCCTTATTTTTAGTGTGCAATGTGTAGTGTGTGTGACTTTTTGTGCATGTACAAAGTCTGCAAAGTTACAAAGCATGTAAACCTATTCTACAAGACACCGAAAGTAAAAGAATGAACCTGAAAATGAGCATTATATATCATTTTTACCAATAAATCAATTATATACTAACAATTACATTATTATGTCTGTTCTGCCCCTTTTCTGTACATGTGGCAGTTTGGCTTGACTCAGTTTGACTCAGTATGTCAACCTAGCACGACAGGGGTTTGCATTTCCATTACAACAGCCCTACTTAGTTGAAGGTGTGTCTAACTAAAGACGAGTAACTTAGCTTGAGTGGAGCAGCAAACAAACACTGAACTTCCAATAAATTCTTCACAATAAAAGTCCTGTGTTACTGTGTTATTAGCTTTTATTATGAAGCAGCAAACCAGCAACCTATAGAGTTAAAAAACAAACATAACAGAATAATACAACAAATACCCGAATGCCAAAACAGTGACACAGGAGAGAAACTATGCTGGGGCGATAAAATGATAGTCATAACTTAAGGTTTCTCTGAATTGTAGAAGACTTTAGCCCCTTTTCCACCAACATTCCCAGGAACTTTTATTACCAGGAACTTATTTACCCTGGTAAAGAGTTCCTGGTAATCTGTGTGGTTTGCATTTCCACCGCACCTCAAAGTTCCGGAAAATTTATTCAAATCAGGCTGATGACGTAGATGATTCAGCGTGTGCCCTCTGCCAGCTTGTTGGCTGGTAACATAACATTAGTGCTGGTAGAGAGAGGAGGGGCTGCTTGTCTCAGCCAGCAGCTAAGTTTAAAAGTATTTTAAGATAAGAGTCAAACTAAGTTAGTCTACATACAGACAGCTGTCATTTGAGTTTATTAGTAACAATTCGCTGTTAACCGAACTAGAGTTTTGTCTAAATCAGCGTGTAAGACGTAACATTAGTGTCGATGGATGAGAGACTGTGGACGGAGCATATTGAATATCGCTGTCTACATGTTTACATGTTCATGCTTGCTGAACACATGTATTGATAAATTATTGGCTTCTTACTCGCTAAGGTTTAATTCCACTTACAGTAACGAGTGTAGCTGCCGTCAGCGTCATGTCATTTTTGAGTTCGTTTCCACTGCGGCCGCTGCTCGGCTGCTCACTGCTTACCGTAGCGTGCAGGTGTGTGTGTGTGTGTATGTTAAGCGCTGGCACAGAGTGCAGAGGAGAGGCTGCAAGATGATAATTGATTAAACCAAAATGTGTAAAACTGCTGTTAAAAGAACCAATACCGTTAGCACTTATCAATACTACGGTAGAAATGTTTATTTGTAGAGAGTTTGCAGCCACACCGGCACAAAGTGTGGAATGCTGCGTGTGTTCCACCAATCAGCATTCTTCAGCACGCAGCCCCGCCCCTCAAACTAACAACAAACCTCCTTCACGAGGCTCAAATGCCTCTGTAAACAAAATTGTAAGTGAGAGAAAAAAATTAAAAGAGATTAGAACAGTGAAAGACAAAAAAAAGAGGCAGGTGAGCCCTGGTGTGAATGTAAGAGAGAGGTGTAGGTGTGCGTGCGGAGAGAAATAACAGGTGAGCAGATTAAAGGAAAGGAAAGTATTGAAGAAGCAGTAGTGGCTAAACAGTAAAGTAAAGTGAGAATTACGTAGAAACCAGTGGGAAACACTATATAATCCATGATCAAAGGAATAGTTGTGCATTTGTAACCCTGGGCCCAAATAATGTGTTTTCCACCATGATCCCTATTAGTAAATGGTAAATGGACCTGCATTTGTATATCACCTTTCTAGTCATTTGACCACTCAAAGCACTTTTTACACTACGAGTCACATTCACCCATTCACACACACATTCATACACTAGTGGCCGAGGCTACCATACAAGGTGCCACCTGCTACTCAGAGGCCAGAACTTTGTTAGCAGCCTGCTCCCATCATCAGGTAACACTAGGATGCTCCCTCCCACTGTACTATAACACACACACACACACACACACACACACTTGGGGCTCATGTAGCCAAGCTTATCATATAGGTCTTATTGAAACAAAGGAAAGACGATAGTAATGAATGTCTATATTAGGAGTATCTCAGGCAGCTGCCTATGAGATTCCCGTTATAGTCATTAATTACTATGGGATACTAACATTTTTCAGCACAGTCAGTCTCTGAAATTTTCTGTGGTGAAATTTTTCTTTAATTTTAAATCTTTGACCATTTTTCAAGACATACCTGTTACAACCCTCCTTAGCTTCATGTTCTGTAAAGGTCTCTTATGGTTTGTGCCATTCCAATTTAATTGAGTGGCTAGAGTATGCCAGTCAATGTTGTCAGTATTCTCCTTGTTGCAATTTGGGCATTACACCCACCAGTGGTCCCTAGATATGCGATCTAAAAGAAAGGTAGATAAACAGAAAAGAAAATAAATCAAAAAAGAGGGATTTATGTTAAAAAATTAGATTCCTCATTGAAAATTTTAGGTTCAGGAAAAAAAAAACGTATTTCTAAACCCCCGACATCAAGAATTATCTGAGAATGATCATCTTCCAATTCATTTAGAACTGTACAGTGCCAGTTTGTCCCACATGAGAGTAGAAGAACAATGAACCCCTTGCTCCATATTCCTACATCATCCCCAATATAATATAAATGCATTTATACATGTACCAAATCAAGTCAGGAGCAAGGCATACGCGTTGCCCAGGACCAGCGGTGCTGGGAACCCTATTGTTTTGGTTAGTGTTTTTATTAGGGGGCCAAGCCCGTGGAGCCTGGGGAACGTGAATGCAAAGCATACGCATTTCCCTGGACCAGCGGTGCTGGGAACCCTATTGTTTTTGTTCAGATTTTTTCCTATTGTTTTATTAGGGGTTCAAGCCCAAAGGGCTGAAACCCTATTGTTTTCCTACTGTTTTATTATTAGGGGTTCAAGCCCGAAGGGCTGAAACCCTATTGTTTTCCGACTGTTTTATTATTATTAGGGCCCGAGCACGTACCGTGTGAGGACCCTATTGTTTTCCTTAGGATTATTAGGGCCCGAGCACCTAGCGGTGCGAGGACCCTATTGAAACTGAAGGAGTTATTAGGGCCCGAGCACGTACCGTGCGAGGACCCTATTGTTTTCCTTAGGATTATTATTATTATTAGGGCCCGAGCACGTACCGTGCGAGGACCCTATTGTTTTCCTTAGGATTATTATTATTATTATTATTAGGGCCCGAGCACGTACCGTGCGAGAGCCCTATTGAAACCGAAGGAATTCTTATTCTTATTATTATTTTTTTTTTTTTTATCCTATGATCGCATTTTTGAGGGCCTGAACGTACTCAAAAAGTCCCAGAATTTTGCACACTCGTCACGTCTGGTGAAAAATTCGATATTTTATGGTCATTACAAAGGGGCGTGACAAAATGGCTCAACGGCGCCCCCTAACAGTTTTCAAAATCAAAGCCCCCTGCTTTAACTTTGTCCGAAGCGTACGAATTTTGGTACACATATGTAGCACGCCGAGACGGACAAAAAAGCCTCTTGGGCCCATGCCCTAAACTCAACAGGAAGTCGGCCATTTTGAATTGAATGTGGAAGTTTCATGTATTTTTGGCCATTTGCAGGGGTCATAAATGAACGAACTCCTCCTAGAGATTTTGTCCGATCGCCTTCAAACTCGGTCTGTCCCACCAACATAAACTGAAGACGAAAAGTTATCAAAAGCTTGTGTTTTCGTCACACCGTGTGACCGTGCCGGGACCTCAAACTTCGTTACAAACAGGAAGTAGTATTATAACGCAGGAAGTAGTTTATTACTCCAACATACATGCTCCAATCTTCCCCAAACTTCACAGGATTGATGACAGTCCTGCTCTGAAGAGATCTACATGTCAATAATTTGTGATTAATATAGTGCCCCCTACTGGCAGTAGAAAATGTCATGTTTTACACTTTGAAGCACATCTCCTCCAAAGTTGAACACATCAACCTCATACTTGGTGAAATTATCCATAAGGCCTTGATGATGCTTTCTATGGAAAACTGTGAATTTTCGTCAAAGGGCGTGACCTTGGCGTGGCGGCCAACTTTGATGTTTCGCCATGATGACCAAAGTAGCTGTAACTTGACTCTACGTGGACATATCTTTCCAAAACTTCACACATATGATAACTGTCCAGCCCTGAAAACATCTATACAGAAATTTTGAATCAGCATCATAGCGCCACCTACTGGCGGCAGAAAGTTACTTTTTTCATTCTTTCATGTCCCTCTTCTACCAGGTTCCCCCGAACCACCTCAATTTTGCAAATACATACTCCCAAGACCTTGTTGATGGTCAAAGCAGAAGCCTTTGAGGTTTCGTCCAACGCTGTCACTGTGGCGCCACCTTATTCGCCATAAAACACGAGGTTGTTTTTGAGGGGCAAGGGACACTCGAAAACTCACGCAACTTGGCACACACATCAGACATCCCAAATTGTGTTGTCTGATGTGATTTTTGTGTTTTCATGTGCCAAGATGGCTCAACAGCGCCCCCTACTCATTTTCAACGTGTTTTGGGCTATAACTCCCAGACCATATGTCACACATTCAAAAACCTCATATCCACAGATTCCCTGAATAGTGCTGAATCACCTGGGCAGGGCCACTCCCATTTCTGCCTATCATGTTTTTCACAACATCGCAAAAACTGGACAACCTACTTTTTCGAACTCCTCCTTAGGGTTTTGTCCGTTCAGCGTGAAACTTGGCAAGTACAGTCTTCGGCTGGACCTGATCTAAAGTTATCAAAGGAATTTTGATTGGTCATAATATGCTCAAATTATTAATGAATAAATTTTTCTAGCTAGCTATAAAAAGGCGAACGGTGGCATATTTCGGTCAAAATAAATGCTAACAACACCAAATCTGAGATCCTTGCTTGATATGTGCCTGTGAGAGAATGAACCAAATTTAGCTAATTTTGGCCACTAGGGGGCGCTGCAAATATGGGAAATTTATATCTGGTAAATGGCTGCACCGATATTTATGAAATTTGGTGAGTATTATGCTGGGCCTGTCCTGACGCCATATCTTGAAGGTAGTCACGACTGGTAAAAGTGGGCGTGGCTTATTACAAGATAAAAAACAAACATTTATTTCAGCCCAAGTATTATGCTGAGGGCTGTGAAATTCACAGGGTATATAGAGAATAGCATACAGACCAACCATAGCAAAAATTGTGCGTCTTCTCCACTAGGTGGCGCTATAAGAGATACAAACGCATTTTGGCCTGTAACTTCCACATTTTAAATCACATCTTCATAAATTTTATATCCACGTGTTCCCTAAATAGTGTCGCATCTTCTGACATAGGCCACGCCCACTCCCACTGCAAATTTCTCTTTGTAATTTACTATACATCAAAAACCTACTTTTTCGAACTCCTCCTAGCGTTTAATCTCCATCTTCACAAAACTTTGCACATGCAATCTCCAGACTGGCCTGACCAAAAGTTATCAAAAGAATTTTGCTACTCCAAAAATTAGGCTAGCTAAAAATAAACAGTTTTTTTCTGCTAGCTAAAAAACACATACCTTTGCATATTTTTGTCAAAGTAAAAGATATCAATGTCAAACTCAATTCACTTCTTTCAGACGTCATCCAGACGATCCTAGCCCAATTTGGCAGAAATTAGCCAATAGGGGGCGCTATAATCAGAGAAAAATCAAGTGACATAAAATTCATCGATTCGCATGAAATTTGGCGAGCATGATGTGGAGTCACTCCTGAGGCCAGCTGTAAAGCTTGGTGATGTTTGGTCACTGTGGCAACGCCTTATTCGCCATAAAACACGAAGTTCTTTTTGACGGGTAAGGGATGCTTGTAATGTCATGAAACTTGACACACATATGACAGGATCCAATATGCATTTTCTGATGTGATTTTTCGGCTCTGATATGTCAACATGGCTCAACAGCGCCCCCTACAAATTTTCTACGAAACAGCCCCCGAAGCTGGTTTGACCTACATCTATGAAACTTGGTACGCACATGCATCACTGAAAGACGTATAAAAAAGCCTCTTGCAGCCATGTGCCAAACCCAACAGGAAGTCGGCCAATTTGAATTTGCTTGTAACTGGTTTGCAACTTCACCATACATGTTCCAATCTTCCGCAAACTTCACAGGATTGATGACAATCCTGCCCTGAATACATCTATATGCCAATACTTGGTTATTAGTACAGCGCCACCTACTGGCAAAATTACATGTCTTCATATGATTTGAGGGATATGACGTCCTGCGTAAGGGATCTGCCGTGGACAGGAATGAAGGGCGGCATGAGCCGGCGTCCTGCCAGCACCCTCGAGTTGCGTGAAGGTGCGAGGGCCCGTTCATCGCTGCTTGCAGCTTTAATTAGGGCCCGAGCACGTACCGTGCGAGGACCCTATTGTTTTCCTTAGGATTATTATTATTATTATTATTATTAGGGCCCGAGCACGTACCGTGCAAGGACCCTATTGAAATTGAAGGAATTATTATTATTATTATTACGACAAAAGTAAATCGCTTATTTGGAGGTTTTAACATGCTCAAAAACTCCTGAAATTTGGCGGTCGCATCAGTCGCGGTGTAAATTTACGTATTTTAGGGTTCGCGGCAATGGACGGGTCAAAATGGCTAGGCCACGCCCATTAAAGAGCAATCTCCTTATAAACAGCGCCCTCCTCATCAATTTTCACGGATCTGCACGAAAATCGGTACACATGTAGATCATGCCGAGCCGCACAAAAAAGTCTCTTGGAGCCATAGGCCACGCCCAACAGGAAGTTGGCTATTTTAAATTTAGCGGCCATTTTTGGCGTTTTACCACGTGTCATATTTTGACGAACTCCTCCTACACGATTAATCAAAACGGCTTCAAAATCGCCGTGTACCAACTAGATAAGTTTGTGATCAAAAGTTATTCAAAGATCCGCTACCCGTCGAACACGGAATCGGCTTTTTGGCGGCGAAGTTTGAAGTTTGAAGTTTGTCTCGCCATGAAAAAAGAAATTGCTATAACTTTGGCATTAATCGTCCGATCTGCACCAAACTTCACATGATTCATAATATTCCCGCCCTGAACACGTCTACATGCAGAAATTTTGTAATTACCCTAGCGCCCCCTGCTGGCGACAGGAAAAGCGATGTTTTTAGACTTTGACGTGCAGCTCTGACCACGTTCACCATATGCAACTCAAATTTGGTCAGACAGACCTCAAGATGTTGGTAATGCTACATTATGAAGATTGTGACTAGGCGTCAAACGGTGTTCCGCCCAGAGGGCGGCGAAGTCGAAAATTCGCCAAAACGCGTTGAAAATGGCTTTAATGACATTAACTTCTGTGTCCTTGGTCATATCTGCCTGAAACTTCACATGTGTGTTAACAGTCCAGGCTTGAACATGTGATATGAGTTTCGTTGATGGGCGTGGCCAAATGACTTGACCACGCCCTTTAAACATCAGCCCCTGCCGCACGTGTCACCGACATGCACGAAAATTGGTACACGCATGTATCACACCGAGACGCACAAAAAAGTCTCTTGGACCCACTGGCCATACCCAACAGGAAGTCGGCCATTTTGAATTTTGATGCTATTTTTGGCGTTTTCCACATGTTGTATTTTAACGAACTCCTCCTACAGGATTAATCAGAATGACTTCAAAATCACTGTGTGTGATCTAGACAAGGTTGTGATCAAAAGTTATTAAAAGATTTTTCCACAGTTAAACGGTTTGGCCGTCAGGTGGCGGCGAAGTTTGATGTCTCGCCATAAAACACGAAATTAGTATAACTTTGGCATACATTGTCCATTCTTCACCAAACTTCACATGTTTGTTAACAGTCCAGACCTGAATTTATAGTATGAGGTTCATCAATAAGCGTGGCCGTATGGCTTGGCCACGCCCCTTAAAGTGCAGCGTCCCCCATAACAACTTTCACAGACGTACACGAAAATCAGTATGCACATGTATCGTGTCCAGACGCACAAAAAAGCCTATTGCACATGTAGGCCACACGCGACAGGAAGTCGGCCATTTTGAAATTTACAGTCATTTTTGGCGTTTTCCACGTGTTGTATTTTAATGATCTCCTCCTCCAGAAATGAATCAATTAAGTCCAAAACTGGTGTGTACCATCTACACAAGTGTGTGATCAAAACATATTAAGAGAATTGCTCAGCATGGAACGGTGTGGCTGTGACATGGCGTTGACACTTGATGTCTCACCATGAAACACGATATTGCTATAACATGGGATCTAATGGTCGAATCTGCTCCAAACTTCACATGTATGATAATAGTCCTGGCATGAACACACCCACATGAAGCTCAGGAGTCAGAGTCATAGCGCCACCCAGTGGAGACGGGAAGTCGCAACGCATTGGTTCCTACACGGTCCGAAGGAGGCGAACATTCAGCGCCTCGTCTGCCGGTCGACCTCTGGCGACACGGTGGCGGCCGCGCCAGACCCCGAGTTGCGTGGGGTGCGAGGGCCCGTTCAACGCTGCTTGCAGCTTTAATTAGGGCCCGAGCACGTACCGTGCGAGGACCCTATTGAAATTGAAGGAATTATTATTATTATTATTACGACAAAAGTAAATCGCTTATTTGGAGGTTTTAACATGCTCAAAAACTCCTGAAATTTGGCGGTCGCATCAGTCGCGGTGTAAATTTACGTATTTTAGGGTTCGCGGCAATGGACGGGTCAAAATGGCTAGGCCACGCCCATTAAAGAGCAATCTCCTTATAAACAGCGCCCTCCTCATCAATTTTCACGGATCTGCACGAAAATCGGTACACATGTAGATCATGCCGAGCCGCACAAAAAAGTCTCTTGGAGCCATAGGCCAAGCCCAACAGGAAGTTGGCTATTTTGAATTTAGCGGCCATTTTTGGCGTTTTACCACGTGTCATATTTTGACGAACTCCTCCTACACGATTAATCAAAACGGCTTCAAAATCGCCGTGTACCAACTAGATAAGTTTGTGATCAAAAGTTATTCAAAGATCCGCTACCCGTCGAACACGGAATCGGCTTTTTGGCGGCGAAGTTTGAAGTTTGAAGTTTGTCTCGCCATGAAAAACAAAATTGCTATAACTTTCGCATCAATCGTCCGATCTGCACCAAACTTCACATAATTCATAATATTCCCGCCCTGAACACGTCTACATGCAGAAATTTTGTAATTACCCTAGCGCCCCCTGCTGGCGACAGGAAAAGCGATGTTTTTAGACTTTGACGTGCAGCTCTGACCACGTTCACCATATGCAACTCAAATTTGGTCAGACAGACCTCAAGACGTTGGTAATGCTACATTATGAAGATTGTGACTAGGCGTCAAACGGTGTTCCGCCCAGAGGGCGGCGAAGTCGAAAATTCGCCAAAACGCGTTGAAAATGGCTTTAATGACAATAACTTCTGTGTCCTTGGTCATATCTGCCTGAAACTTCACATGTGTGTTAACAGTCCAGGCTTGAACATGTGATATGAGTTTCTTTGATGGGCGTGGCCAAATGACTTGACCACGCCCTTTAAACATCAGCCCCTGCCGCACGTGTCACCGACATGCACGAAAATTGGTACACGCATGTATCACACCGAGACGCACAAAAAAGTCTCTTGGACCCACTGGCCATACCCAACAGGAAGTCGGCCATTTTGAATTTTGATGCTATTTTTGGCGTTTTCCACATGTTGTATTTTAACGAACTCCTCCTACAGGATTAATCAGAATGACTTCAAAATCACTGTGTGTGATCTAGACAAGGTTGTGATCAAAAGCTATTAAAAGATTTTTCCACAGTTAAACGGTTTGGCCGTCAGGTGGCGGCGAAGTTTGATATCTCGCCATAAAACACGAAATTAGTATAACTTTGGCATACATTGTCCATTCTTCACCAGACGTCACATGTTTGTTAACAGTCCAGACCTGAATGTATAGTATGAGTTTCATCAATAAGCGTGGCCGTATGGCTTGACCACGCCCCTTAAAGTGCAGCGTCCCCCATAACAACTTTCACCGACGTGCACGAAAATCAGTATGCACATGTATCGTGTCCAGACGCACAAAAAAGCCTCTTGCACATATAGGCCACACCCGACAGGAAGTCGGCCATTTTGAAATTTACAGTCATTTTTGGCGTTTTCCACGTGTTGTATTTTAATGATCTCCTCCTCCAGAAATGAATCAATTAACTCCAAAACTGGTGTGTACCATCTACACAAGTGTGTGATCAAAACATATTAAGAGAATTGCTCAGCATGGAACGGTGTGGCTGTGACATGGCGTCGACACTTGATGTCTCACCATGAAACACGATATTGCTATAACATGGGATCTAATGGTCGAATCTGCTCCAAACTTCACATGTATAATAGTCCTGGCATGAACACACCCACATGACGCTCAGGAGTCAGAGTCATAGCGCCACCCAGTGGAGACGGGAAGTCGCAACGCATTGGTTCCTACACTGTCCGAAGGAGGCGAACATTCAGCGCCTCGTCTGCCGGTCGACCTTTGGCGACACGGTGGCCGCGCTCCGAGTTGCGTGGGGTGCGAGGGCCCGTTCAACGCTGCTTGCAGCTTTAATTAGGGCCCGAGCACGAACCGTGCGAGAGCCCTATTGAAATCATAAAAATTATTATTATTTTTCTTTTAAACCTTTGATCGCATTTTTGAGGGCCTGAACATGCCCAAAAAGTCAGGAAAATTTGCACACTCGTCACGTCTGGTGAAAATTTCGATATTTTATGGTCGTTACAAAGGGGCGTGGCAAAATGGCTCAATGGCGCCCCCTAACAGTTTTCAAAATCGAAGCCCCCTGCTTTAACTTTGCCCTAGGCGTATGAAATTTGGTACACATATGTATCATCCCGGGACGCACAAAAAAACCTCTTGGAGCGACACCCTAAACCAAACAGGAAGTCGGCCATTTTGAATTGTTTTTTCAAAATAAGGTCATTTTTGGCCATTTCCACACGTTGTACTTGAGCGAACTCGTCCTACAGATTTTATCGGATTGACTTAAAAATTTACCTGTGCGTGCTCGACTACAGTGGGATCAATTTATTATTAAAAGATCTTCGTCACGTCGAAGGGCGCGGTCGCTGCGGAAGGGTCAATTTGGATATCTCACCAAAAAACACGAAATTATACTACAACTACTACAACTTTGGTGTAGATGATCCTATCTGCACCAAACTTCACATGATGGATAATAGTCCCGCCCTGAACACATCTACATCAAAAAATTCAGTAATTGTCATAGCGCCCCCTGCTGGCAACAGGAAATACCATGTTTTACACTTTGAGGTGCTGCTCTGACCACATTTACCATATTCAACTCAAATTTGGTCAGAAAGGCCTTAACATGTTGGTAATGCTCCATGATGAAGAATTTTGACTGTCGTCAAACGGCGTTCCATCCGGAGGGCGGCGAAGTCGACCCTTCGCCAAAATGCATAAAAATGGCCTTAACTTTGGTGTTTTTGATGATATCCACCTGAAACTTCATATGTGTGTCAACAGTCCAGCCCTGAATATGTGATATGAATTTCGTCAATGGGCGTGGCCATATGGCTTGGCCACGCCCATTCATATGAATTACTTCCATAGGACGTCTCACCGATATGCACAAAAATTGGTACACATCTCCATCACCCCCAGACAAACAAAAAAGTCTCTTGGACCTCTAGGCTAAATTCAACAGGAAGTCGGCCATTTTGAATGTCATGGTCATTTTTGGTGTCGCGCACGCATCGTATTTTAACGAACTCCTCCTACAGAATTCATCAGAACGGCTTCAAAATTACCGATTACCATCTAGAACACTTCCTGATCAAAAGTTATTAAAAGGTCTCGCAGAATCTAAAGGGCACGCCAGTTGTGGGAGGTTGAATTTTGACGTCTCGCCATGAAACAGGAAGTGGCAATAACTTCACTGTACTTGGTCAGATCTGTGTGAAACTTCACAGGTATATTGACAGTCCAACCCAGAACATATGTTATGAATTTCGTTAATAGGCGTGGCTAAATGGATTGGCCACGCCCATTCACACAAATAACCACCATAGGACGTCTCACTGATATGCACGAAACTTGGTAGACACATGTATAACATCCACACGCACAAAAAAGCCTCTTGCACGGATAGGCCACACCCGACAGGAAGTCGGCCATTTTGAAATTTACAGTCATTTTTGGCGTTTTCCACGTGTTGTATTTTAATGATCTCCTCCTCCAGAAATGAATCAATTAACTCCAAAACTGGTGTGTACCATCTACACAAGTGTGTGATCAAAACACATTAAGAGAATTGCTCAGCATGGAACGGTGTGGCTGTGACATGGCTTCGACACTTGATGTCTCACCATGAAACACGATATTGCTATAACATGGGATCTAATGGTCGAATCTGCTCCAAACTTCACATGTATGATAATAGTCCTGGCATGAACACACCCACATGACGCTCAGGAGTCAGAGTCATAGCGCCACCCAGTGGAGATGGGAAGTCGCAACGCATTGGTTCCTACACTGTCCGAAGGAGGCGAACATTCAGCGCCTCGTCTGCCGGTCGACCTCTGGCGAGACGGTGGCGGCCGCGCCAGGCCCCGAGTTGCGTGGGGTGCGAGGGCCCGTTCAACGCTGCTTGCAGCTTTAATTAGGGCCCGAGCACGAACCGTGCGAGAGCCCTATTGAAATCATAAAAATTATTCTTATTATTTTTCTTTTAAACCTTTGATCGCATTTTTGAGGGCCTGAACATGCCCAAAAAGTCAGGAAAATTTACACACTCGTCACGTCTGGTGAAAATTTCGATATTTTATGGTCGTTACAAAGGGGCGTGGCAAAATGGCTCAATGGCGCCCCCTAACAGTTTTCAAAATCGAAGCCCCCTGCTTTAACTTTTCCCTAGGCGTATGAAATTTGGTACACATATGTATCATCCCGGGACGCACAAAAAAGCCTCTTGGAGCGACACCCTAAACCCAACAGGAAGTCGGCCATTTTGAATTGAATGTGCAATTTTTATGCATTTTTGGCCATTTGCAGGGGTCGTAAATGGACGATCTCCTCCTAGAGATTTTGTCCGATCGACTTCAAACTTGGTCTGTCCCACCTACATAAATTGAAGACCAAAAGTTATCAAAAAAATTGACTTTTCGATACACCGTGTGACCGTGCCGGGGCCTCAAACTTCGCTATAAACAGGAAGTAGTATTATTACGCAGGAAGTAGTTTATAACTCCAGCATACATGGTCCAATCTTCCCCAAACTTCACAGGATTGATGACAGTCCTGCTCTGAAGACGTCTACATGCAGAAATATTGAAATTTGCATAGCGCCCCCTGCTGGTGACAGAAAAAGCGATGTTTTAGACTTTGAGGTCCAGCTCTGAGCACGTTCAGCAAATCCAGCTCAAATTTGGTCAGAAAGGCCTCAACATGTTGGTAATGCTCCATGATGAAGAATTTTGACTGTCGTCAAACGGCGTTCCATCCGGAGGGCGGCGAAGTCGACCCTTCGCCAAAATGCATAAAAATGGCCTTAACTTTGGTGTTTTTGATGATATCCACCTGAAACTTCATATGTGTGTCAACAGTCCAGCCCTGAATATGTGATATGAATTTCGTCAATGGGCGTGGCCATATGGCTTGGCCACGCCCATTCATATGAATTACTTCCATAGGACGTCTCACCGATATGCACAAAAATTGGTACACATCTCCATCACCCCCAGACAAACAAAAAAGTCTCTTGGACCTCTAGGCTAAATTCAACAGGAAGTCGGCCATTTTGAATGTCATGGTCATTTTTGGTGTCGCGCACGCATCGTATTTTAACGAACTCCTCCTACAGAATTCATCAGAACGGCTTCAAAATTACCGATTACCATCTAGAACACTTCCTGATCAAAAGTTATTAAAAGGTCTCGCAGAATCTAAAGGGCACGCCAGTTGTGGGAGGTTGAATTTTGACGTCTCGCCATGAAACAGGAAGTGGCAATAACTTCACTGTACTTGGTCAGATCTGTGTGAAACTTCACAGGTATATTGACAGTCCAACCCAGAACATATGTTATGAATTTCGTTAATAGGCGTGGCTAAATGGATTGGCCACGCCCATTCACACAAATAACCACCATAGGACGTCTCACTGATATGCACGAAACTTGGTAGACACATGTATAACATCCATACGCACAAAAAAGCCTCTTGCACGGATAGGCCACACCCGACAGGAAGTCGGCCATTTTGAAATTTACAGTCAGTTTTGCCGTTTTCCACGTGTTGTATTTTAATGATCTCCTCCTCCAGAAATGAATCAATTAACTCCAAAACTGGTGTGTACCATCTACACAAGTGTGTGATCAAAACACATTAAGAGAATTGCTCAGCATGGAACGGTGTGGCTGTGACATGGCGTCGACACTTGATGTCTCACCATGAAACATGATATTGCTATAACATGGGATCTAATGGTCGAATCTGCTCCAAACTTCACATGTATGATAATAGTCCTGGCATGAACACACCCACATGACGCTCAGGAGTCAGAGTCATAGCGCCACCCAGTGGAGACGGGAAGACGCAACGCATTGGTTCCTACGCTGTCCGAAGGAGGCGAACATTCAGCGCCTCGTCTGCCGGTCGACCTCTGGCGAGACGGTGGCGGCCGCGCCAGGCCCCGAGTTGCGTGGGGTGCGAGGGCCCGTTCAACGCTGCTTGCAGCTTTAATTAGGGCCCGAGCACGTACCGTGCGAGGACCCTATTGTTTTCCTTAGGATTATTATTATTATTATTTTTTTTTTCCGCGACTTTAAACGCATTTTTGGGGGCTTTAACATATTCGAAAACTCACCAAATTTGGCATGCACATTCGTCTTGGCGAAAATTTATGTGTATGCAAAATTTAAACGATGCCCGTTGCAAAATGGCGAAATGGCGCCCCCTAGAAAATTTCAATCGGCTCCCACCGGCAGCCCGTTTGACCAAATTCCACGCAATTCGGGGAGGTCGTGTATCATCCCAAGACGCACGAAAATGCGCGGTTGGACTTTTTTCTAAAACCAACAGGAAGCTGGCTATTTTGATTTGAATATTCATTTTTTTACCGATTTTGGCGATTTCCAAGAATTCTCTCAGAGCTATCTCCTCCTACACGGTTCATTGGATCGGCTTCAAATTTGGCGTGCTGGAACTAGACCACTTGATGATCAAAAGTTATCATACGATTTTCCCTACGTTAAACGGTTTGGCCGTCAGGTGGCGGCGAAGTTTGACGTCTCACCAAAAAAAACCCCCCAAAACAAAAGTGCTATTACTTGGGCATGATAAGTCCGATCGGCACAAAACTTGCTGGGTATGATCGTAGTCCGGCCTTCATCACGCCAACATCAAAAAATTCCCCCGTTCTCAAAGCGCCCCCTTCTGGCGACAGGAAAAGCGATGTTTTAGACTTTGAGGTGCTACTCTCAGCACCTTCAGTATATCCAACTCAAAATTGGTCAGAAAGGCCTCAACACGTTGGTAATGCTACATGATGAATATTTGTGACGTATCGCCGAACGGCGTTCCGCCCACAGGGCGGCGAAGTCAACGGTTCGCCAAAACGCAGTTAAGTGGCCTTAACTTCAGTGTCCTTGGTCATATCTGCCTGAAACTTCACATGTGTGTTAACAGTCCAGCCCTGAAGATCTGATATGAATTTCGTTGATGGGCGTGGCCAAATGGCTTGGCCACACCCTTTAAACATTAGCCCCTACGGCACGTTTCACTGACATGCATGAAAATTGGTACACATATGTATCACATCCAGACGCACAAAAAAGCCTCTTGCACATATAGGCCACACCCGACAGGAAGTCGGCCTTTTTGAAATTTACAGTCATTTTTGGCGTTTTCCACGTGTTGTATTTTAATGATCTCCTCCTCCAGAAATGAATCAATTAACTCCAAAACTGGTGTGTACCTTCTACACAAGTTTGTGATCAAAACATATTAAGAGAATTGCTCAGCATGGAACGGTGTGGCTGTGACATGGCGTCGACACTTGATGTCTCACCATGAAACACGATATTGCTATAACATGGGATGTAATGGTCGAATCTGCTCCAAACTTCACATGTATGATAATAGTCCTGGCATGAACACACCCACATGACGCTCAGGAGTCAGAGTCATAGCGCCACCCAGTGGAGATGGGAAGTCGCAACGCATTGGTTCCTACACTGTCCGAAGGAGGCGTCTGCCGGTCGACCTCTGGCGAGACGGTGGCGGCCGCGCCAGGCCCCGAGTTGCGTGGGGTGCGAGGGCCCGTTCAACGCTGCTTGCAGCTTTAATTAGGGCCCGAGCACGTACCGTGCGAGGACCCTATTGTTTTCCTTAGGATTATTATTATTATTATTATTTTTTTCCGCGACTTTAAACGCATTTTTGGGGGCTTTAACATATTCGAAAACTCACCAAATTTGGCATGCACATTCGTCTTGGTGAAAATTTATGTGTACGCAAAACTTAAACGATGCCCGTTGCAAAATGGCGAAATGGCGCCCCCTAGAAAATTTCAATCGGCTCCCACCGGCAGCCCGTTTGACCAAATTCCACGAAATTCGGGGAGGTCGTGTATCATCCCAAGACGCACGAAAATGCGCAGTTGGACTTTTTTGTAAAACCAACAGGAAGCCGGCTATTTTGATTTGAATATTCATTTTTTTACCGATTTTGACCGATTTTGGCGATTTGCAAGTGTTCTCTCAGAGCTATCTCCTCCTACACGGTTCATTGGATCGGCTTCAAATTTGGCGTGCTGGAACTAGACCACTTGATGATCAAAAGTTATCATATGATTTTCCCTACGTTAAACGGTTTGGCCGTCAGGTGGCGGCGAAGTTTGACGTCTCGCCAAAAAACCCCCCAAAAAACAAAAGTGCTATTACTTGGGCATGATAAGTCCGATCGGCACAAAACTTGCTGGGTATGATCGTAGTCCGGCCTTCATCACGCCAACATCAAAAAATTCCCCCGTTCTCAAAGCGCCCCCTGCTGGCGACAGGAAAAGCGATGTTTTAGACTTTGAGGTGCTACTCTCAGCACGTTCAGTATATCCAACTCAAAATTGGTCAGAAAGGCCTCAACACGTTGGTAATGCTACATGATGAAGATTTGTGACGTATTGCCGAACGGCGTTCCGCCCACAGGGCGGCGAAGTCAACGGTTCGCCAAAACGCAGTTAAGTGGCCTTAACTTCAGTGTCCTTGGTCATATCTGCCTGAAACTTTACATGTGTGTTAACAGTCCAGCCCTGCACATGTGATATGAATTTCGTTGATGGGCGTGGCCAAATGGCTTGGCCACACCCTTTAAACATCAGCCCCTGCGGCACGTTTCACTGACATGCATGAAAATTGGTACACATACGTATCACATCCAGACGCACAAAAAAGCCTCTTGGACCCATTGGCCAAACCCAACAGGAAGTCGGCCATTTTGAATTTAATGGTCATTTTTGGCGTTTTCCACGTGTTGTATTTTAATGAACTCCACCTACAGGATGCATCAGAACAACTTCAAAATCATTGTGTGCCATCTAGACAAATGTGTAATCAAAACTTATAAGCAGATTTTTGCATCGTGAAACGGTTTGGCCGTCAGGTGGCGGCGAAGTTTGATGTCTCGCCATAAAACACGAAATTAGTATAACTTTGGCATACATTGTCCATTCTTCACCAAACTTCACATGTTTGTTATCAGTCCAGACCTGAATGTATAGTATGAGTTTCATCAATAAGCGTGGCCGTATGGCTTGGCCACGCCCCTTAAAGTGCAGCATCCCCCATAACAACTTTCACCGACGTGCACGAAAATCAGTATGCACATGTATCGTGTCAAGACGCGCAAAAAAGCCTCTTGCACATATAGGCCACACCCGACAGGAAGTCGGCCATTTTGAAATTTACAGTCATTTTTGGCGTTTTCCACGTGTTGTATTTTAATGATCTCCTCCTCCAGAAATGAATCAATTAAGTCCAAAACTGGTGTGTACCATCTACACAAGTGTGTGATCAAAACACATCAAGAGAATTGCTCAGCATGGAACGGTGTGGCTGTGACATGGCGTCGACACTTGATGTCTCACCATGAAACACGATATTGCTATAACATGGGATCTAATGGTCGAATCTGCTCCAAACTTCACATGTATGATAATAGTCCTGGCATGAACACACCCACATGACGCTCATGAGTCAGAGTCATAGCGCCACCCAGTGGAGACGGGAAGTCGCAACGCATTGGTTCCTACACCGTGCGAAGGAGGCGAACATTCAGCGCCTCGTCTGCCGGCCGACCTCTGGCGACACGGTGGCGGCCGCGCCAGGCCCCGAGTTGCGTGGGGTGCGAGGGCCCGTTCAACGCTGCTTGCAGCTTTAATTAGGGCCCGAGCACGTACCGTGCGAGGACCCTATTGTTTTCCTAAGGATTATTATTATTATTATTATTTTTTTCCGCGACTTTAAACGCATTTTTGGGGGCTTTAACATATTCGAAAACTCACCAAATTTGGCATGCACATTCGTCTTGGTGAAAATTTATGTGTACGCAAAATTTAAACGATGCCCGTTGCAAAATGGCGAAATGGCGCCCCCTAGAAAATTTCAATCGGCTCCCACTGGCAGCCCGTTTGACCAAATTCCACGAAATTCGGGGAGGTCGTGTATCATCCCAAGACGCACGAAAATGTGCAGTTGGACTTTTTTCTAAAACCAACAGGAAGCCGGCTATTTTGATTTGAATATTCATTATTTTACCGATTTTGGCGATTTCCAAGAAATCTCTCAGAGCTATCTCCTCCTACACGGTTCATTGGATCGGCTTCAAATTTGGCGTGCTGGAACTAGACCACTTGATGATCAAAAGTTATCATACGATTTTCCCTACGTTAAACGGTTTGGCCGTCAGGTGGCGGCGAAGTTTGACGTCTCGCCAAAAAAAACCCCAAAAAACAAAAGTGCTATTATTTGGGCGTGAAAGGTCCAATCGGCACAAAACTTGCTGGGTATGATCGTAGTCCCGCCCTGAACACGTCTACATCAAAAAATTCCCCTGTTCTCAAAGCGCCCCCTGCTGGCGACAGGAAAAGTGATTTTTTACACTTTGAGGTGCAGCTCTGAGCACGTTCAGCATATCCAACTCAAATTTGGTCAGAAAGGCCTCAACACGTTGTTAATGCTACATGATGAAGATTGTGACGTATCGTCAAACGGCGTTGCGCCCAGAGGGCGGCGAAGTCGATGCTTCGCCAAAACGTAGGAAAGTGGCCTTAACTTCAGTGTCCTTGGGCATATCTGCCTGAAACTTCACATGTGTGTTAAGAGTCCAGCCCTGACAATGTCATGTGAATTTCGTTGATGGGCGTGGTCAAATGGCTTGGCCACGCCCTTTAAACCTCAGCCCCTGCGGCACGTTTCACTGACATGCATGAAAATTGGTACACATATGTATCACATCCAGACGCACAAAAAAGCCTCTTGGACTCAATGGCCACACCCAACAGGAAGTCGGCCATTTTGAATTTAACCACCAGATTGGGCGATTCGCACTCCTTGTACTTTTTCTATCTCCTCCTACATGATTCATCGGATCGGCTTCAAATTTGGCGTGCATCAACTAGACCACTTGATGATCAAAAGTTATCATACGATTTTCCCTATGTTAAACGGTTTGGCTGTCAGGTGGCGGCGAAGTTTGATGTCTCGCCATAAAACACGAAATTAATATAACTTTGGCATACATTGTCCATTCTTCACCAAACTTCACATGTTTGTTAACAGTCCAGACCTGAATGTATAGTATGAGTTTCATCAATAAGCGTGGCCGTATGGCTTGGCCACGCCCCTTAAAGTGCAGCGTCCCCCATAACAACTTTCACCGACGTGCACGAAAATCAGTATGCACATGTATCGTGTCCAGACGCACAAAAAAGCCTCTTGCACATATAGGCCACACCCGACAGGAAGTCGGCCATTTTGAAATTTACAGTCATTTTTGGCGTTTTCCACGTGTTGTATTTTAATGATCTCCTCCTCCAGAAATGAATCAATTAACTCCAAAACTGGTGTGTACCATCTACACAAGTGTGTGATCAAAACAGATTAAGAGAATTGCTCAGCATGGAACGGTGTGGCTGTGACATGGCGTCGACACTTGATGTCTCACGAATCTGCTCCAAACTTCACATGTATGATAATAGTCCTGGCATGAACACACCCACATGACGCTCAGGAGTCAGAGTCATAGCGCCACCCAGTGGAGACGGGAAGTCGCAACGCATTGGTTCCTACACTGTCCGAAGGAGGCGAACATTCAGCGCCTCGTCTGCCGGTCGACCTCTGGCGACACGGTGGCGGCCGCGCCAGGCCCCGAGTTGCGTGGGGTGCGAGGGCCCGTTCAACGCTGCTTGCAGCTTTAATTAGGGCCCGAGCACGTACCGTGCGAGGACCCTATTGTTTTCCTTAGGATTATTATTATTATTATTATTATTATTATTATTATTATTATTATTATTATTATTTTTTTCCGCGACTTTAAACGCATTTTTGGGGGCTTTAACATATTCGAAAACTCACCAAATTTGGCATGCACATTCGTCTTGGTGAAAATTTATGTGTACGCAAAATTTAAACGATGCGCGTTGCAAAATGGCGAAATGGCGCCCCCTAGAAAATTTCAATCGGCTCCCACCGGCAGCCCGTTTGACCAAATTCCACGAAATTCGGGGAGGTCGTGTATCATCCCAAGACGCGCGAAAATGCGCAGTTGGACTTTTTTCTAAAACCAACAGGAAGCCGGCTATTTTGATTTGAATATTCATTTTTTTACCGATTTTGGCGATTTCCAAGATTTCTCTCAGAGCTATCTTCTCCTACACGGTTCATTGGATCGGCTTCAAATTTGGCGTGCTGGAACTAGACCACTTGATGATCAAAAGTTATCATACGATTTTCCCTACGTTAAACGGTTTGGCCGTCAGGTGGCGGCGAAGTTTGACGTCTCGCCAAAAAAACCCCCAAAAAACAAAAGTGCTATTACTTGGGCATGATAAGTCCGATCGGCACAAAACTTGCTGGGTATGATCGTAGTCCGGCCTTCATCACGCCAACATCAAAAAATTCCCCCGTTCTCAAAGCACCCCCTGCTGGCGACAGGAAAAGCGATGTTTTAGACTTTGAGGTGCTACTCTCAGCACGTTCAGTATATCCAACTCAAAATTGGTCAGAAAGGCCTCAACACGTTGGTAATGCTACATGATGAAGATTTGTGACGTATCGCCGAACGGCGTTCCGCCCACAGGGCGGCGAAGTCAACGGTTCGCCAAAACGCAGTTAAGTGGCCTTAACTTCAGTGTCCTTGGTCATATCTGCCTGAAACTTCACATGTGTGTTAACAGTCCAGCCCTGAACATGTGATATGAATTTCGTTGATGGGCGTGGCCAAATGGCTTGGCCACACCCTTTAAACATCAGCCCCTACGGCACGGTTCACTGACATGCATGAAAATTGGTACACATATGTATCACATCCAGACGCACAAAAAAGCCTCTTGGACCCATTGGCTACACCCAACAGGAAGTCAGCCATTTTGAATTTGACGCCAGATTGGGCGATTCGCACTCCTCGTACTTTTTCTATCTCCTCCTACATGATTCATCGGATCGGCTTCAAATTTGGCGTGCATCAACTAGACCACTTGATGATCAAAAGTTATCATACGATTTTCCCTATGTTAAACGGTTTGGCTGTCAGGTGGCGGCGAAGTTTGACGTCTCGCCGAAAAAACAAAAGTGCTATTACTTGGGCATGATAAGTCCGATCGGCACAAAACTTGCTGGGTATGATCGTAGTCTGGCCTCTATCACGCCAACATCAAAAAATTCCCCCGTTCTCAAAGCGCCCCCTGCTGGCAACAGGAAAAGCGATGTTTTAGACTTTGAGGTGCTACTCTCAGCACGTTCAGTATATCCAACTCAAAATTGGTCAGAAAGGCCTCAACACGTTGGTAATGCTACATGATGAAGATTTGTGACGTATCGCCGAACGGCGTTCCGCCCACAGGGCGGCGAAGTCAACAGTTCGCCAAAATGCAGTTAAGTGGCCTTAACTTCAGTGTCCTTGGTCATATCTGCCTGAAACTTTACATGTGTGTTAACAGTCCAGCCCTGAACATGTGATATGAATTTCGTTGATGGGCGTGGCCAAATGGCTTGGCCACACCCTTTAAACATCAGCCCCTGCGGCACGTTTCACTGACATGCATGAAAATTGGTACACATATGTATCACATCCAGACGCACAAAAAGTCTCTTGGACCCATTGGCCAAACCCAACAGGAAGTCAGCCATTTTGAATTTAGTGGTCATTTTTGGCGTTTTCCACGTGTTGTATTTTAATGAACTCCACCTACAGGATGCATCAGAACAACTTCAAAATCATTGTGTGCCATCTAGACAAAGGTGTAATCAAAACTTATCAGCAGATTTTTGCATCGTGAAACGGTTTGGCCGTCAGGTGGCGGCGAAGTTTGATGTCTCGCCATAAAACACGAAATTAGTATAACTTTGGCATACATTGTCCATTCTTCACCAAACTTCACATGTTTGTTAACAGTCCAGACCTGAATGTATAGTATGAGGTTCATCAATAAGCGTGGCCGTATGGCTTGGCCACGCCCCTTAAAGTGCAGCGTCCCCCATAACAACTTTCACCGACGTACACGAAAATCAGTATGCACATGTATCGTGTCCAGACGCACAAAAAAGCCTCTTGCACATATAGGCCGCACCCGACAGGAAGATGGACATTTTGAAATTTACAGTCATTTTTGGCGTTTTCCACGTGTTGTATTTTAATGATCTCCTCCTCCAGAAATGAATCAATTAACTCCAAAACTGGTGTGTACCATCTACACAAGTGTGTGATCAAAACATATTAAGAGAATTGCTCAGCATGGAACGGTGTGGCTGTGACATGGCGTCGACACTTGATGTCTCACCATGAAACACGATATTGCTATAACATGAGATCTAATGGTCGAATCTGCTCCAAACTTCACATGTATGATAATAGTCCTGGCATGAACACACCCACATGACGCTCAGGAGTCAGAGTCATAGCGCCACCCAGTGGAGACAGGAAGTCGCAACGCATTGGTTCCTACACTGTAAGAAGGAGGCGAACATTCAGCGCCTCGTCTGCCGGTCGACCTCTGGCGACACGGTGGCGGCCGCGCCAGGCCCCGAGTTGCGTGGGGTGCGAGGGCCCGCTCAACGCTGCTTGCAGCTTTAATTAGGGCCCGAGCACGTACCGTGCGAGGACCCTATTGAAATTGAAGGAATTATTATTATTATTATTATTATTATTATTATTATTACGACAAAAGTAAATCGCTTATTTGGAGGTTTTAACATGCTCAAAAACTCCTGAAATTTGGCGGTCGCATCAGTCGCGGTGTAAATTTAAGTATTTTAGGGTTCGCGGCAATGGACGGGTCAAAATGGCTAGGCCACGCCCATTAAAGAGCAATCTCCTTATAAATAGCGCCCTCCTCATCAATTTTCACGGATCTGCACGAAAATCGGTACACATGTAGATCATGCCGAGCCGCACAAAAAAGTCTCTTGGAGCCATAGGCCACGCCCAACAGGAAGTTGGCTATTTTGAATTTAGCGGCCATTTTTGGCGTTTTACCACGTGTCATATTTTGACGAACTCCTCCTACACGATTAATCAAAACGGCTTCAAAATCGCCGTGTACCAACTAGATAAGTTTGTGATCAAAAGTTATTCAAAGATCCGCTACCCGTCGAACACGGAATCGGCTTTTTGGCGGCGAAGTTTGAAGTTTGAAGTTTGTCTCGCCATGAAAAACGAAATTGCTATAACTTTGGCATTAATCGTCCGATCTGCACCAAACTTCACATGATTCATAATATTCCCGCCCTGAACACGTCTACATGCAGAAATTTTGTAATTACCCTAGCGCCCCCTGCTGGCGACAGGAAAAGCGATGTTTTTAGACTTTGACGTGCAGCTCTGACCACGTTCACCATATGCAACTCAAATTTGGTCAGACAGACCTCAAGACGTTTGTAATGCTACATTATGAAGATTGTGACTAGGTGTCAAACGGTGTTCCGCCCAGAGGGCGGCGAAGTCGAAAATTCGCCAAAACGCATTGAAAATGGCTTTAATGACATTAACTTCTGTGTCTTTGGTCATATCTGCCTGAAACTTCACATGTGTGTTAACAGTCCAGGCTTGAACATGTGATATGAGTTTCGTTGATGGGCGTGGCCAAATGACTTGACCACGCCCTTTAAACATCAGCCCCTGCCGCACGTGTCACCGACATGCACGAAAATTGGTACACGCATGTATCACACCGAGACGCACAAAAAAGTCTCTTGGACCCACTGGCCATACTCAACAGGAAGTCGGCCATTTTGAATTTTGATGCTATTTTTGGCGTTTTCCACATGTTGTATTTTAACAAACTCCTCCTACAGGATTAATCAGAATGACTTCAAAATCACTGTGTGTGATCTAGACAAGGTTGTGATCAAAAGTTATTAAAAGATTTTTCCACAGTTAAACGGCTTGGCCGTCAGGTGGCGGCGAAGTTTGATGTCTCGCCATGAAACACGAAATTAGTATAACTTTGGCATACATTGTCCATTCTTCACCAAACTTCACATGTTTGTTAACAGTCCAGACCTGAATGTATAGTATGAGTTTCATCAATAAGCATGGCCGTATGGCTTGACCACGCCCCTTAAAGTGCAGCGTCCCCCATAACAACTTTCACCGACGTGCACGAAAATCAGTATGCACATGTATCGTGTCCAGACGCACAAAAAAGCCTCTTGCACATATAGGCCACACCCGACAGGAAGTCGGCCATTTTGAAATTTACAGTCATTTTTGTCCTTTTCCACGTGTTGTATTTTAATGATCTCCTCCTCCAGAAATGAATCAATTAACTCCAAAACTGGTGTGTACCATCTACACAAGTGTGTGATCAAAACATATTAAGAGAATTGCTCAGCATGGAACGGTGTGGCTGTGACATGGCGTCGACACTTGATGTCTCACCATGAAACACGATATTGCTATAACATGGGATCTAATGGTCGAATCTGCTACAAACTTCACATGTATGATAATAGTCCTGGCATGAACACACCCACATGACGCTCAGGAGTCAGAGTCATAGCGCCACCCAGTGGAGACGGGAAGTCACTACGCATTGGTTCCTACACTGTCCGAAGGAGGCGAACATTCAGCGCCTCGTCTGCCGGTCGACCTCTGGCGACACGGTGGTGGCCGCGCCAGGCCCTGAGTTGCGTGGGGTGCGAGGGCCCGTTCAACGCTGCTTGCAGCTTTAATTAGGGCCCGAGCACGTACCGTGCGAGGACCCTATTGAAATTGAAGGAATTATTATTATTATTATTACGACAAAAGTAAATCGCTTATTTGGAGGTTTTAACATGCTCAAAAACTCCTGAAATTTGGCGGTCGCATCAGTCGCGGTGTAAATTTACGTATTTTAGGGTTCGCGGCAATGGACGGGTCAAAATGGATAGGCCACGCCCATTAAAGAGCAATCTCCTTATAAACAGCGCCCTCCTCATCAATTTTCACGGATCTGCACGAAAATTGGTACACATGTAGATCATGCCGAGCCGCACAAAAAAGTCTCTTGGAGCCATAGGCCACGCCCAACAGGAAGTTGGCTATTTTGAATTTAGCGGCCATTTTTGGCGTTTTACCACGTGTCATATTTTGACGAACTCCTCCTACACGATTAATCAAAACGGCTTCAAAATCGCCGTGTACCAACTAGATAAGTTTGTGATCAAAAGTTATTCAAAGATCCGCTACCCGTCGAACACGGAATCGGCTTTTTGGCGGCAAAGTTTGAAGTTTGAAGTTTGTCTCGCCATGAAAAACGAAATTGCTATAACTTTGGCATTAATCGTCCGATCTGCACCAAACTTCACATGATTCATAATATTCCCGCCCTGAACACGTCTACATGCAGACATTTTGTAATTACCCTAGCGCCCCCTGCTGGCGACAGGAAAAGCGATGTTTTTAGACTTTGACGTGCAGCTCTGACCACGTTCACCATATGCAACTCAAATTTGGTCAGACAGACCTCCAGACGTTGGTAATGCTACATTATGAAGATTGTGACTAGGCGTCAAACGGTGTTCCGCCCAGAGGGCGGCGAAGTCGAAAATTCGCCAAAACGCGTTGAAAATGGCTTTAATGACATTAACTTCTGTGTCCTTGGTCATATCTGCCTGAAACTTCACATGTGTGTTAACAGTCCAGGCTTGAACATGTGATATGAGTTTCGCTGATGGGCGTGGCCAAATGACTTGACCACGCCCTTTAAACATCAGCCCCTGCCGCACGTGTCACCGACATGCACGAAAATTGGTACACGCATGTATCACACCGAGACGCACAAAAAAGTCTCTTGGACCTACTGGCCATACCCAACAGGAAGTCGGCCATTTTGAATTTTGATGCTATTTTTGGCGTTTTCCACATGTTGTATTTTAACGAACTCCTCCTACAGGATTAATCAGAATGACTTCAAAATCACTGTGTGTGATCTAGACAAGGTTGTGATCAAAAGTTATTAAAAGATTTTTCCACAGTTAAACGGTTTGGCCGTCAGGTGGCGGCGAAGTTTGATGTCTCGCCATAAAACACGAAATTAGTATAACTTTGGCATACATTGTCCATTCTTCACCAAACTTCACATGTTTGTTAACAGTCCAGACCTGAATGTATAGTATGAGGTTCATCAATAAGCGTGGCCGTATGGCTTGGCCACGGCCCTTAAAGTGCAGCGTCCCCCATAATAACTTTCACCAACGTGCACGAAAATCAGTATGCACATGTATCGTGTCCAGACGCACAAAAAAGCCTCTTGCACATATAGGCCACACCCGACAGGAAGTCGGGCATTTTGAAATGTACAGTCATTTTTGGCGTTTTCCACGTGTTGTATTTTAATGATCTCCTCCTCCAGAAATGAATCAATTAACTCCAAAACTGGTGTGTACCATCTACACAAGTGTGTGATCAAAACATATAGAGAATTGCTCAGCATGGAACGGTATGGCTGTGACATGGCGTCGACACTTGATGTCTCACCATGAAACACGATATTGCTATAACATGGGATCTAATGGTCGAATTTGCTCCAAACTTCACATGTATGATAATAGTCCTGGCATGAACACACCCACATGACGCTCAGGAGTCAGAGTCATAGCGCCACCCAGTGGAGACGGGAAGCCGCAACGCATTGGTTCCTACACTGTCCGAAGAAGGCGAACATTCAGCGCCTCGTCTGCCGGTCGACCTCTGGCGAGACGGTGGCGGCCGCGCCAGGCTCCGAGTTGCGTGGGGTGCGAGGGCCCGTTCAACGCTGCTTGCAGCTTTAATTAGGGCCCGAGCACGTACCGTGCGAGGACCCTATTGTTTTCCTTAGGATTATTAGGGGGCCAAGCCCGCGGGGCCTGGGGAACGCGAATGCAAAGCATACGCGTTTCCCAGGACCAGCGGTGCTGGGAACCCTATTGTTTTTGTTCGGATTTTTATTATCATTATTATTATTATTATTATTATTATTATTATTATTATTATTATTATTCTCTATTTTTATTCTTCTCCCGGTAAAAGTAGTGCTGCAGGGCTAAACCGTGCAAGGGAGGGTGGTGCAATTTGGAGGGTTGGTCCAGAACCCTGCACGTACCTCAGGCGCAAAAAATGACATATGTCAGCCAGCAGGGGGCGCTATAACCAAGGTCAATGCGTTTTGGGCTATAACTCCCACACCGGACGTCGCACATTCAAAAACCTCATATCCCCAGATTCCCTGAAAAGAACTGAATCACATGGCCTGGGCCTCGCCCATTTCCACCCTAATTTTTTTTGGCAAAATCGCGAAAACTGGAAAACCAACTTTTTCGAACTCCTCCTTGGGGTTTTGCCCGATCAGCGTGAAACTTGGCACGTAAAGTCTTCCTCTGGACCTGATCTAAAGTTATCAAAAGAATTTTGTTTGGTTGAAATATGCACAAGTTATTAACGAATAAAATTTTCTAGCTAGCTATAAAAAGGCGAACTGCTGCATATCTCTGTCAAAATAAATGCCAACAACACCAAATCTGAGATCCTTGATTGACATGTGACTGTGAGGGCGTGAGCCAAATTTGGCTAATGTTGGCCACTAGGGGGCGCTGCAAAGCTGAGACATTTATATCTCTTCAATGGCTGCACCTATTTTTACGAAATTTGGTGGGTATGATGCTGCGTCACTCCTGAGGCCATATCTTGAAGTTAATCACGACAGGTGAAAGTGGGCGTGGCTTATTACGAGATAAACAGCAAACATTTATTTCAGCTCAAGTATTATGCTGAGGGCTGTGAAATTCACAGGGTATATATATAACAGCATACCGGCCACCCATAGCAAAAATTGTGTGTCTGCTCCACTAGGTGGCGCTCTAACGGACGCAAACGCATTTTGGCCTGTAACTTCCACATTTTAAATCACATCTTCATAAAGTTTATATCCACGTGTTCCCTAAATAGTTTCGCATCTTCTGACATAGGCCACGCCCACTCCCACAGCATATTTCTTTTTGTAAGTCACTACACATCAAAAACCTACTTTTTCGAACTCCTCTTAGCGTTTAAGCTCCATCTGCACGAAGCTCTGCACATACAATCTCCAGGCTTGCCTGATGAAAAGTTATCAAAAGAATTTTGCTGCTCCAAAAAATGCGGTAGTTACAAATAAACAATTTTTTTTGGCTAGGTAAAAAACACATACCTTTGAATATTTTTGTCAAAGTAAAAGCTATCAACGTCAAACTCAAGTCACTAGTTTCCGAGGTCAGCCAGAGGGTCTGTGCCAAATTTGGTGGAAATTGGCCAATAGGGGGCGCTACAAACACAGAAACATGAAGTGACATGAAAATTGATCAGATTCGCCTGAAATTTGGTGAGGTTGTTGTGGTGTCACTCCTGAGGCCAGAGTCAAATTTTTGTGATGTTGGGTCAAAGTGGGCGTTACTTGTCACAACACAAAAATTCAGCCTTTCGCACTTCCAGTGCTGATCCCATTACAATTATCATACCGCGAGTGAAACGTCGGCCTGCGTCCCGACGCTCGACCCGAACCCTTCTTTCGGTGTCAAGTTCCGTGGGCTCCGCGAGACCCGGGGGCCGAGTCGCGCGGGGAGGCTTGGCCCCCTATTATAACTGCTTGCAGTTCTAGTTATTATTATTATTATTATTATTTTTTTCCGCGACTTTAAACGCATTTTTGGGGGCTTTAACATATTCGAAAACTCACCAAATTTGGCATGCACATTCGTCTTGGTGAAAATTTATGTGTACGCAAAATTTAGACGATGCCCATTGCAAAATGGCGAAATGGCGCCCCCTAGAAAATTTCAATCGGCTCCCACCGGCAGCCCGTTTGACCAAATTCCACGAAATTCGGGGAGGTCGTGTATCATCCCAAGACGCACGAAAATGCGCAGTTGGACTTTTTTCTAAAACCAACAGGAAGCCGGCTATTTTGAGTTGAATATTCATTTTTTTACCGATTTTGGCGATTTCCTAGAATTCTCTCAGAGCTATCTCCTCCTACACGGTTCATTGGATCGGCTTCAAATTTGGCGTGCTGGAACTAGACCACTTGATGATCAAAAGTTATCATACGATTTTCCCTACGTTAAACGGTTTGGCCGTCAGGTGGCGGCGAAGTTTGACGTCTCGCCAAAAAAAACCCCAAAAAACAAAAGTGCTATTACTTGGGCATGATGAGTCCGATCGGCACAAAACTTGCTGGGTATGATCGTAGTCCGGCCTTCATCACGCCAACATCAAAAAATTCCCCCATTCTCAAAGTGCCCCCTGCTGGCGACAGGAAAAGCGATGTTTTAGACTTTGAGGTGCTACTCTCAGCACGTTCAGTATATCCAACTCAAAATTGGCCAGAAAGGCCTTAACACGTTGGTAATGCTACATGATGAAGATTTGTGACGTATCGCCGAACGGCGTTCCGCCCACAGGGCGGCAAAGTCAACGGTTCGCCAAAACGCAGTTAAGTGGCCTTAACTTCAGTGTCCTTGGTCATATCTGCCTGAAACTTCACATGTGTGTTAACAGTCCAGCCCTGAACATGTGATATGAATTTCGTTGATGGGCGTGGCCAAATGGCTTGGCCACACCCTTTAAACATCAGCCCCTGCGGCACGTTTCACTGACATGCATGAAAATTGGTACACATATGTATCACATCCAGACGCACAAAAAAGTCTCTTGGACCCATTGGCCAAACCCAACAGGAAGTCGGCCATTTTGAATTTAATGGTCATTTTTGGCGTTTTCCACGTGTTGTATTTTAATGAACTCCACCTACAGGATGCATCAGAACAACTTCAAAATCATTGTGTGCCATCTAGACAAAGGTGTCATCAAAACTTATAAGCAGATTTTTGCATCGTGAAACGGTTTGGCCGTCAGGTGGCGGCGAAGTTTGATGTCTCGCCATAAAACACGAAATTAGTATAACTTTGGCATACATTGTCCATTCTTCACGAAACTTCACATGTTTCTTAACAGTCCAGACCTGAATGTATAGTATGAGTTTCATCAATAAGCGTGGCCGTATGGCTTGGCCACGCCCCTTAAAGTGCAGCGTCCCCCATAACAACTTTCACCAACATACACGAAAATCAGTATGCACATGTATCGTGTCCAGACGCACAAAAAAGCCTCTTGCACATATAGGCCACACCCGACAGGAAGTCGGCCATTTTGAAATTTACAGTCATTTTTGGCGTTTTCCACGTGTTGTATTTTAATGATCTCCTCCTCCAGAAATGAATCAATTAACTCCAAAACTGGTGTGTACCATCTACACAAGTGTGTGATCAAAACATATTAAGAGAATTGCTCAGCATGGAACGGTGTGGCTGTGACATGGCGTCGACACTTGATGTCTCACCATGAAACACGATATTGCTATAACATGGGATCTAATGGTCGAATCTGCTCCAAACTTCACATGTATGATAATAGTCCTGGCATGAACACACCCACATGACGCTCAGGAGTCAGAGTCATAGCGCCACCCAGTGGAGACGGGAAGTCGCAACGCATTGGTTCCTACACTGTCCGAAGGAGGCGAACATTCAGCGCCTCGTCTGCCGGTCGACCTCTGGCGACACGGTGGCGGCTGCGCCAGGCTCCGAGTTGCGTGGGGTGCGAGGGCCCGTTCAACGCTGCTTGCAGCTTTAATTATTATTATTATTCTTCCGTTTCTTCAGAAATGTTTTCGCAAATTCCCGTGAGATGGTACATCATAGAGACATGAAATTTTCACCAATAACTGGAAGTTGTGTGCAAATGGTGCTCATAATATAGAAATACCAATTGGCCAGATGGTGGCGCTATAACCAAGGTCAATGCGTTTTGGGTTATAACTCCCACACCATATGTCGCACATTCAAAAACGTTATATCCACAGATTCCCTGGATAGTCCTGAACCACCTGGGCTAGGCCCCGCCCATTTCCGCCTAGAAATTTTTTTCACAAAATCGCAAAAACTTGAAAACCTTCTTTTTCTATCTCCTCCTTGGGGTTCCATCCGATTAGCGTGAAACTTGGCACGTACAGTCTTCAGCTGGACCTGATCTAAAGTTATTCACAGAATTTTGTTTGGTCAAAAGATGCGCAAATTATTAATGAATAAATTTTTCTAGCTAGCTATAAAAACGCCAACTGTTGCATATCTCGGTCAAAGTAAATGCTAACAACACCAAATCGGAGATCCTTGGTTGGCATGTGACTGTGAGGGTATGAGCCAAATTTGGCGAATGTTGGCCACTAGTGGGCGCTGCAAATATGGGAAATTTGTATCTCTTAAATGGCTGCACCGATTTTTACCAAATTTGGTGGGTATGATGCTGGGTCACTCCTGAGACCAAATCTTGAAGTTCATCACGATTGGTCAAAGTGGGCGTGGCTTATTACAAGATAAAAAACAAACATTTATTTTAGCTCAAGTATTATGTTGAGAGCTATGAAATTCACAGAGTATATATAGAATAGGACACAGACCAACCATACCAAAAATTGTGTGTCTACTCCACTAGGTGGCGCTATAACGGGTGAAAACGCATTTTGGCCTGTAACTTCCACATTTTAAATCACATTTTCATAAACTTTATATCCACGTGCTCCCACAATAGAGTCGCATCTTCTGACATAGGCCACGCCCACTTCCACTGCATATTTCTCTTTGTAAGTCACTACATATCAAAAACCTACTTTTTCTATCTCCTCCTAGCGTTTAGGCTCCATCTGCACGAAACTTTGCACATACAATCTCCAGATGTGCCTGATGAAAAGTTATCAAAAGAATTTTGCTACTCCAAAAAATGTGGTAGATATAAAGGAACAATTTTTTTCTGCTATCTAAAAAACACATACCATTGCATATTTTTGTCAAAGTAAAAGCTATCGACGTCAAACTCAAGTCACTTGTTTTAGACGTCAACCAGAGGATCTGTGCCAAATTTGGCGGAATTTGGCCAATAGGGGGCGCTATAAACAGAGAAACATCAAGTGAAATGAAATTTCACAAAATCCGACCATAAATCAATGAGGGTTTTTTCCAAAAATCAACAAACTCAGTATATCAAAGGTCTTGATCTTACCCACCTTTCAAAATTTAAATGGCTATGCTGGCTTGAACCCCGGAATTGCCGCTTGCGGCTATATTTAGGGCCCGAGCACGTACCGTGCGAGAGCCCTATTGAAACTGAAGGAATTCTTATTCTTATTATTATTTTTTTTTTTATCCTATGATCGCATTTTTGAGGGCCTGAACGTACTCAAAAAGTCCCAGAATTTTGCACACTCGTCACGTCTGGTGAAAAATTCGATATTTTATGGTCATTACAAAGGGGCGTGACAAAATGGCTCAACGGCGCCCCCTAACAGTTTTCAAAATCAAAGCCCCCTGCTTTAACTTTGTCCGAAGCGTACGAATTTTGGTACACATATGTAGCACGCCGAGACGGACAAAAAAGCCTCTTGGGCCCATGCCCTAAACTCAACAGGAAGTCGGCCATTTTGAATTGAATGTGGAAGTTTCATGTATTTTTGGCCATTTGCAGGGGTCATAAATGAACGAACTCCTCCTAGAGATTTTGTCCGATCGCCTTCAAACTCGGTCTGTCCCACCAACATAAACTGAAGACGAAAAGTTATCAAAAGCTTGTGTTTTCGTCACACCGTGTGACCGTGCCGGGACCTCAAACTTCGTTACAAACAGGAAGTAGTATTATAACGCAGGAAGTAGTTTATTACTCCAACATACATGCTCCAATCTTCCCCAAACTTCACAGGATTGATGACAGTCCTGCTCTGAAGAGATCTACATGTCAATAATTTGTGATTAATATAGCGCCCCCTACTGGCAGTAGAAAATGTCATGTTTTACACTTTGAAGCACATCTCCTCCAAAGTTGAACACATCAACCTCATACTTGGTGAAATTATCCATAAGGCCTTGATGATGCTTTCTATGGAAAACTGTGAATTTTCGTCAAAGGGCGTGACCTTGGCGTGGCGGCCAACTTTGATGTTTCGCCATGATGACCAAAGTAGCTGTAACTTGACTCTACGTGGACATATCTTTCCAAAACTTCACACATATGATAACTGTCCAGCCCTGAAAACATCTATACAGAAATTTTGAATCAGCATCATAGCGCCACCTACTGGCGGCAGAAGGTTACTTTTTTCATTCTTTCATGTCCCTCTTCTACCAGGTTCCCCCGAACCACCTCAATTTTGCAAATACATACTCCCAAGACCTTGTTGATGGTCAAAGCAGAAGCCTTTGAGGTTTCGTCCAACGCTGTCACTGTGGCGCCACCTTATTCGCCATAAAACACGAGGTTGTTTTTGAGGGGCAAGGGACACTCGAAAACTCACGCAACTTGGCACACACATCAGACATCCCAAATTGTGTTGTCTGATGTGATTTTTGTGTTTTCATGTGCCAAGATGGCTCAACAGCGCCCCCTACTCATTTTCAACGTGTTTTGGGCTATAACTCCCAGACCATATGTCACACATTCAAAAACCTCATATCCACAGATTCCCTGAATAGTGCTGAATCACCTGGGCAGGGCCACTCCCATTTCTGCCTATCATGTTTTTCACAACATCGCAAAAACTGGACAACCTACTTTTTCGAACTCCTCCTTAGGGTTTTGTCCGTTCAGCGTGAAACTTGGCAAGTACAGTCTTCGGCTGGACCTGATCTAAAGTTATCAAAGGAATTTTGATTGGTCATAATATGCTCAAATTATTAATGAATAAATTTTTCTAGCTAGCTATAAAAAGGCGAACGGTGGCATATTTCGGTCAAAATAAATGCTAACAACACCAAATCTGAGATCCTTGCTTGATATGTGCCTGTGAGAGAATGAACCAAATTTAGCTAATTTTGGCCACTAGGGGGCGCTGCAAATATGGGAAATTTATATCTGGTAAATGGCTGCACCGATATTTATGAAATTTGGTGAGTATTATGCTGGGCCTGTCCTGACGCCATATCTTGAAGGTAGTCACGACTGGTAAAAGTGGGCGTGGCTTATTACAAGATAAAAAACAAACATTTATTTCAGCCCAAGTATTATGCTGAGGGCTGTGAAATTCACAGGGTATATAGAGAATAGCATACAGACCAACCATAGCAAAAATTGTGCGTCTTCTCCACTAGGTGGCGCTATAAGAGATACAAACGCATTTTGGCCTGTAACTTCCACATTTTAAATCACATCTTCATAAATTTTATATCCACGTGTTCCCTAAATAGTGTCGCATCTTCTGACATAGGCCACGCCCACTCCCACTGCAAATTTCTCTTTGTAATTTACTATACATCAAAAACCTACTTTTTCGAACTCCTCCTAGCGTTTAATCTCCATCTTCACAAAACTTTGCACATGCAATCTCCAGACTGGCCTGACCAAAAGTTATCAAAAGAATTTTGCTACTCCAAAAATTAGGCTAGCTAAAAATAAACAGTTTTTTTTCTGCTAGCTAAAAAACACATACCTTTGCATATTTTTGTCAAAGTAAAAGATATCAATGTCAAACTCAATTCACTTCTTTCAGACGTCATCCAGACGATCCTAGCCCAATTTGGCAGAAATTAGCCAATAGGGGGCGCTATAATCAGAGAAAAATCAAGTGACATAAAATTCATCGATTCGCATGAAATTTGGCGAGCATGATGTGGAGTCACTCCTGAGGCCAGCTGTAAAGCTTGGTGATGTTTGGTCACCGTGGCAACGCCTTATTCGCCATAAAACACGAAGTTGTTTTTGACGGGTAAGGGATGCTTGTAATGTCATGAAACTTGACACACATATGACAGAATCCAATATGCATTTTCTGATGTGATTTTTCGGCTCTGATATGCCAACATGGCTCAACAGCGCCCCCTACAAATTTTCTACGAAACAGCCCCCGAAGCTGGTTTGACCTACATCTATGAAACTTGGTACGCACATGTACCACTGAAAGACATATAAAAAAGCCTCTTGCAGCCATGTGCCAAACCCAACAGGAAGTCGGCCAATTTGAATTTGACGCCAGATTGGGCGATTCGCACTCCTCGTACTTTTTCTATCTCCTCCTACATGATTCATCGGATCGGCTTCAAATTTGGCGTGCATCAACTAGACCACTTGATCATCAAAAGTTATCATACGATTTTCCCTATGTTAAACGGTTTGGCTGTCAGGTGGCGGCGAAGTTTGACGTCTCGCCAAAAAAAACCCAAAAAACAAAAGTGCTATTACTTGGGCATGATAAGTCCGATCGGCACAAAACTTGCTGGGTATGATCGTAGTCCGGCCTTCATCACGCCAACATCAAAAAATTCCCCCGTTCTCAAAGCGCCCCCTGCTGGCGACAGGAAAAGCGATGTTTTAGACTTTGAGGTGCTACTCTCAGCACGTTCAGTATATCCAACTCAAAATTGGTCAGAAAGGCCTCAACACGTTGGTAATGCTACATGATGAAGATTTGTGACGTATCGCCGAACGGCGTTCCGCCCACAGGGCGGCCAAGTCAACGGTTCGCCAAAACGCAGTTAAGTGGCCTTAACTTCAGTGTCCTTGGTCATATCTGCCTGAAACTTCACATGTGTGTTAACAGTCCAGCCCTGAACATGTGATATGATGGGCGTGGCCAAATGGCTTGGCCACACCCACACGTTTCACTGACATGCATGAAAATTGGTACACATATGTATCACATCCAGACGCACAAAAAAGTCTCTTGGACCCGTTGGCCAAACCCAACAGGAAGTCGGCCATTTTGAATTTAATGGTCATTTTTGGCGTTTTCCACGTGTTGTATTTTAATGAACTCCACCTACAGGATGCATCAGAACACCTTCAAAATCATTGTGTGCCATCTAGACAAAGGTGTAATGAAAACTTATAAGCAGATTTTTGCATCGTGAAACGGTTTGGCCGTCAGGTGGCGGTGAAGTTTGATGTCTCGCCATAAAACATGAAATTAGTATAACTTTGGCATACATTGTCCATTCTTCACCAAACTTCACATGTTTGTTAACAGTCCAGACCTGAATGTATAGTATGAGTTTCATCAATAAGCGTGGCCGTATGGCTTGGCCACGCCCCTTAAAGTGCAGCGTCCCCCATAACAACTTTCACCGACGTGCACGAAAATCAGTATGCACATGTATCGTGTCCAGACGCACAAAAAAGCCTCTTGCACATATAGGCCACACCCGACAGGAAGTCGGCCATTTTGAAATTTACAGTCATTTTTGGCGTTTTCCACGTGTTGTATTTTAATGATCTCCTCCTCCAGAAATGAATCAATTAACTCCAAAACTGGTGTGTACCATCTACACAAGTGTGTGATCAAAACAGATTAAGAGAATTGCTCAGCATGGAACGGTGTGGCTGTGACATGGCGTCGACACTTGATGTCTCACCATGAAACACGATATTGCTATAACATGGGATCTAATGGTCGAATCTGCTCCAAACTTCACATGTATGATAATAGTCCTGGCATGAACACACCCACATGACGCTCAGGAGTCAGAGTCATAGCGCCACCCAGTGGAGACGGGAAGTCGCAACGCATTGGTTCCTACACTGTCCGAAGGAGGCGAACATTCAGCGCCTCGTCTGCCGGTCGACCTCTGGCGACACGGTGGCGGCCGCGCCAGGCCCCGAGTTGCGTGGGGTGCGAGGGCCCGCTCAACGCTGCTTGCAGCTTTAATTATTATTATTCTTCCGTTTCTTCAGAAATGTTTTCGCAAATTACCGTGAGATGGTACATCATAGAGACATGAAATTTTCACCAATAACTGGAAGTTGTGTGCAAATGGTGCTCATAATATAGAAATACCAATTGGCCAGATGGTGGCGCTATAACCAAGGTCAATGCGTTTTGGGCTATAACTCCCACACCATATGTCGCACATTAAAAACGTTATATCCACAGATTCCCTGGATAGTCCTGAATCACCTGGGCTAGGCCACGCCCATTTCCGCCTAGAAATTTTTTTCACAAAATCGCAAAAACTTGAAAACCTTCTTTTTCTATCTCCTCCTTGGGGTTCCATCCGATTAGCGTGAAACTTGGCACGTACAGTCTTCAGCTGGACCTGATCTAAAGTTATTCACAGAATTTTGTTTGGTCAAAAGATGCGCAAATTATTAATGAATAAATTTTTCTAGCTAGCTATAAAAACGCGAACTGTTACATATCTCGGTCAAAGTAAATGCTAACAACACCAAATCGGAGATGCTTGGTTGGCATGTGACTGTGAGGGTATGAGCCAAGTTTGGAGAATGTTGGCCACTAGGGGGCGCTGCAAATATTGGAAATTTGTATCTCTTAAATGGCTGCATCGATTTTTACCAAATTTGGTGGGTATGATGCTGGGTCACTCCTGAGGCCATATCTTGAAGTTCATCACGATTGGTCAAAGTGGGCGTTGCTTATTACAAGATAAAAAACAAACATTTATTTTAGCTCAAGTATTATGTTGAGAGCTATGAAATTCACAGAGTATATATAGAATAGGACACAGACCAACCATACCAAAAATTGTGTGTCTACTCCACTAGGTGGCGCTATAACGGGTGAAAACGCATTTTGGCCTGTAACTTCCACATTTTAAATCACATTTTCATAAACTTTATATCCACTTTCTCCCACAATAGAGTCGCATCTTCTGACATAGGTCACGCCCACTTCCACTGCATATTTCTCTTCTTAAGTCACTACATATCAAAAACCTACTTTTTCTATCTCCTCCTAGCGTTTAGGCTCCATCTGCACGAAACTTTGCACATACAATCTCCAAATGTGCCTGATGAAAAGATATCAAAAGAATTTTGCTACTCCAAAAAATGTGGTAGATATAAAGGAACAATTTTTTTCTGCTATCTAAAAAACACATACCGTTGCATATTTTTGTCAAAGTAAAAGCTATCGACGTCAAACTCAAGTCACTTGTTTTAGACGTCAACCAGAGGATCTGTGCCAAATTTGGCGGAATTTGGCCAATAGGGGGGGCTATAAACAGAGAAACATCAAGTGAAATGAAATTTCACAAAATCCGGCCATAAATCAATGAGGGTTTTTTTCAAACATCAACAAAATCAGAGTATCAAAGGTCTTGATCTTACCCACCTTTCAAAATTTAAATGGCTATGCTGGCTTGAACCCCGGAATTGCCGCTTGCGGCTATATTTATTATTATTATTTTTTTTTTTTTTTTCGCTTAATCGCATTTTTGGGGGCTTTAACATATTCAAAAAATCACCAAATTTGACGTGCACATTCGTCTAGGGGACATTTATGTATACGCAAAATCTCAACGATGCCAGTTGCAAAATAGCGAAATGGCGCCCCCTAGAATGGTTCAATCGGCTCCCACCGCCAGCCGGTTTGACCAAATTTCTCGAAATTCGGGGGGGGGTCGTGTATCATCCCAAGACGCACGAAAATGCGCGCTTGGACTTTTTTCTAAAACCAACAGGAAGCCGGCTATTTTGATTTGAATATTCCATTTTTTACCGATTTTGGCGATTTGCTAGTGTGCTCTCAGAGCTATCTCCTCCTAGACGGTTCATTGGATCGGCTTCAAATTTGCCATGCTGCAACTAGACCACATGATGATCAAAAGTTATTAAAAGATCTTTCCCTCGTTAAACGGTTTGGCCGTCAGGTGGCGGCGAAGTTTGATGTCTCAAAAAAAAAAACCCAGACTTGCTATTACTTGGGTGTGAAAGGTCCAATCGGCACAAAACTTGCTGGGTATGATCGTAGTCCCGCCCTGAACATGTCTACATCAAAAAATTCCCCTGTTCTCAAAGCGCCCCCTGCTGGCGACAGGAAAAGTGATTTTTTACACTTTGAGGTGCAGCTCTGAGCACGTTCAGCATATCCAACTCAAATTTGGTCAGAAAGGCCTCAACACATTGTTAATGCTACATGATGAAGATTGTGACGTATCGTCAAACGGCGTTGCGCCCAGAGGGCGGCGAAGTCGATGCTTCGCCAAAACGTAGGAAAGTGGCCTTAACTTCAGTGTCCTTGGGCATATCTGCCTGAAACTTCACATGTGTGTTAAGAGTCCAGCCCTGACAATGTCATGTGAATTTCGTTGATGGGCGTGGTCAAATGGCTTGGCCACGCCCTTTAAACATCAGCCCCTGCGGCACGTTTCACTGACATGCATGAAAATTGGTACACGTATGTATCACATCCAGACGCACAAAAAAGTCTCTTGGACCCATTGGCCAAACCCAACAGGAAGTCGGCCATTTTGAATTTAATGGTCATTTTTGGCGTTTTCCATGTGTTGTATTTTAATGAACTCCACCTACAGGATGCATCAGAACAACTTCAAAATCATTGTGTGCCATCTAGATAAAGGTGTAATCAAAACTTAGAAGCAGATTTTTGCATCGTGAAACGGTTTGGCCGTCAGGTGGCGGCGAATTTTGATGTCTCGCCATAAAACACGAAATTAGTATAACTTTGGCATACATTGTCCATTCTTCACCAAACTTCACATGTTTGTTAACAGTCCAGACCTGAATGTATAGTATGAGGTTCATCAATAAGCGTGGCCGTATGGCTTGGCCACGCCCCTTAAAGTGCAGCGTCCCCCATAACAACTTTCACAGACGTACACGAAAATCAGTATGCACATGTATCGTGTCCAGACGCACAAAAAAGCCTCTTGCACATGTAGGCCACACCCGACAGGAAGTCGGCCATTTTGAAATTTACAGTCATTTTTGGCGTTTTCCACCTGGCGTATTTTAATGATCTCCTCCTCCAGAAATGAATCAATTAACTCCAAAACTGGTGTGTACCATCTACACAAGTGTGTGATCAAAACATATTAAGAGAATTGCTCAGCATGGAACGGTGTGGCTGTGACATGGCGTCGACACTTGATGTCTCACCATGAAACACGATATTGCTATAACATGGGATCTAATGGTCGAATCTGCTCCAAACTTCACATGTATGATAATAGTCCTGGCATGAACACACCCACATGACGCTCAGGAGTCAGAGTCATAGCGCCACCCAGTGGAGACGGGAAGTCGCAACGCATTGGTTCCTACACTGTCCGAAGGAGGCGAACATTCAGCGCCTCGTCTGCCGGTCGACCTCTGGCGACACGGTGGCAGCCGCGCCAGGCCCCGAGTTGCGTGGGGTGCGAGGGCCCGCTCAACGCTGCTTGCAGCTTTAATTATTATTATTCTTCCGTTTCTTCAGAAATGTTTTCGCAAATTACCGTGAGATGGTACATCATAGAGACATGAAATTTTCACCAATAACTGGAAGTTGTGTGCAAATGGTGCTCATAATATAGAAATACCAATTGGCCAGATGGTGGCGCTATAACCAAGGTCAATGCGTTTTGGGCTATAACTCCCACACCATATGTCGCACATTAAAAACGTTATATCCACAGATTCCCTGGATAGTCCTGAATCACCTGGGCTAGGCCACGCCCATTTCCGCCTAGAAATTTTTTTCACAAAATCGCAAAAACTTGAAAACCTTCTTTTTCTATCTCCTCCTTGGGGTTCCATCCGATTAGCGTGAAACTTGGCACGTACAGTCTTCAGCTGGACCTGATCTAAAGTTATTCACAGAATTTTGTTTGGTCAAAAGATGCGCAAATTATTAATGAATAAATTTTTCTAGCTAGCTATAAAAACGCGAACTGTTACATATCTCGGTCAAAGTAAATGCTAACAACACCAAATCGGAGATGCTTGGTTGGCATGTGACTGTGAGGGTATGAGCCAAGTTTGGAGAATGTTGGCCACTAGGGGGCGCTGCAAATATTGGAAATTTGTATCTCTTAAATGGCTGCATCGATTTTTACCAAATTTGGTGGGTATGATGCTGGGTCACTCCTGAGGCCATATCTTGAAGTTCATCACGATTGGTCAAAGTGGGCGTTGCTTATTACAAGATAAAAAACAAACATTTATTTTAGCTCAAGTATTATGTTGAGAGCTATGAAATTCACAGAGTATATATAGAATAGGACACAGACCAACCATACCAAAAATTGTGTGTCTACTCCACTAGGTGGCGCTATAACGGGTGAAAACGCATTTTGGCCTGTAACTTCCACATTTTAAATCACATTTTCATAAACTTTATATCCACTTTCTCCCACAATAGAGTCGCATCTTCTGACATAGGTCACGCCCACTTCCACTGCATATTTCTCTTCTTAAGTCACTACATATCAAAAACCTACTTTTTCTATCTCCTCCTAGCGTTTAGGCTCCATCTGCACGAAACTTTGCACATACAATCTCCAAATGTGCCTGATGAAAAGATATCAAAAGAATTTTGCTACTCCAAAAAATGTGGTAGATATAAAGGAACAATTTTTTTCTGCTATCTAAAAAACACATACCGTTGCATATTTTTGTCAAAGTAAAAGCTATCGACGTCAAACTCAAGTCACTTGTTTTAGACGTCAACCAGAGGATCTGTGCCAAATTTGGCGGAATTTGGCCAATAGGGGGGGCTATAAACAGAGAAACATCAAGTGAAATGAAATTTCACAAAATCCGGCCATAAATCAATGAGGGTTTTTTTCAAACATCAACAAAATCAGAGTATCAAAGGTCTTGATCTTACCCACCTTTCAAAATTTAAATGGCTATGCTGGCTTGAACCCCGGAATTGCCGCTTGCGGCTATATTTATTATTATTATTTTTTTTTTTTTTTTTTCGCTTAATCGCATTTTTGGGGGCTTTAACATATTCAAAAAATCACCAAATTTGACGTGCACATTCGTCTAGGGGACATTTATGTATACGCAAAATCTCAACGATGCCAGTTGCAAAATAGCGAAATGGCGCCCCCTAGAATGGTTCAATCGGCTCCCACCGCCAGCCGGTTTGACCAAATTTCTCGAAATTCGGGGGGGGTCGTGTATCATCCCAAGACGCACGAAAATGCGCGCTTGGACTTTTTTCTAAAACCAACAGGAAGCCGGCTATTTTGATTTGAATATTCCATTTTTTACCGATTTTGGCGATTTGCTAGTGTGCTCTCAGAGCTATCTCCTCCTAGACGGTTCATTGGATCGGCTTCAAATTTGCCATGCTGCAACTAGACCACATGATGATCAAAAGTTATTAAAAGATCTTTCCCTCGTTAAACGGTTTGGCCGTCAGGTGGCGGCGAAGTTTGATGTCTCAAAAAAAAAAACCCAGACTTGCTATTACTTGGGTGTGAAAGGTCCAATCGGCACAAAACTTGCTGGGTATGATCGTAGTCCCACCCTGAACATGTCTACATCAAAAAATTCCCCTGTTCTCAAAGCGCCCCCTGCTGGCGACAGGAAAAGTGATTTTTTACACTTTGAGGTGCAGCTCTGAGCACGTTCAGCATATCCAACTCAAATTTGGTCAGAAAGGCCTCAACACATTGTTAATGCTACATGATGAAGATTGTGACGTATCGTCAAACGGCGTTGCGCCCAGAGGGCGGCGAAGTCGATGCTTCGCCAAAACGTAGGAAAGTGGCCTTAACTTCAGTGTCCTTGGGCATATCTGCCTGAAACTTCACATGTGTGTTAAGAGTCCAGCCCTGACAATGTCATGTGAATTTCGTTGATGGGCGTGGTCAAATGGCTTGGCCACGCCCTTTAAACATCAGCCCCTGCGGCACGTTTCACTGACATGCATGAAAATTGGTACACGTATGTATCACATCCAGACGCACAAAAAAGTCTCTTGGACCCATTGGCCAAACCCAACAGGAAGTCGGCCATTTTGAATTTAATGGTCATTTTTGGCGTTTTCCATGTGTTGTATTTTAATGAACTCCACCTACAGGATGCATCAGAACAACTTCAAAATCATTGTGTGCCATCTAGATAAAGGTGTAATCAAAACTTAGAAGCAGATTTTTGCATCGTGAAACGGTTTGGCCGTCAGGTGGCGGCGAATTTTGATGTCTCGCCATAAAACACGAAATTAGTATAACTTTGGCATACATTGTCCATTCTTCACCAAACTTCACATGTTTGTTAACAGTCCAGACCTGAATGTATAGTATGAGGTTCATCAATAAGCGTGGCCGTATGGCTTGGCCACGCCCCTTAAAGTGCAGCGTCCCCCATAACAACTTTCACAGACGTACACGAAAATCAGTATGCACATGTATCGTGTCCAGACGCACAAAAAAGCCTCTTGCACATGTAGGCCACACCCGACAGGAAGTCGGCCATTTTGAAATTTACAGTCATTTTTGGCGTTTTCCACCTGGCGTATTTTAATGATCTCCTCCTCCAGAAATGAATCAATTAACTCCAAAACTGGTGTGTACCATCTACACAAGTGTGTGATCAAAACATATTAAGAGAATTGCTCAGCATGGAACGGTGTGGCTGTGACATGGCGTCGACACTTGATGTCTCACCATGAAACACGATATTGCTATAACATGGGATCTAATGGTCGAATCTGCTCCAAACTTCACATGTATGATAATAGTCCTGGCATGAACACACCCACATGACGCTCAGGAGTCAGAGTCATAGCGCCACCCAGTGGAGACGGGAAGTCGCAACGCATTGGTTCCTACACTGTCCGAAGGAGGCGAACATTCAGCGCCTCGTCTGCCGGTCGACCTCTGGCGACACGGTGGCAGCCGCGCCAGGCCCCGAGTTGCGTGGGGTGCGAGGGCCCGTTCAACGCTGCTTGCAGCTTTAATTAGGGGTTCAAGCCCGAAGGGCTGAAACCCTATTGTTTTCCTATTGTTTTATTAGGGGTTCAAGCCCGAAGGGCTAAAACCCTATTGTTTTCCTACTGTTTTATTATTATTATTCTTCTTCTTCTTCCTCTTCTTGTTCTTCAGAAATGTTTTCTCAAATTCCCGTGTGATGGTACATCATAGAGACATGAAATTTTCTCCAATAACTGGAAGTTGTGTGCAAATGGTGCTCATAATATAGAAATACCAATTGGCCAGATGGTGGCGCTATAACCAAGGTCAATGCGTTTTGGGCTATAACTCCCACACCATATGTCGCACATTCAAAAACGTTATATCCACAGATTCCCTGGATAGTCCTGAATCATCTGGGCTAGGCCACGCCCATTTCCGCCTAGAATTTTTTTTCACAAAATCGCAAAAACTTGAAAACCTTCTTTTTCTATCTCCTCCTTGGGGTTCCATCCGATTATCGTGAAACTTGGCACGTACAGTCTTCAGCGGGACCTGATCTAAAGTTATTCACAGAATTTTGTTTGGTCAAAAGATGCGCAAATTATTAATGAATACATTTTTCTAGCTAGCTATAAAAACGCGAACTGTTGCATATCTCTGTCAAAGTAAATGCTAACAACACCAAATCGGAGATCCTCTGTTGGCATGTGACTGTGACGGTATGAGCCAAATTTGGCGAATGTTGGCCACTAGGGGGCGCTGCAAATATGGGAAATTTATATCTCTTAAATGGCTGCACCGATTTCTACCAAATTTGGTGGGTATGATGCTGGGTCACTCCTGAGGCCATATCTTGAAGTTCATCACGACTGGTCAAAGTGGGCGTGGCTTATTACAAGATAAAATACTAACATTTATTTTAGCTCAAGTATTATGCTGAGGGCTATGAAATTCACAGGGTATATATAGAATAGGACACAGACCACCCATAGCAAAAATTGTGTGTCTACTCCACTAGGTGGCGCTATACCGAGTGAAAATGCATTTTAGCCTGTAACTTCCACATTTTAAATCACATTTTCATAAACTTTATATCCACGTATTCCCTAAATAGAGTCTCATCTTTTGACATAGGCCACGCCCACTTCCACTGCATATTTCTCTTTGTAAGTCACTACACATCAAAAACCTACTTTTTCTATCTCCTCCTAGCGTTTGAGCTCCATCTGCACGAAACTTTCCACATACAATCTCGACATGGGCCTGATCAAAACTTATCAAAAGAATTTCGCTAATCCAAAAAATATGGTAGATACAAAGGAACAATTTTTTTCTTCTAGCTAAAAAACACATGCCGCTGCATATTTTTGTCAACGTAAAAGCTATCGACGTCAAACTCAAGTCACTTGTTTTAGACGTCAACCAGAGGATCTGTGCCAAATTTGGCGGAAATTGGCCAATAGGGGGCGCTATAAACAGAGAAACACCAAGTGAAATGAAATTTCACAAAATCCGGCCATAAATCAATGACGGTTTTTTCAAACATCAACAAACTCAGTGTATCAAAGGTCTTGATCTTACCCACCTTTCAAAATTTAAATGGCTATGCTGGCTTGAACCCCGGAATTGCCGCTTGCGGCTATATTTAGGGCCCGAGCACGTCCGTGCGAGGACCCTATTGAAATTGCAGGAATTATTAGGGCCCGAGCACCAAGCGATGCGAGGACCCTATTGAAATTGCAGGAATTATTATTATTATTATTACGACAAAAGTAAATCGCTTATTTGGAGGCCTGAACATATTCCAAAACACGCCAATTTTGGCATGCGCATCAGTCGCGGTGTAAATTTAGGTATTTTAGGGTTCGTGGAGGTGGGCGGGTCAAAATGGCTAGGCCCCGCCCCTTAAAGAGCACCCTACTCGGCAGGTTTCACGGATCTGCACGAAAATCGGTACGCATGTAGATCATGCTGAGACGCACAAAAAAGGTCAGGGACACATAGGCTAAACCCAACAGGAAGTGAGATATTTGGCGTTGAACGGCCATTTTTGGCGTTTTCCACGTGTTGTATTTTAACGAACTCCTCCTACAGGAATAATCAGAACGGCTTCAAAATTGCTGTGCACCAACTAGACTAGTTTGTGATCAAAAGTTATTAACGGATTACGTAAACTCCAAACAACCTGACCTGGGCGTGGCGGCGAAGTTTGATGTCTCGCCATGAAAAATGAGATTGCTATAACTTTGGCATTAATAGTCCGAACGGTACCAAACTCCCCAGGATTCATAATAGTCCCGCCCTGAAGACGTCTACATGCAGAAATATTGAAATTTGCATAGCGCCCCCTGCTGGTGACAGAAAAAGCGATGTTTTAGACTTTGAGGTCCAGCTCTGAGCACGTTCAGCAAATCCAGCTCAAATTTGGTCAGAAAGGCCTCAACATGTTGGTAATGCTCCATGATGAAGAATTTTGACTGTCGTCAAACGGCGTTCCATCCGGAGGGCGGCGAAGTCGACCCATCGCCGAAATGCATAAAAATGGCCTTAACTTTGGTGTTTTTGATGATATCCACCTGAAACTTCATATGTGTGTCAACAGTCCAGCCCTGAATATGTGATATGAATTTCGTCAATGGGCGTGGCCATATGGCTTGGCCACGCCCATTCATATGAATTACTTCCATAGGACGTCTCACCGATATGCACAAAAATTGGTACACATCTCCATCACCCCCAGACAAACAAAAAAGTCTCTTGGACCTCTAGGCTAAATTCAACAGGAAGTCGGCCATTTTGAATGTCATGGTCATTTTTGGTGTCGCGCACGCATCGTATTTTAATGAACTCCTCCTACAGAATTCATCAGAACGGCTTCAAAATTACCGATTACCATCTAGAACACTTCCTGATCAAAAGTTATTAAAAGGTCTCGCAGAATCTAAAGGGCACGCCAGTTGTGGGAGGTTGAATTTTGACGTCTCGCCATGAAACAGGAAGTGGCAATAACTTCACTGTACTTGGTCAGATCTGTGTGAAACGTCACAGGTATATTGACAGTCCAACCCAGAACATATGTTATGAATTTCGTTAATAGGCGTGGCTAAATGGATTGGCCACGCCCATTCACACAAATAACCACCATAGGACGTCTCACTGATATGCACGAAACTTGGTAGACACATGTATAACATCCACACGCACAAAAAAGCCTCTTGCACGGATAGGCCACACCCAACAGGAAGTCGGCCATTTTGAAATTTACAGTCATTTTTGGCGTTTTCCACGTGTTGTATTTTAATGATCTCCTCCTCCAGAAATGAATCAATTAACTCCAAAACTGGTGTGTACCATCTACACAAGTGTGTGATCAAAACATATTAAGAGAATTGCTTAGCATGGAACGGTGTGGCTGTGACATGGCGTCGACACTTGATGTCTCACCATGAAACACGATATTGCTATAACATGGGATCTAATGGTCGAATCTGCTCCAAACTTCACATGTATGATAATAGTCCTGGCATGAACACACCCACATGACGCTCAGGAGTCAGAGTCATAGCGCCACCCAGTGGAGATGGGAAGTTGCAAAGCATTGGTTCCTACACTGTCCGAAGGAGGCAAACATTCAGCGCCTCGTCTGCCGGTCGACCTCTGGCGACACGGTGGCGGCCGCGCCAGGCCCCGAGTTGCGTGGGGTGCGAGGGCCCGTTCAACGCTGCTTGCAGCTTTAATTAGGGCCCGAGCACGAACCGTGCGAGAGCCCTATTGAAATCATAAAAATTATTCTTATTATTTTTCTTTTAAACCTTTGATCGCATTTTTGAGGGCCTGAACATGCCCAAAAAGTCAGGAAAATTTGCACACTCGTCACGTCTGGTGAAAATTTCGATATTTTATGGTCGTTACAAAGGGGCGTGGCAAAATGGCTCAATGGCGCCCCCTAACAGTTTTCAAAATCGAAGCCCCCTGCTTTAACTTTGCCCTAGGCGTATGAAATTTGGTACACATATGTATCATCCCGGGACGCACAAAAAAGCCTCTTGGAGCGACACCCTAAACCAAACAGGAAGTCGGCCATTTTGAATTGTTTTTTCAAAATAAGGTCATTTTTGGCCATTTCCACACGTTGTACTTGAGCGAACTCCTCCTACAGATTTTATCGGATTGACTTAAAAATTTACCTGTGCGTGCTCGACTACAGTGGGATCAAAAGTTATTAAAAGATCTTCGTCACGTCGAAGGGCGCGGTCGCTGCGGAAGGGTCAATTTGGATATCTCGCCAAAAAACACGAAATTATACTACAACTACTACAACTTTGGTGTAGATGATCCTATCTGCACCAAACTTCACATGATGGATAATAGTCCCGCCCTGAACACGTCTACATCAAAAAATTCAGTAATTGTCATAGCGCCCCCTGCTGGCAACAGGAAATACCATGTTTTACACTTTGAGGTGCTGCTCTGACCACATTTACCATATTCAACTCAAATTTGGTCAGAAAGGCCTTAACATGTTGGCCATGCTATATTGTGAAGATCATAATGTCTCGTCAAACGGTTTCGCCGTGACGGAGTGGCGAAGGTTGACGTTTCGCCGAAACCCATGAAGTGGCTCTAACTTTGGTGTACTTGGTCGGATCTGCCTGAAACTTCACATGTACGTCACTGGTCTCGCCCTGAGCATATGATATTAATTTCATAAGGGGCGTGGCTAAATGACATGGCCACGCCCTTTAAACACCAGCCCCCGTAGCACGTTTCACCGACATGCATGAAAATTGGTACACATATGTATCACATCCAGTTGCACAAAAAAGTCTCTTGGACCCATTGGCCAAACCTAACAGGAAGTCGGCCATTTTGAATTTAATGGTCATTTTTGGCGTTTTCCACGTGTTGTATTTTAATGAACTCCACCTACAGGATGCATCAGAACAACTTCAAAATCATTGTGTGCCATCTAGACAAAGGTGTAATCAAAACTTATAAGCAGATTTTTGCATCGTGAAACGGTTTGGCTGTCAGGTGGCGGCGAAGTTTGATTTCTCGCCATAAAACACGAAATTAGTATAACTTTGGCATACATTGTCCATTCTTCACCAAACTTCACATGTTTGTTAACAGTCCAGACCTGAATGTATAGTATGACTTTCATCAATAAGCGTGGCCGTATGGCTTGGCCACGCCCCTTAAAGTGCAGCGTCCCCCATAACAACTTTCACAGACGTACACGAAAATCAGTATGCACATGTATCGTGTCCAGACGCACAAAAAAGCCTCTTGCACGTATAAGCCACACCCGACAGGAAGTCGGCCATTTTGAAATTTACAGTCATTTTTGGCGTTTTCCACGTGTTGTATTTTAATGATCTCCTCCTCCAGAAATGAATCAATTAACTCCAAAACTGGTGTGTACCATCTACACAAGTGTGTGATCAAAACATATTAAGAGAATTGCTCAGCATGGAACGGTGTGGCTGTGACATGGCGTCGACACTTGATGTCTCACCATGAAACACGATATTGCTATAACATGGGATCTAATGGTCGAATCTGCTCCAAACTTCACATGTATGATAATAGTCCTGGCATGAACACACCCACATGACGCTCAGGAGTCAGAGTCATAGCGCCACCCAGTGGAGACGGGAAGTCGCAACGCATTGGTTCCTACACTGTCCGAAGGAGGCGAACATTCAGCGCCTCGTCTGCCGGTCGACCTCTGGCGAGACGGTGGCGGCCGCGCCAGGCCCCGAGTTGCGTGGGGTGCGAGGGCCCGTTCAACGCTGCTTGCAGCTTGAATTATTATTTTTTTCCGCATAATGAATCGCGTTTTTTGGGGCTTGATCATATTCGAAAACTCACCAAATTTGTCGTTCATATTCGTTTGGTGAAAATTTATGTGTACGCAAAATCTCAACGATGCCAGTTGCAAAATGGCGAAATGGCGCCCCCTAGAAAATTTCAATCGGTTCCCACCGGCAGCCCGTTTGACCAAATTCCCCAAAATTCGGGGGGTTGTGTATCATCCCAAGACACACGAAAATGCGCACTTGGACTTTTTTCTAAAACCAACAGGAAGCCAGCTATTTTGATTTGAATATTCATTTTTTTACAGATTTTGGCGATTTGCTAGTGTTCTCTCAGAGCTATCTCCTCCTACACGGTTCATCGGATCAGCTTCAAATTTGGCGTGGTGCAACTAGACCACTTGATGATCAAAAGTTATTAAAAGATTTTTCCATCGTTAAACGGTTTGGCCGTCAGGTGGCAGCGAAGTTTGACATCTCGCCAAAAATACCCCCAAAAAACAAAAGTGCTATTACTTGGGTATGATAGGTCCGATCGGCACAAAACTTGCTGGGTATGATTGTAGTCCTGCCTTCAACACGCCAACATCAAAAAATTCCCTCGTTTTCAAAGCGCCCCCTGCTGGCGACAGGAAAAGTGATGTTTTACACTTTGAGGTGCAGCTCTGAGCACGTTCAGCATTTCCAACTCAAATTTGGTCAGAAAGGCCTCAACACGTTGGTAATGCTACATGATGAAGATTGTGACGTATCGTCAAACGGCGTTGCGCCCAGAGGGCGGCGAAGTCGACGGTTCACCAAAACGCAGGAAAGTGGCCTTAACTTCAGTGTCCTTGGTCATATCTGCCTGAAACTTCACATGTGTGTTAACAGTCCAGCCCTGAACATGTGATATGAATTTCGTTGATGGGCGTGGCCACACGACGTGGCCACGCCCCTTAAACAGCAGCCCCTGCGGCACGTTTCACCGACATGCATGAAAATTGGTACACATATGTATCCCACCCAGACGTACAAAAAAGTCTCTAGGAGCCATAGGCCAAACCCAACAGGAAGTCGGCCATTTTGAATTTAGCGGCCATTTTTGGCGTTTTCCACGTTTTGTATTTTAACGAACTCCTCCTACAGGATTAATCAGAACGGCTTCAAAATCGCTGTGTATCATCTACACTACTTTGTGATCAAAAGTTATTAAAAAATCAGTTGCCCGTTGAGGGGGGAATCGGCTTTTTGGCGGCGAAGTTTGACGTCTCGCCATGAAAAACAAAATTGCTATAACTTTGGGGTAAATGGTCCGATCTGCACCAAACTTTACAGGATATATAATAGTCCCGCCCTGAACACGTCTGCATGCAGAAATTTTGTATTTGTCATAGCGCCCCCTGCTGGAAACAGAAAATGCCATGTTTTAGACTTTGAGGTGCAGCTCTGAGCCCCTTCAGCATATCCAACTCAAATTTGGTCAGAGAGGCCTCAAGACCGTGGTAATACTACATTATGAAGATTGTGACGTATCGTCCAACGGCGTTGCGCCCAGAGCGCGGCAAAATCGATGCTTCGCCAAAATGCATAAAAGTGGCCTTAACTTCAGGGTCATTGGTCATATCTGCCTGAAACTTCATATGTGTGTTAATGGTCCAGGCCTGAACATGTGATATGAGTTTCGTTGATGGGCGTGGCTAAATGGCTTGACCACGCCCTTTAAACATCAGCCCCTGCCGCATGTTTCATCGACATGCACGAAAATTGGCAAACACATGTATGACACCCAGACACACAAAAAAGTCTCTTGGACCCATTGGCCACACCCAACAGGAAGTTGGCTACTTTGAATTTCATGGTGATTTTTGGCAGTTTGCACGTTTTGTATTTTAACGAACTCCTCCTACAGTATTAATCAGAACAACTTGAAAATCACTGTGTGTGATCTAGACAAAGTTGTGATCAAAACTTATTAAAAGATTTTTCCATAGACAAACGGTTTGGCCGTCAGGTGGCGGCGAAGTTTGAGGTTTCGCCAAAAAACAGAAATTCGCATTAACTTTAGTGTACTTGGTCCAATCTGACTGAAATTTAACACGTTTGTTAACAGTCCAGGCCTGAACATATGGTATGAGTTTCATCGATGAGGGTGGCCGTATGGCTTGGCCACGCCCCTTGAAGTGCAGCATCCCCCATAGCAAGTTTTGCCGACACGCACAAAAATCGATATGCACATGTATTATCCCTAGAGGCGCAAAAAAGCCTCCTTAACGCATAGGCCAAACCCAACAGGAAGTCCGCCATTTTGAATTTACTTGTGCCACTTTTGTGCATTTTTGGCAATTTCCAGAAGACGTAAATGAACGAACTTGTCCTAGAGTTTTTATCCAATCCTCTTCAAACTTGGTCTGTCCCACCCCAAGATCTTGAAGACGAAAAGTTATCACAGCCTTGAGGTTTCGTAAAACGCTGTCACCGTGGCTCCGCCTTCTACGCCATAAAACACGAACTTGTAACTACTACTACAGATTTTATCCCATCGACTTCAAACTTGGTCTGTCCCACCTCCAGACATTGAGGAAGAAAAGCTATCAACAGCTGGACTTGTCACACCATGTGACTGTGGCAGGGCCTCAAACTTTGAGGTCTCGCCACAAAACAGGAAGTAGTGTATAACTCCAGCAGACATGGTCCAATATTCCCCAAACTTCCATTGATTGATGACAGTTTTGTGCCGAAGAGATCTCCATGTCAATAATGTGTGAAAAATGTAGCTCCCCCTACTGGTAACAGAAAGTGACATCTTTTATATTTTGAAGTATACCTCCCACAACTTGGCCAGATCCACCTCAATCTTGGTCAGTCTATCCATCACATGTGGAAGATGTTTTAATGTGAGCACTGTAAGTTGTCGTCAGAGGGCGTGGCCATGACATGACGGCAAACTTTGATGTTTCGCCATGATAACAAAACTTGTGTATCTTGACTCTACGTGGACATATCTTTCCAAAACTTCACACATATGATAAAAGTCCAGCCCTGAAAACATCTACAGAAACATTTTTAGTCAGCATCATATCGCCACAGACTGGTGGCAGAAAGATATTGCTTTCATTCTTTCATGTCTCTCTTCTACCAAGTTAACCGCAACCACCTCAATTTTGCTGAGACATAATCCAAAGACCTTGATAATGATCACATTAGAAGCTTTTGAGGTTTCGTCAAACGCTGTCACTGTGGCAATGCCTCATTCACCATCAAACACGAAATTGTTTTTGAGGGGTAAGGGATGCTTGTAAAGGCATGAAACTCGGCACACATATGATAGGACCCGATATGTGTTGTCTGATGAGATTTTTGTGCTTTCATTTGCCAACATGGCTCAACAGCGCCCCCTATAAATTTTCAATGAAGCAGCCCCCGAAGCTGGTTTGACCTACATGTATGAAACTTGGTAGGCACATGCAACACTGAAAGACATACAAAAAAGCCTCCTGCAGCCATGTGCCAAACCCAACAGAACGTCCGCCATTTTGAATTTACTTGTAACTGCTTCTCAACTTCACCATACATGTTCCAATCGTCCCCAAATTTCACAGGATTGATGAAAGTCCTGCACTGAACACATCAATATGCCAATACTTGTTTGTTAGTACAGCGCCACCTACTGGCAAAATTACATGTCTTCGTATGATTTGAGGGATATGACATGTAACTACTGCGTCCGGGGTCTGCCTTTGACAGGAATGAACGACGGCATCAGCTGGTGTCCTACCAGCACCCTCGAGTTACGTGAAGGTGCGAGGGCTCGTTCAATGCTGCTTGCAGCTTTAATTAGGGGCCCGAGCACCACGCGGTGCGAGGACCCTATTGAAATGCAAGGAATTATTATTATTAGGGCCCGAGCACGTCCGTGCGAGGACCCTATTGAAATTGCAGGAATTATTATTATTACGACAAAAGTAAATCGCTTATTTGGAGGCCTGAACATATTCCAAAACACGCCAATTTTGGCATGCGCATCAGTCGTGGTGTAAATTTAGGTATTTTAGGGTTCGTGGAGGTGGGCGGGTCAAAATGGCTAGGCCACGCCCCTTAAAGAGCACCCTACTCGGCAGGTTTCACGGATCTGCACGAAAATCGGTACGCATGTAGATCATGCTGAGACGCACAAAAAAGGTCACAGGGACACATAGGCTAAACCCAACAGGAAGTGAGATATTGGGCGTTGAACGGCCATTTTTGGCGTTTTCCACGTGTTGTATTTTAACGAACTCCTCCTACAGGAATAATCAGAACGGCTTCAAAATTGCTGTGCACCAACTAGACTAGTTTGTGATCAAAAGTTATTAACGGATTACGTAAACTCCAAACAACCTGACCTGGGCATGACGGCGAAGTTTGATGTCTCGCCATGAAAAACGAGATTGCTATAACTTTGGCATTAATAGTCCGAACGGTACCAAACTCCCCAGGATTCATAATAGTCCCGCCCTGAAGACGTCTACATGCAGAAATATTGAAATTTGCATAGCGCCCCCTGCTGGTGACAGAAAAAGCGATGTTTTAGACTTTGAGGTCCAGCTCTGAGCACGTTCAGCAAATCCAGCTCAAATTTGGTCAGAAAGGCCTCAACATGTTGGTAATGCTCCATGATGAAGAATTTTGACTGTCGTCAAACGGCGTTCCATCCGGAGGGCGGCGAAGTCGACCCATCGCCAAAATGCATAAAAATGGCCTTAACTTTGGTGTTTTTGATGATATCCACCTGAAACTTCATATGTGTGTCAACAGTCCAGCCCTGAATATGTGATATGAATTTCGTCAATGGGCGTGGCCATATGGCTTGGCCACGCCCATTCATATGAATTACTTCCATAGGACGTCTCACCGATATGCACAAAAATTGGTACACATCTCCATCACCCCCAGACAAACAAAAAAGTCTCTTGGACCTCTAGGCTAAATTCAACAGGAAGTCGGCCATTTTGAATGTCATGGTCAGTTTTGGTGTCGCGCACGCATCGTATTTTAACGAACTCCTCCTACAGAATTCATCAGAACGGCTTCAAAATTACCGATTACCATCTAGAACACTTCCTGATCAAAAGTTATTAAAAGGTCTCGCAGAATCTAAAGGGCACGCCAGTTGTGGGAGGTTGAATTTTGACGTCTCGCCATGAAACAGGAAGTGGCAATAACTTCACTGTACTTGGTCAGATCTGTGTGAAACTTCACAGGTATATTGACAGTCCAACCCAAAACATGTGATATGAATTTCGTTGATGGGCGTAGCCAAATGGCTTGGCCACACCCTTTAAACATCAGCCCCTACGGCACGTTTCACCGACATGCATGAAAATTGGTACACATATGTATCACATCCAGACGCACAAAAAAGCCTCTTGGACCCATTGGCTACACCCAACAGGAAGTCAGCCATTTTGAATTTGACGCCAGATTGGGCGATTCGCACTCCTCATACTTTTTCTATCTCCTCCTACATGATTCATCGGATCGGCCTCAAATTTGGCGTGCATCAACTAGACCACTTGATGATCAAAAGTTATCATACGATTTTCCCTATGTTAAACGGTTTGGCTGTCAGGTGGCGGCGAAGTTTGACGTCTCGCCAAAAAAAACCCAAAAAACAAAAGTGCTGTTACTTGGGCATGATAAGTCCGATCGGCACAAAACTTGCTGGTTATGATCGTAGTCCGGCCTTCATCACGCCAACATCAAAAAATTCCCCCGTTCTCAAAGCGCCCCCTGCTGGCGACAGGAAAAGCGATGTTTTAGACTTTGAGGTGCTACTCTCAGCACCTTCAGTATATCCAACTCAAAATTGGTCAGAAAGGCCTCAACACGTTGGTGATGCTACATGATGAAGATTTGTGACGTATCGCCGAACGGCGTTCCGCCCACAGGGCGGCGAAGTCAACGGTTCGCCAAAACGCAGTTAAGTGGCCTTAACTTAAGTGTCCTTGGTCATATCTGCCTGAAACTTTACATGTGTGTTAACAGTCCAGTCCTGAACATGTGATATGAATTTCGTTGATGGGCGTGGCCAAATGGCTTGGCCACACCCTTTAAACATCAGCCCCTGCGGCACGTTTCACTGACATGCATGAAAATGGTACACATATGTATCACATCCAGACGCACAAAAAAGTCTCTTGGACCCATTGGCCAAACCCAACAGGAAGTCCTCCATTTTGAATTTAATGGTCATTTTTGGCGTTTTCCACGTGTTGTATTGTAATGAACTCCACCTACAGGATGCATCAGAACAACTTCAAAATCATTGTGTGCCATCTAGACAAAGGTGTAATCAAAACTTAGCAGCAGATTTTTGCATCGTGAAACGGTTTGGCCGTCAGGTGGCGGCGAAGTTTGATTTCTCGCCATAAAACACGAAATTAGTATAACTTTGGCATACATTGTCCATTCTTCACCAAACTTCACATGTTTTTTAACAGTCCAGACCTGAATGTATAGTATGAGTTTCATCAATAAGCGTGGCCGTATGGCTTGGCCACGCCCCTTAAAGTGCAGCGTCCCCCATAACAACTTTCATCGACGTGCACGAAAATCAGTATGCACATGTATCATGTCCAGACGCACAAAAAAGCCTCTTGCACATATAGGCCACACCCGACAGGAAGTCGGCCATTTTTAAAATTTACAGTCATTTTTGGCGTTTTCCACGTGTTGTATTTTAATGATCTCCTCCTCCAGAAATGAATCAATTAACTCCAAAACTGGTGTGTACCATCTACACAAGTGTGTGATCAAAACATATTAAGAGAATTGCTCAGCATGGAACGGTGTGGCTGTGACATGGCGTCGACACTTGATGTCTCACCATGAAACACGATATTGCTATAACATGGGATCTAATGGTCGAATCTGCTCCAAACTTCACATGTATGATAATAGTCCTGGCATGAACACACCCACATGACGCTCAGGAGTCAGAGTCATAGCGCCACCCAGTGGAGACGGGAAGTCGCAACGCATTGGTTGCTACACTGTCCGAAGGAGGCGAACATTCAGCGCCTCGTCTGCCGGTCGACCTCTGGCGACACGGTGGCGGCCGCGCCAGGCCCCGAGTTGCGTGGGGTGTGAGGGCCCGTTCAACGCTGCTTGCAGCTTTAATTATTCTTGTCGTTCTTAACTAAACTAAATTGCCTTTTTGGGGGCCTTAACATATTCGAAAACTCATGAAATTTTGCAGACTCATCAGAAGTGCTGAAACGGGTCAAGTTTTTGTGTTTCATGATAATGTGCCAAGTAATGGCTCGGTAGCGCCCCCTAAACACTTTCTACGGAACAGCCCCTGAAGGTAGTTCAACCTACGTCTATAAAACTTGGGAGGCATATGTAACACACCAAGACGTACAAAAAAGTCTCTTGGGCCCATGCCCTAAACCCAACAGGAAGTTGGCCATTTTGAATTGAATGTGCAATTTTTATGCATTTTTGGCCATTTGCAGGGGTCGTAAATGGACGATCTCCTCCTAGAGATTTTGTTCCATCGACTTCAAACTTGGTCTGTCCCACCTACATAAGTTGAAGACCAAAAGTTATCAAAAAAATTGACTTTTCGTCACACCGTGTGACTGTGCCGGGGCCTCAAACTTCGCTACAAACAGGAAGTAGTATTATTACGCAGGAAGTAGTTTATAACTCCAGCATACATGGTCCAATCTTCCCCAAACTTCACAGGATTGATGACAGTCCCGCTCTGAAGAGATCTACATGTCAATAATTTGTGATTAATATAGCGCCCCCTAATGGTAGTAGAAAATGCCATCTTTTACACTTTGAAGCATAACTCCTCCAAAGTTGACCACATCAACCTCAAACTTGGGGAAATTATCCATGAGGCCTGGATGATGCTTTCTGTGGAAATCTGTGAGTTTTCGTCAAAGGGCGTGACCATGCCGTGGCGGCGAACTTTGATGTTTCGCCATGATAACGAAAGTTGTATAGCTTGACTCTACGTGGACATATCTTTCCAAAACTTCACACATATGATAAAAGTCCAGCCCTGAAAACATCTACAGAGAAATTTTTAATCAGCCTCATAGCGCCACCTAGTGGCATCTGTAAGTTACTGCTTTCATTCTTTCATGTCTGTCTTCTGCCAAGTTAACCACAACCACCTCAATTTTGCTGAGACATAGTCCCAGACCTTGATGATGATCACACCAGAAGCTTTTGAGTTTTTGTCAAACACTGTCACTGTGGCAACGCCTTATTCGCCATAAAACACAAAGTTGTTTTTGAGGGGTAAGGGATGCTTGTAATGTCATGAAACTTGGTACACATGTAAGAAGTTCCGATGTGTGTTGTGTGATGTGATTTATCTGCTTTGATGTGCCAACATGGCTCAACAGCGCCCCCTACAATTTTTCAAAAAAGCAGCCCCCGACGCTGGTTTGACCTACATCTATGAAACTTGGTACGTACATGCATCACTGAAAGACGTACAAAAAAGTCTCTTGCAACCATGTGCCAAACCCAACAGGAAGTCCGCCATTTTGAATTTGCTTGTAAGTGGTTCACAACTTCACCATACATGTTCCAATCTTCCCCAAACTTCACAGGATTGATGACAGTCCTGCCCTGAACACATCTATACGCCAATACTTGGTTATTAGTACGGCACCACCTTCTGGCAAAATAACATGTCCTCATATGATTTGAGGGATATGACGTGTAACTCCAACGTGAGGGGTCTGCCTTTGACAGGAATGAACGGCCGCATCGGCCGGCGTCCTGCCAGCACCCTCGAGTTGCGTGAAGGTGCGAGGGCCCGTTCATCGCTGCTTGCAGCTTTAATTTATCATTATTTCTGGTATTAAAAATGCATTCTTGGTGTGCTCCCGAGAACAAACAATGTAATTACATATGAACATCTGGCTGACCGTTCCTGCACGCAGAGGGGGTGCTAGAATGCTGGCGGTGCTAGAATTAAATGAAAATCAGTAAGGAACTCGTCATTAACTTCTAAGAGCATTCAATCTATGTAAAAGCATAAAACTGAAGCGGCCAAACGTCAGCAGCCGGCATTAGGGGAATACCCCTAGATTTAACTGTAATGTCAACATTACTCATGGCGATATTGATATACAAACCTGCCCTTCTATCTCTCCCACCGCTTGCTGTACTGCCTAAACAAACAGAGGAGACGAGTGGAGCACGCACATTGATTAGAGCTAAACCAGCTAGCTAACACTAGCTAAATGATGAAGCAATTTTATCATTTTCGCTAAAATGTAATGTTTGAATTTACTTTTAGCGAAAACTCTTTTACTCAGTGACAGCCCAAGCACAACAGTACACTATACTGTCAATAAATATTTGACATTAAGCGAAAAAAATCGATATAAGAACCACATACAAGTTAAAATGTAGACTCACTTCAGAATAGCCTGCTGGAAAATCATCATTGCCCATGAAACATACACTCTCATGCTGTAGCAGGCTGCGTGCGTAGTGATACACTGGCTTTCTTCAGCAGACAAAATAGTTCCAAAAACTGTCCTAGAAATTACCTTAAAAGTTGAATTAACGTTTCTGTCACAGGCGAAGAAATAACATGTCTTTTAAAAAAGTAAAGTTAACAGTCAAATATTAAGGAGAGTTTAAAACCTTATCATATCCGCCAGGGCGTGTACCTCCATTAGTTGGCCCTCCGTCTTGGCGACCCTATGTCACACCCAGTACCCAGTAAACACCCGGTAAACACGTCATGTGTCATAACCAGGAGGATCTCCTCTTCACAAAAATAGCATCCATTTATTTTCAAAATTTTTAAATTTTGATTTTATTATCTTTTTCATTTTATCTTTTTTATTTATTTATTCGTTTATTTTATTAGTCATTGTTAAAATACAATCAAAATTGATGTCAAATTCAAGGTAATAGCAATCACAATCGAACAACTGTGCAAGTAATGCAAACAATAATGAGGAAAAAATTACAGGTCAGACATAAATAAATATATGATAAGAAAAGTAAAAATTAAATAATATAATATAATATAATATAATATAATATAATATAATATAATATATAATATTAAATTTGATAAGCATCACAATATAGGTATAGTCTTCAAAAGACAATATTTATGTATGAAATACAGGTCCAACAGGTCCACCTCAGATGCCTTCGCCACTGTCCTCCACCATTCCTTCTCCCATCTGGAAAATAAAGACTCTTACATCAGGATGCTCTTTGTTGATTACAGCTCTGCTTTCAACACTGTCATCCCCCACAAACTCACCTACAAACTGTCTACACTTGGTCCACACGCCTCCCTCTGTGACTGGCTCCTAGACTTTCTGACTGGCAGGCCCCAGTCTGTTAGGATTAGTAACAGGACTTCAGCCAGCATCATCACAAACATTGGCACCCCACAGGGATGTACACCCTGTTCACCCAAGACTGTGTCGCCTCCCACAAGGACAACATCATCCTGAAGTTCGCAGACGACACCGCAGTGATAGGACGCATCACTGGCGGGGACAAAGCGGCCTACAGGAGGGAGGTGGCCAGTCTGGTGTCATGGTGTGAGGACAACAACCTCACCCTCAACACGGACAAGGTGAAGGAGATGATACTGGACATGAGGAGGGAGAGGAGACCTCATCGGCCACTGTTCATCCAGGAGCTACCTGGGCATCCACATCATTGAGGACCTCACCTGGACACTCAACACCACACAGCTGGTCAAGAAAGCTCAACAGTGGCTGTACTTTCTGAGGAGGCTGAGGAAGTTTGGCATGTTGGCTAAAATCTTCAGCAACTTCTACAGCTGCATTGTGGAGGGCATCCTGACCAGCTGCATCACTGTGTGGCACAGCAGCACCACTGCTATGGACCGCAGACACCTGCAGAGAGTGGTGAAAACTGCTGAGAAGATCACCCAGACTCCTCTGCCCTCTCTGCAGAGCATCTACCATCGCAGAGTACACAGGAGAGCTGCCTCCATACTCAGGGACCCCACCCACCCTCAGCATGGACTGTTCACACTTCTACCCTCAGGCTGGAGGTACAGAAGTGTGAAATGCAGGACCACTAGACTGAGAAACTCCTTCTTTCCCACTGTCATCAGACTCCTAAACCGCAGACAGGAGTCATAACTAGCATCACTACCTCAGACCATGTTACACATCCAGTCTGCACATGACTTTTTGCACGTACAATGTTTGCACATACAATTTGTTTGCACTACAGTTTCTTGCTGCCTTAATTTATCTTTATCTTTTGTATACATGTATTTTTCCCTTTGTGTATATATTCCTTTTTATATTTTTTCATCTATATTGTTTACTTCTTATCTATTTAAAATTGAGTGTGGATTTAGTTATATCTTTTTTCTGGCATTCATTGCAGTCAGCAAAGGAAGAATTTCATTGTACAGGGAAATGTGTTTCCTCACTGTGCATATGACAATAAACACTTTGAATCTTTGAATCTTGAATCTTGAATCTTTGTAAGCCATATGACAAAATGATACATGAAGCGAGACAGAGACGGAAAGAGAAGGTGAGACAGAGCCAGAGAGAGATGCAGGGCAGACAGCAATGGTAATAGCTTACAAGCTGCGATATGAGTTAACCTGCAAGACAGTGGAGCGCAAAGGCTCCGGAGAAGAAGCTGAGTTGGTGATATGCAGTAGAGCCAAGTTAGCAAGTTGCAGTAACAGGACATGAATGTTAGCAAAGGAGAGAGAGAGAGAGAGAAGGAGAGAAGGGGCTCAGTGTATTATAGAATGTCCCCTGGCAGACTAGGCCTATGGCAGCCTAACTAGGGGCTGGTCCAAGACAAGCCTGAGCCAGCCCTTACTATAAGCGTTATCAAAAAGGAAAGTGTTCAGTCTAGTCTTAAAGGTGGAGATGGTGTCTGCCTCCCAGTCCGAAACAGGAAGATGATTCCATAGAAGAGGAGCCTGATAGCTGAAGGCTCTGGCTCCTGTTCTACAGTACTTTTAGAGACTTAAGGGACCACGAGTAACCTGCATTCTCACAGCGCAGTGTTCTGGTGGGATAATGTGTTATTATGAGCTCTTTAAGATATGATGGAGACTGAAAATTGAGATCTTTGTAAGTTAGGAGAAGGATTTTAAATTAAATTCTGGATTTTACAGGGAGTCAGTGCAGAGAAGCTAAAATAGGAGAAATGTGATCTTGTTCCTTTCAGTACATGTGCCGCCGTGTTCTGGATTAGTTGGAAAGTTTTTAAAGACTTATTAGAGGTACCTGATAATAGGGAATTACAGTAATCCAGCCTAGAGGTAACAAAAGCATGGACCAATTTTTCTGCACCTTTTTGGGACAGGGTAGGCCTAATTTTTGCAATATTACGCAGATGAAAAAAACGCAGTCCGTGAGGTTTGTTTTAAATGGAAGTTTAAAGACAAAGCTTGATCAAATATTACTCCATGGTTTCTCACGGTAGTGCTAGAGGCTAGAGCAATGCCATCCAGAGAAACTATATCATGAGATAAAGAGTTTCTGAGGTGTTTGGCGCCAAGAACAATAACTTCAGTTTTATTTTATTATGTTTAATTTAACATCCGGAAATTGGAGCTAATCCAGGTTTTTATATCTTTAAGGCATTTTTGAAGTTTAGTTAATTGATCTGTTTCTTCTGGCTTTATCAATAAATACAATTGTGTATCATCCGCATAACAATGGAAATTTACAGAGTGATTTCTAATGATGTTACCTAAGGGAAGAATATACAGACTGAATAGACTTGGTCCCAGCACAGAATCTTGTGGAACTCCAAAACAAACTTTAGTATGTCAAGATGATTCATTATAACAGTGAATGAACTGAAAACGATCGGATAAATAAGATTTAAACCAGCTTAGTGCGGAACCTTTAAGGCCAACTGAATGTTCCAGTCTCTGTAGCAGAATTTGATGGTCAGTTGTGTCAAATGCGGCACTAAGATTTAGTGAAACAAGTCCAGAGACAAGTCCTTTGTTTGAGGCAATCAGAAGATTATTTGTCATTTTAACTAGTGCTGTCTCAGTGCTATGATGCACTCTAAATCCAGCCTGAAATTCCTCAAATAAACTATTATTGTAGAGAAAGTCACACAGCTGCTCTGCGACTACTTTTTTCAAGGATCTTTGAAAGAAAGGGAAGATTAGATATTGGTCTATAGTTGGGTAACACCTCTGGATCCAGGGTGGGTTTTTTTAGAAGAGGTTTAATTACAGCTACCTTAAAAGACTGTGGTACACAGCCTGTTAATAAAGATATATTAATCATGTACGTATCAGGTCTTATAGCTTCATTGGAAGGCAAATTAGTACTGTTTGAGGGCAGAAGGTCATGAATTTTACATCTAATTGTTAGAATTTTGTCATTAAAAAAGCTCATAAAATCATTACTGCTAAGGGCTTAAGGAATATAAGGCTTAATAGAGCTATGACTCTCTTTCAGCCTGGCTACGGTGCTAAAAAGAAACCTCAGGTTGTTCTTATTTTCTTCTATTAATGATAAGTAATAGTTTGCTCTAGCATTGCGAAGGGCTCTCCTATACGTTTTGAGACTGTCTTCCCAGACTAAACGAGATTCTTCCAGTTTGGTTAATCGTCAATTCCTTCCAAATTTTTTACAATATTTGTTTGAATTTTCAGGTTTCAGAGTTGTACCAAGGAGCGTACTTTCTTTGCTTTGAGGTGCTACAGAGTCGAGTGTTGTTCGCAGCGAGCCTGCAGTGCTATCGACAAGATAATCACTGTGGGAGATTTTAAAGTTTGTACGAGAAACCTCAGTTACAGAGGGACATGGTATTACATTTAACGCCGATGGAATCATTTCCTTAAATTTTGCTACAGCACTATCTGATAAACACCTAGTGTAGTAACTGTTGCTGAGTGCATGTAATCGAATAGACAAAAATCAAGTTATTAAGTAATGATCTGATAGAGAGGGATTCTGTGGAAAAGCTATTAAGTTATCAATTTCAATTCCATACACCAGAACTAGATCGAGGGTGTGGTTAAAACAGTGAGCGGGTTTATGTACACTCTGACTGAAGCCAATGGAGTCTAATAATGCAGTAAACCCAGTAAAGAGGGAGTCATTCTCAACATCCACATGAATATTAAAATCGCCTACAATAATAACTTTATCTGATTTAAGAACTAAACTGGATTAAAACTCTGAGAATTCAGATAAAAATTCACAATATGGGCCAGGAGTACGGTACACTATAACAAATAGAAGTGGCTGTGATGTTTTCCAGGTCAGATGTAAAAGACTAGGCTTTCAAAGGAATTATGATCTAGTTTAGGTTTAAGGCCGATTAATAGACTAGAATTGACTAGGAATAGACTAGGAATGTGGGTATTATTATGACTGGGAGGAGTGGATTTATCTTGACACAGCCAGGTTTCAGTGAGGCTGAGTAAATCAATATGATTGTATAATACTATGGGTGGGTAACTGCATTCGAAGCTCTGAGATGGTCTCAACTCTGTGTTGTCAGGGTTTTGAATTACTAATAAACTTGGACAGATTTTTAGATATGAGAGCAGCTCCATCCAAAGTGGGATGAATGCCATCTCTCCAAATCAGACCAGGTTTTCCCCAGAAAGTTTGCCAATTATTTACGAAGCCCACGTCATTTGCTGGACACCACCGAGACAGCCAGCGTTTGAATGATGACATGTGGCTAAACATATTATCAGTGGTCAGATTTGGCAGGGGTCCAGAGAAAACTATGGAGTCCGACATAGTTTTTGCGTATTCACACACCGAGGCAACATTAATTTTAGTGACCTCCGATTGGCGTAACCAGGTGTCATTACCGCTGATGTGAATAACAATCTTGCTAAATCTATGTTTAGCCTCAGCCAGCAGTTTTAAATTTGATTCAATGTTGCTCGCTCTGGCTTCAGGGATATATTTCACTATGGTCGCTGGTGTTGCTAACCTCACATCTCTCAGAATAGAGCTGCCAATTACTGGAGTTTTCTCCTCAGCGGGTGTGTCACTGAGTGGGGAAAAACGGTTGGAAATGTGAACAGGCTGGTGGTGAACCGTGGGCTTTGGTTTGGTACTACGCTTCTCTCGAACAGTTACCCAGCCTCCCAGCTGCACGGGGGTTGCCGGAGGACCGCTAGCAGAGGCTATGCTAGGTGGCTCCGTGCAACTACTGCAGCTACAGAGTGATTTTCCATGGTGGGGAGCCAGCTTCCAACTCACTAAGCCTCGCCTCCAACGCAGCAAATAAACTACAGTTAATACATGTACCACTGTCGCTAAAGGAGACAGAGGAATAGCTAAACATCTGGCACACTGTGCAAGAGAGAGCAGGAGAAGGAGAAGCCATCGGTAACTGTTCAGCTACTGTAGCTAACAAGGCTAATAGCGTGTAAACAACAGCTAAGATTAGCAAGAAAGTTGTTCAAAGAAGAGGAGAGCTATGAGTGATTAAGCAGAACTAGTGTGGGTTAAGACGTAAAGTAGATGTTGAACAGCTGAATTGAGGAAAATCAGAAAACTAACTGGTAAGAGTTCGCTAGAGCAGCACAGAGACGCTATCACAGAAACACTGGAAACAACACAACACACTTACAGCAGTACATCAACACGTCAGTCTTACTGGCCAGCGATATTTCGATCTGCCCTGTCTGCAGTCTCTCATGCATCGCTATTATGGTTTACAATTGCGGTTTACACAAGCAGATTGCCCCAGTGGGGCTAACTAAAATGAAAGCTGTCTGTATGTAGTCTAACAGTCTAACTGAAAATGTACCTGAGGTTGCCGACCTGCAGACAGTGAGTCTCCTCAGTAGAGGGGAGACATAGAGCAGGTACAATGATTGATACTGATGTGTGTGTTCTTCATGCTTAGATAGGCTGGCGGGTGTGCGGGTTCTGCGTAACATCCTAGCTGTTCCTAGGACTGCACTCTTGTGGACAGAGACCTCAAATGTTGTACTGCAGCCACTTCCCCAGTTTGGGGGTTCAATTGCCACTGGCACCACTGTTGCCTTTGCCCCTCACATCTTTTCTAGCTCCTCTTTCAGCCCTTGACATTTTTCAAGCTTCCCGTGTTTTTCCTGATTTTGCTGTCAGTCAGAATTGCTGCATCTATCACCACTGCCTTCTTCTGTTGTCCATCAACACGATCTCCGGTTGGTTCACCATCACCAGTTTGTCAGTCTGGATCTGGAAGTCCCACAGATCTTATCTCAGTCATTCTCAAACACCTTAGGAGGTGTCTCCCATTGTGACCTTGGGACTCCCAGCCCATAATCAATGCAGGTGTTCTTGTACACTATGCCAGCCACTTGGTTATGGCGTTCCATGTATGCCCTTTGTGCCTGCGTCTTACACCCTGCTATTATGTAATGAACTGCCACAAGAGCATCTTTGCATAGCCTGGGGTCCTGTCTGGTGTAGTGGACCCTTACTTCTATTGATCTTGTACTAAGTGCCTGTTCATGTGTTGCCATGATTAGTGCTTTTGTGCTGTCTTTCAGTCCAGCCTTTTCCAGCCACTGGTAGGATTTCTTGATGTCAGCCACTCTCCAACCTGCTGGTGGTACATGCCGTGCAGGGGCTTTTCCTTCCATAATGGTTCATCCTCCTCTTCTGCTTTCTCAAGTTTTTGCTGCCTGAGATATTTACTTTGCAGCTCATCTTTGGAGGCCATCTTCCTGACGTATTTCTGGGTCTTGGTTGTTGCTTCCTGGACTGTGGCTCTGATGCTCACCAGTCCTCCCTTGTTCTGCTTAGTGTACAGTCTCAGGGTGCTGGACTTGGGATGAAGTCTTCTTGTCTTAATGTCAGTGGCCTCTATTTCCTCCTTTGGCCAGCTTATTATACCAGCAGGGTGTACAGATTGATGGCTTTGACGTTGTTCTTTCCATTTAGCTGACTTTTTGGGACCTGCCTTACTTATTATTATTATTATTATTATTATTATTATTTTCAGGCACCAAGTTATATTCAGAACATTTCTCATTATTCTGAGTGACTACCTAAGTATTTTCAGACAGGAGAGACCAGGGCCAATTGTAACAAAATTTTAGGTTTTCCTTAATAACTAATGTGTTTATAATAGCAATGCTGCAGCAGATAAAGGTGGTCATTTGCTGGGTGGCTTATTGTGACCTATAATAATATAACATAGAAACAAATTTATATTATTGTACAAAAGTATTGTAAGTGATAGGCCAAACTAAATCTTTAAAATAAAAATAAAAATAGTGCAACAAAAGTGTAATATTTGCATCTAAGAGAGTGGAGTAGATTAGTAATGTAGCATAGAAAGGAAATACTACCAGGGAAAGTACTAGCACCTCTTAATCTTTCATTTTTGTGTTTCTGTGAGGGAAGCGCCATCTAATGGTGACACCTTGTAATTGAATAAATGGGCATGTTACAGTGGAATCCAGGCACACCCCCAGAAAGGTGGGGGTATTTGACTGGTAACTGGCTGGCTCCAGGTTGGCTTCCGTTTTCTATAGGTTTCTTGCTCCTAAAAATGTCTGGCCCATCGACCGATTCAGGTTTTAAATTCAGGACCAATTGAATTTGTAATTGAATAGCCCTGCCTTAGGGACTGAAGATCAAGGCCATTTAATATTGATTTTTGGCCTTGCCCCTTACATGCAGAGATTTCTCTGGATTCTCTGAATCTTTTGATGATACTATGAATTGTAGATGGTGAAATCTCTAAATTATTTGTTACTGTGCGTTGAGAAGTATTGTTTTTCTGTTTACCCTTGCATTTTCAGAATCAGAATCAGAATCAGAAATACTTCATTGATCCCCAAGGGGAAATTGTTTTCGTTACAGGTGCTCCTTACAAGTGTAAAAAGAAGAAGATATAGTGCAAACAAGTGTAGAAAGAAGATATAGTGCAAACAGAAGTAAAAATATAAGAAGATAATTTACAAAATATATATGTAGAGACCACACACATAAATACAATATATATAGGAACCTTATATACAGACTGAACAATACAGTCAGTTATTGTACAGATTATTTAAAAATAAATATGTAATAATTTGTTATGAGTTGGTTATAGTGGTGAAACAGTCCAAGGGCAACTCAGAGGGAGGAGTTGTACAGTTTGATGGCCACAGGCAGGAATGATTTCCTGTGGCGCTCAGTGGTGCATTTTGGTGGTGTGAGTCTCCCACTGAAAGAACTCTTGTGCCTTCAGTGGGAGACTCCAAAACCATACCACCAAAAATTTTTTTCACAAAGTGACCATACTTGCCAGTGAACAACTTAGCCTTTGAGGATGCCCTTTTATACCCATTATTTTCAGCCCTCTTTACCTGTGGAATAATAATAATTCTTTATTTCAGACCCAGGGGGATCCATATCCCAATAAAAAGAAAACAGCAACACAGTAAACAAATGTTCCAACTGGTGTTTTTTTGCCATTCAGAACAAGTGTATATTTACAAAAATAAAAAAAAGTAGTTTATCAGTTTGAACATCAGATATGTTGTCTTTGTACTGTATTCAACTATGTTTTTATTTATGTTATACACAGTGTCCTAACTGTTTGGAATCAGGGTTGTATATGCATGTCTAGTATGTGTTGCAATGCAGCCGATGTTAAAACATACTTGTCAGAAATACAAGTGTCAGCAACTAAGCGCTGTGTTTTGCTTGCAGGTTTAGTGTGTTTGTTTTGTTTGCTACTTGGCCTGGGCTTCACCACCACATCTGGAAATTACTGGTTTACCATGTTCAACGACTACGGAGCCAATTTCTCCCTGCTGTTTGTCGTCCTTGTTGAGGTCATAACTGTCAGTTACATCTATGGAATTAGAAGGTTTGTGTATATGTGTATGGAAGCACCCACGTTTGTATGCATCCAGCTTTTGTTTTGTCTCAACGTATAGCTATTGTCACATGTCTTAAGTGCAAAATCATCAACAATATTCATGTAAACTATATAGAAAAACATTTGTTTTATTATTCCTCATCAACTCATTTTAGGTTTGAAAAAGACATAGAGGACATGCTTGGTCATCGTCCCAACTTGTACTGGAAGATCATGTGGGCAATAGTCAGTCCCCTTCTCCTTATCACCCTCTTCGTCATCTACATTGTCAATTACATCAAAGGAGGGACACCCACCTACCAAGCATGGGACAAAGAGCTGGTGAGCTGTGACTTTTTTCTTTTCCATTATTGAGGTCTTGTACATATTGCTTTTCCATGTCCAAGCTGGTGCTAATTTGTGCATGCACAGGGGTTACACTGGGCCAGAGCCTGCCAGAGCTGAGTTTCTTCCTCCTGATGTCCAAATTGCACTTACACAGCTTCAATATCATATCCAGGGCTGCCAACTCTCACACTGTTAGAGTCCCCTGCATACTGCTTCTGTCTCGTGTTCTCACACTACTCAAACAAATTCCATTACAAAAATTATAGCTGCCGTGCAGCGATGGGTCGGGTCCGGGCATTTTTAGGCAATTCTGAACAACAAGCAGAAGAATAGGAAGACATCAAGGAAGTTGATATTACAATCTGCATTTAGCATCAGCTGAGTCATTTTGCAGGTTGCATCATCTGGAAATTGTATTGCAGCAATTGAAAAGTAAAAGTGGTTGAATATTGGAATAAATTTGCAAAGTACACTTTTGTATCAGTGGAACATTTGTTTCTCAAAGACTCTTTGTAGTTTTGATGTGTCATACTCATCCCCCTTGTTGGGTCTTGAACCCAGAGTCCTTGGCACTGTGATCCAGCTCCTAACTCACTGAGCTAATTGTCTGAAAGTGAGACCTGGTGTGTGGCTTCTCAAATAGACTCAGGAAGTCACCGACTGGGCTGCAGTTGTTGTGGCAGATTTCAAAAATAGTCAAAATGTCACAAATTCTATTATCTAAACAAAAATCTGACAGTACATAAATTGCATCTAGACAGCATGTACATGCTGGTGATTTGTTTTTAATGATAAGTGTTTTGCTTCACAAGAGAAAATGTGATTTTTAAAAATGCCACTTTTACATTGACTCCAGTTGTTCCCATGAGAGCAGAATTCAAAATGTTCTAGAAAATTCAGTTTTGGAGATAAAATTCTGATATTTGCCAAACTTCATCAACCACAACTCCAAAATATTGTCAATTTTTTTCAGGAAGATTGAAAATGTATTTAGCAAGAATTGGATGGTATATGTTTACAGTAGTGTTTACAGTCAAACATTTTCATGCACTGTAGGCTCAATTTTTGATAAATCAAAAATCAGAGAAGTAAGTTTTGTGGAGGATAGTCTGGAGATGCTCTCTAGCAAGTTTGGTGAAAATTGAGCAAAAATTGTGGGAGGAGACACGTTTTATAAGTTTTACAGTTTTTGAAAAAAACAGAGTGATGGACTTCATAATTTGCAATGAGTCTAAATGGACAAAAGTTTCTGCAGTACTGGGGCTACATTGTGGTGAAGTTTCAAAACTGTGGCATGTATCGTTGGTTTGGTAGGAATTTTTAAAGTTTTTAAATTTAAACGTTTATTGTGCCCCGTTAATTGCTAATACTGTTCACAGACAACGTCTTGCATGTAACTAAACATCTTCTTCACTAATCCAGATCCTTTGCAACAAATCGCATTCACATAGACTCACTTACAAATTGGCTTTCAACAGAGCTACACCCAAGCAGGCAGCTCAAACTTCCCGCTTCTTTTCTTTTGTCTTTGCCCTGACCACACGGTCAGACAAGCACCTCCCCCGATCTGAAGCTGGCTTTGATCTGGCCATCTTGTAGTTTTCTGTTGTCAGCCATTTCGTTTTGTAGGCCAAACGGCCCTTCGATCACCACACCCGCCTTTGTCTTTCTCTCTTTCTCTCACACACGCACAGACACACACCTACAGGCATATACACACACACACAGGCTTGTATATAGTTAGTTAGGATTTGTGTGTTTTGGTTTTGCTTTGCTTTGCTTTATGAATAAATATATTTTTGGAATCGTACCTGCTGTCTGTTTAATGTTGTACAATAGTGAATGAATAGTCAACCTCTGCTGCGTCAAGAATTCCGAAATCCTTCAGGCTTTATTATTAATTTGGTTATGGTTGTTAATTTCATTATTAATCAATTTCCCAAATTAATAGTTTGGAACTTTATGAGACTGAGATCATTAACTGGCTATCATTTTTCCCTTTTCGGGAATGTTGCCCCACTTAAATTGTAGATTCCGTACATTTATGGTGCCGCTGTGTGAAGCCTATTATGTGGATTCCCTACATTAATGGTGTCACCGTACAAAGCCTATAAGTGTGGATTTCCTACAGTTTGGTGCCCCTTGATGAGGCCTAGTATTATAATTCCCAACATTGTGGTGCCCTTGATGAGGCCTGGTATTATAATTCCCAACACATCAAATTTAAGATGTTTATCAAAAAAGGTACCAAAATATTTGTAAGAGGCAGAGGCGATTTCTCTAAGACTGCAAGGGAAGCCCAGCTTCCCCTAAAATGTCAAAAATTAAATGGTCAAATATGTACGGTTGTGTTAACATTTCATTGACTACAGATGCATTAAAACACGTTCATTTCGAAAACGAGTTCGTTCAGAATCAGCTACTTAAAGATGTTGTTAACTTCTCATACATTCCCGTAGCGCAGTTTTCTTATACGGTCTATGGTCAATGCATTTGCCCGTAGAAGCTGAGCATCCATGCACTTCAATGGGACTGCATGGAACAGTTTTTTTCATTGCCTCGAAACTCGACGGTCATTGGATAAATGCCACGACTTTGTCCCGCCCCCGGACGCTCAGCGTCTCTGGGGGTGAATGGAGCTGTGGGCGGGCCTCGGCCGGGCTGGACGCTGAGCTTCCGCATGATGATTGGAGGATCAATCAAAATGCTGAATCCCGTTTTGATTGACAGCTATTTTGAGACATACACCGTCACTTGACAGCTCAGCTCAGTCCCATCGTGGATTTTGCAGGTGAAGTTGAAAGACAAACTGAAACCCATTTGTTGGTATTTGCTTGGCGGAATTACTTGTTCATTTCTTACACTGTAAATAAAACACACTCATAGTATTTCCTTGTTTCAGTTTAACATAATTTCAACATTTCCTTGTTGGAGTTTAATATTGTTTTGGAGGTGTGTATATGTGTGTGGGTGTGATTTCCTGCCATTTCCAGAGCTTGCACTTATGTTATCTTAATACAGTTTGTCCTGCCCCAATGCCACACAATGTTTGTTTTAGAACACTCTGCTCTTGTCAATCTGCCCCATCCAAGGTTGTTCATTCTACAGTAAGTAAACATGTTTTGCTTCTAACCTGACCTCAACTGTCAGACATTCCTGGGCCTTTTAGCCACCACAGTTTTCAGTGTCTTACCCATCCAGCAGTGATCAAAGTCACCTAAAATAAATTTTGGAGCATTGGGGGAAAGGGCGTCCAGTCTGTTGCTCACCTTTGTGATCAGCTGAGTGGCTGAAAAGACATTCGCCCATGGGCGGATGTAGACCAGGGTGAAGAAAAGCAGGGGAAACTCCCTCAGCAGGCAGAATGGGAAACGAAACGAGATACACAGCAGCTCAGTGCCGGGGTTACAGATTTTGTCCCGGACCACAATAGTGTTAGAATACCTCTCATTTATGTAGAAGCATACTCCCCCTCCCATGAATTTAATTGTTATGAGAGGTGATCAGTCAGGCAGGATATCAAAAGCTGGTTATGTGTAGGTCCACGTTGCTATCTGCTTCTCCCAGCCATGTCTTAGTAAAGGCCAGCAAGCAAGTTTCTCTAAACTTACGTTGTCACAGTCTGCTCTGCTGTTCTCCTGCTGCTGTGGGAGTTTCCACTCACCCTGCCTCTGTCTCTCTCTCACCACCCCGCCACACGTACTCACCAGCAGGATCATTCACGCCTGTTGCTCCCAGCTGGTTCTCATCAGCAAGCGAGTATGTTAGCAGCTCTGGTTCACTCACTCATTGCCAGATTGTCTTCTGAATCTCCAGCACTCATCTGTGGATTGACTTCCTGGTTTCGGCTTGACTTGCTTTCGACCAACTCTCCTTGTCTCTGCCCCAGTAAACGTAACAGCCTTCCGTCCCTGACCTCAGGTTTTGCCTGTGTGTTTCTTGGTTCTTGTCTGCCTGTGGCTGTGTGGCTTGCACCACGCCGGCTTCCTCGAGAGAGAGATTGCCTGACCACCTGCCGTCATTAAAGCTTCCTGCCTCTGGCTTCTCCTGTCCTGCTGGTTTGTCAGTCCTCTGCCCCTCCCTGGCAACTCCTCTGCCCGCTTCCCCTGGGTTTTTCTGCTCCGCTGCCAGCCTGCCTGTTACCAACTCTGCCTTCGCGTCCACCACAAGCCCTGCCTATTCCTCAATGGTGCCGTTGCCCTCAGTTCACAATTGTAAGTGTGTTTACTACTTCCTGAAACACTTCCCTGCCAGCTCCCCGTCCCCTGGGTTCCCCCATAGAACTCTGAACTGCTAATAGTGAGTTTTACTCACTGGCTCACTTTTCCTGCTTACATGACCTTTAACAAACTGTATCCTGTGAACGTGAGCTCACCTAAGCCGGCCTACTATCAGCTCAACTCAAGGACTAGACTGTGCATATTCATCTGAACCAAGTCCATACTTACCTGTTATTTGTGGATCTTACATGAGCATTATTCAACCTGCAGAGAGTTTTCAATAAAGGACATTACAAACTGTTATTGTGAGCTTGTGCTGCATTTGGGTCCCACCACACCCCCTGACACATGTTTACATCTAGCGTTGGCCTCTTGTTGCAAATGGACTGCACATTGGAGACAAGGACAGTTGGAAGGGGGGGAGCCAGCATCTGTCACTGAGCCTGTATTTCCCCAGTCTGCGCTGAACACCACCTCTCCTTCCTCTTTGGATATGCCCCTAATGAGGGGTGTCCAGAGAGACATCACCTACTGCTGGTGGTCAAAGAGCAAGTAGTAGCTCATGACTGTAGGCAATCCTGCTGATGGCCTCGTTGCTACCATCATGGTGCCTACAGGCGAATTGGCACAAGAGAGTCAAAAGTGCAACAAATACCCCCAAGTAGACACCCTTCATAGTAAAAATGTTTCCTTGTGAACTTCAAGTCATTAAAAGTTCTGTTAAAAATTCTGAAAAAGTGCAGGCACGAAGACAGACACACAAGCGCAAGCAAACACAACCACAAGCTGCTCCTGGGTCACACAGGTGGCGTGAGCACCCCTGATGTGGCCTGCTATCACATCTCGTCCAAACATTCAAAATGAGCTCCATTTGTACATCTTCATATGTTTTGATTGCAAAATCTTAATTTGTTAACTAGTAACTGAAGCTGATAGATAAATGTAGGGTAGTAGAGGTAGACGGTGGCATGAGAAGAAAAGACTTGGATCCGTACTTACAGTACCTGAGTAAATGTGTTTAGTTACTTTCCACCACTGGGTGGAGTTTGTTATATTACCTTTATAAGTTTGACTTGACTGGACTTGCTTGACTTTTAGCAAGGACTCGACTTGACTTGCTCGTTTTTCACCACGGTGACTTGGTACTTGCTGAAGACTTGAAGATGATGACTTGAGACGTGCTTATGACTCGCACATGTGTGACTTACTCCCACCTCTGATCTGTGCAAACAACTATAGATACTGTAACATACAATAAATATTCAGTTATTGGTCGCATGTGGCTAGACCATGACTATTTATAACCACTGTCTACGTAACATAGTTAAAAAGGTTCATGTTGAAATTGATGGTTAAATCCCGCTAAATGGGACAACAGTGACATCTGCTGTTTCAATCAGTCCTGCAGTCAGTAGTAGTAGCAAAGGATTATGGGTAATCTTCAAAGAAATGGATGATCTGCGTTAAGAAAGAGCACGTATGTGTGTCCACAAGCGATGATGATTTGCTCTATCGCCCTTTGTTTGACTGCAGACTGTGGATAAAATAAACTTGAACTGTGACAACCCAGACCAGCTCTAAGAGGTTTATTCAAGAGAAGACATCCCACACAGAGGTCACATGTACACACAAAACAAGTCCTGAAAGAGGCGTACAGCACTCCCCACGCAAACAGTTGAGATCTATAAAAACAAACTTGATAGGTGAATGTGCATATCTGTAAAGAAACTTTGATCCATGCATACAAACATGTTGGAGACAGGAAAAATTGGTGACACAGTTTATGGGTGGTGAATTGAAGCCAGATTGATTGTGAGAGGAATCATTAAATGTATAATGATGCGTCTTACTCGTTTAATTTCACGGCATATCACAAGTTAATTACAGATCCAATCTATTAAAAACATTCAGTCCAGCAGTGTTATTTGTGCTAGTGAGCCACAACTTTTCCATAAACACCCTTTAGTTGTAAAATTTATAAGCCAACTCAAATCTCACCTTGAATTGTGCTTATTATTTCATCATCACTGTCTCACCATCAAATTCTCACCCCCAGAGCACACAGGGGAGGACCGGACTGTGTGCTCCTGACTTGTTGTCAGCTGTGGAGCACATCTCAGTTGTTGAGATGCAAATATCAAATGGCATCAAATAATTGTAAAACAGAGAGTCAGCAGTTTTCAGAAATATACTCCAGTACTATAAATATATATCACTAGGTATGATTCAAGTTTTCAGATAGTTTTGTCTGTAAAATGGCTGCAGTGAACATGGCCATGTGCGCACAGAGCGCACTGTAGACACTGTGTTATTGCCACACCCACTCTGCCTTCTCCAGTCACCTTATGCCAAACACTAGGTATGATTCTATTTTCCTCTGCCTTCTCCAGTTACATTACGTACATCTTCACCACCTGCACATATGGGCTGTGTAAATTGCTAAATTCTGGAAATAAATCCAGTGACAGCTCTCACACAATTATTAAACTCTATATCCTCATTATGAGTGCTAATTATAATGCAGGCCAAGTTTACCATAACAAACTTAAACTAGAGAATGCAATTTCTGAAGAAATTGTGGGTGTGAATGCTCATTGCTAAATAGCTGATGCTACACTGCCATGCTTGCTTTGAATGTTAGATAGTACTATTAATGTATGAATAATGTGGAATATTTTAGATTGTTTGAAAAGCTGATGCTACACTGCTGGTTTAAGTGGGTAAGAAGAAGTGAATTGTATGAATAGTATGAATGTAATTGAAAACTTGAATGATACGCATAATGTGGAATGTTTTAAGGTTATTTGAAAAGCTGATGCTACTCTGCAATGCTGACTGAAATGTGTAAGAAGAAAGTGAAGTAGGAGCAGTTGGAAAAGTGTGAATAGGTTTGATTAGTATGAATGTAATTAAAAAGTTAAAGGATACTCATAAGGTGGAATCTTTTAAGGTTATTTGAGAAGCTGATGCTACATAGCAATGCTGACTGAAATGTGTAAAAGGAAGGTGAAGTAGTAGGAGTGGTTGGAAAAGTGGTGAGGGGTTTCATTTGGATGAATGCATTCAGTAGTATTAGTAATTAAGGCTGTAGTAGTATATCATTGATGGAAAACACTGATATAAAATGTTTAGATGCTGTTTAAAATGAAGCTTCTGCTGCTTTTATCTCTGCCTTTGAGATTCAGTGACACGCACACACCCACAGGTCTGTGTTTGTGTGTCAGTAGCTGTTGCCATGCTAATTAATGAGGGCCACCTGAGAAAGCACAAAGAAGAGGGGCACACAGCAACTGACAGGGGAAAGCTGTTTTAGTTGAGATCACACTTCTCAAAACAACTCCTTGTTATGCCCAAACCATGAGTCCAATTGTCAAAATAATGTGTTGACCAGAGAGAGGAGCTTCTCCTGAAGGAAAAGATGTTGTTTTTGTGTTTGTGGGGTCAAAAATGTGATCATGGTGGGAGATTAGAAAACTGGTGTCCTCAGCTGTTTTCCAGAAATTTATCTGAATGAATGAATGAATGAATGAATGAATTACTTTATTTCGAACCAAAGTGCAATTCAATTCAGCAGTCCGCCAAGACCATACAAACTGTCATACATACACATACATACATAGATGCGGGTGCATACATTCAGGGGTCTGGGTACACCAGGGCTGTTGAGAGGCTGGAGGCAGAATGAAGCACTGGTTCAGGGTGGAGGCCGGCTGTGTGTGGAGATCGGGTGTGTGATGAGGCCACTGACAAGCAGATGTGGAGGCATATCCAGGGACTGAAGCAAAGTGTGCATGGAAAGCTTGGCCGGAATAGCCAGGAACTGCATGTGGCAATCTGGGTGTACATATGCAAAGTGTCCCAAAGAAACAGATCATGTTACGTGAAGTTTGGGCCCATATCTTGAATCCATACACGTCACTGATATCAAGACCAGAGATGGAGGCGAAGAATGAAGTTGTGCGTTGACAATATTGATGTAGAACGGGCAAAATATGCTGAACGGGAGGACATGATGAGTGATAGGTGATTCTGCTTCTGCTGAGTAAATCGCACAAGGCTGTGTTAGGGGAATTCTTCCCTGATGTTACCAAAATGCTGGACAGAGGATACTCAAGACTTCTTTAAATTATCAAGGCTTGTTTAATTAATCTTGCAAGAGAAGCACACAGTACAACATTTCAGAAGTACATCAGAATATGCTCAAAGGGGCACTCCCTTTGAGTTACATTTATAAGTCTCTGTATCTCACTAAGTTTGTATAATCTTCTCCTTGCACACAGATGTTCCCTGGCTGCATTCTCCAACAGTATCAACAGAGCAATTGTTACATTAGCAAGCATACAGCAGTGAAAAATAACTCCATATTTGATAACAGTTCTTTCACAGTGTCAGCACAGAATAACAATTCTCTCACAGTCAATCAATCAATCAATCAATCAGTTTTTATTTATAAAGCCCAATATCACAAATCACAATTTGCCTCAGAGGGCTTTACAGCATACAACATCCCTCTGTCCTTAGGACCCTCACAGCGGATAAGGAAAAACTCCCCAAAAAAAACCCTTTAACGGGGAGAAAAAATGGTAGAAACCTCAGGAAGAGCAACTGAAGGAGGGATCCCTCTTCCAGGACAGACAGACGAGCAATAGATGTTGTACAGAACAGATCAATATAATGAATTAACAGTAATCCATATGACACAATGAGACATAAAGACAGACAGATATTATATTAATAATATGATTATATATGTATGTGACAATAATGATATGTGTATAATAGTACAAGTATGACTAATAGTAACAGCAGCAGTGGGAGGCATCAGGCAGGACCACAGCAGCAGCACAACCACGACACACCATCCAGGCACAGCTGCGGTACGAGTTAACCCTTCGAGACTGTGGAGCACAAAGGCTCTGGAGAACAAGCCGAGTTAGTGACATGCAGTAGGCCCAGGTTAGAGAGATGCATTAACAGGACATGAATACTAGCAAGGGAGAGAGAGAGTGAGAAGGAGAGAAGGGGCTCGGTGTATTATAGGAGGTCCCCCGGCAGACTAGGCCTATGTCAGCCTAACTAGGGGCTGGTCCAAGACAAGCTTGAGCCAGCCCTAACTATAAGCTTTATCAAATAGGAAAGTCTTAAGTCTAGTCTTAAAAGTGGAGACGGTGTCTGCCTCCCAGACCGAAACAGGAAGGTGATTCCACAAAAGAGGAGCCTGATAGCTGAAGGCTCTGGCTCCTGTTCTACTTTTGGAGACTTTAGGGACCACAAGTAACCCTGCATTCTCAGAGCGCAGTGTTCTGGTGGGATAATAGGGCACTATGAGCTCTCTGAGATATGATGGAGCCTGATTATGTAGAGCTTTGTAGGTTAGGAGAAGGATTTTAAATTCAATTCTGGATTTTACAGGGAGCCAGTGCAGAGAAGCTAAAACAGGAGAAATATGATCTCGTTTCTTAGTTCCTATCAGTGCACGTGCCGCCGCATTCTGGATTAGCTGGAGAGTTTTCAGGCACTTATTAGAGCTACCTGATAATAGAGAATTACAGTAATCCAGCCTCGAGGTAACAAACGCATGGACCAATTTTTCAGCATCTTTTAGTGACAGGATAGGCCTAATTTTCACAATATTACGCAGATGAAAAAATGCAGTCCGAGACGTTTGTTTTAAATGGGAGTTAAAAGACAAATCTTGATCAAATATTACGCCAAGGTTTCTTACGGTGGTGCTAGAGTCCAGAGCAATGCCATCCAGAGAAACTATATCATCAGATAAAGAGTGTCTGAGCTGTTTGGGGCCAAGAACAATAACTTCAGTTTTGTCTGAATTTAACATCAGGAAATTGGTGCTCATCCAGGTTTTTATATCTTTAAGGCATTTCTGAAGTTTAGTTAATTGATCCGTTTCTTCTGGTTTTATCGATAAATACAACTGTGTATCATCCGCATAGCAATGGAAATTTATAGAGTGATTTCTAATGATGTTACCTAAGGGAAGCATATATAGCGTGAATAGAATTGGTCCGAGCACTGAACCTTGAGGTACTCCAAAACAAACTTTAGTACGTGAAGATGATTCATTATGAACGCGAACAAACTGAAAACGATCGGTTAAGTACTATTTAAACCTTTAAGGCCAATTGAATGTTCCAGTCTCTGTAGCAGAATTTGATGGTCAATTTTGTCAAATGCAGCACTAAAATCTAGTAAAACAAGTACAGAGACGAGTCCTTGGTCTGAAGCAATCAGGAGATCATTTGTAATTTTAACTAGTGCTGTCTCGGTACTATGATGGGCCCTAAATCCTGACTGAAATTCCTCAAATAAATTATTATCATGGAGAAAGTCACACAGGTGGTCTGCGACTACTTTCTCAAGGATCTTTGAGAGAAAGGAAAGGTTGGATATAGGTCTGTAATTGGCTAACACCTCTGGATCCAATGTGGGCTTTTTTAACAGAGGTTTAATTACAGCTACCTTAAAAGACTGTGGTACATAGCCTGTTAATAAAGATATATTGATCATGTCTAGTATGCAAGTGTTAACTAAAGGTAAGACTTCCTTAAGTAGCCTAGTTGGGATGGGGTCCAAGAGACATGTTCATGACTTGGATGTAGAAATCATTGAGGTCAATTGTTGAATAGAAATCAGGGAGAAGCAATCTACATATGTATCTGCACTTATAGCTGTGTTTGAAGGCATATTAATACTGTTAGAGGGCAGGAGGTCATGAATTTTGTCTCTAATAGTTACAATTGTGTCATTAAAAAAGCTCATAAAATCATTACTGCTAAGGGCTAAAGGAATGATGCCTACGTGCTGACGTACTGCGGTAAGCGTGTTGTGTCATTTCCGGTGTTTCTGTGTCGGTGTCTCTGCTGCTACAGCGATCTCTCACCAGCTACTTTTCTGCTTTTTCTCCTCACTTTAGCCGTTAAACATCCACTTCACTTCTTAAACCACACTAGTTGTAGTGTTAATCACTCCGCTTCTTTAAACGACTGTCTTATTCATCTTTGCTTGCTCACACACTCTCAGCCTTGTTAGCTACCTTAGCTTAGCACCTAGCGATGGCTTCCTCTCCTGCACTCTCTTGCTCAGTGTGCCAGATGTTTAGTTATTCCTCTGCCTCCTTTAGCGATAATGGTACATGTGAGAAATGTAGTTTATTTTCTGCGTTGGAGGCGAGGCTTAGTCAATTAGAAGCTCTGCTCCGCACCATGTAGATTCAAACTGTAGCTGCGGTAGTTAGCCAGTCCCCTGTAGCCGGCACGGAGCCACTTAGCATAGCTTTTGCTAGTGGCCCTCCGGTAACTCCTGTGCAGCCAGGAGACTGGGTGACTGTCCGAGGGAAGCGTAATACCAGGCCGAAGCCCTCGGCTCACCACCAGCCCGTTCACGTTTCTTACCGTTTTTCCCCACTCAGCGACTCTGGTCTTTCCAGAGAATCCCTCTCTATCAGATCATTAGTTAATAACTTTTGATTTCTGTCTACTTGACTACGCGCCACTCAGTAACAGCTACTATACTAGGTGTTTATCAGATAGTGCAGTAGCAAAATTTAAGGAAGTGATTCCATCGGCGTTAAATTTAATACCCTCTGTAACTGAGGTTTCCCGTACTGACTTTAAAGTCTCCCAAATTGACCATCTCATCGTTAGCGCTGCAGGCTCGCTGCGAACAACTCTCGACTCTGTAGCACCTCTTAAAAAGAAGTTCGCAAGGCAAAGAAAGTTTGCTCCCTGGTATAACTCCCAAACCAGAAAATTAAAGCAAATGTCGCGAAAATTTGAAAGGAATTGGCGATTAACCAAACTGGAAGATTCTCGTTTAATGTGGTTAGATAGTCTAAAAACATATAGGAGAGCCCTCCGCAATGCCAGAGCAAACTATTACTCATCATTAATAGAAGAAAATAAGAACAACCCCAGGTTTATTTTTAGCACTGTAGCCAGGCTGACAGAGAGTCTCAGCTCTATTGAGCCTTGTATTCCTTTAGCCCTTAGCAGTAATGATTTTATGAGCTTTTTTAATGACAAAATCGTAACTATTAGAGACAAAATTCATGACCTCCTGCCCTCTAACAGTACTAATCTGCCTTCAAACACAGCTATAAGTGCTGATACATATTTGGTGTTGACATCCAAGTCATCAACGTGTCTCTTGGACCCCATCCCAACTAGGCTACTTAAGGAAGTCTTACCTTTAGTTAACACTTGCATACTAGACATGATCAATATATCTTTATTAACAGGCTATGTACCACAGTCTTTTAAGGTAGCTGTAATTAAACCTCTGTTAAAAAAAGCCCACATTGGATCCAGAGGTGTTAGCCAATTACAGACCTATATCCAACCTTCCCTTTCTCTCAAAGATCCTTGAGAAAGTAGTCGCAGACCACCTGTGTGACTTTCTCCATGATAATAATTTATTTGAGGAATTTCAGTCAGGATTTAGGGCCCATCATAGTACCGAGACAGCAGTAGTTAAAATTACAAATGATCTCCTGATTGCTTCAGACCAAGGACTCGTCTCTGTACTTGTTTTACTAGATCTTAGTGCCCCTTTTGACACAATTGACCATCAAATTCTGCTACAGAGACTGGAACATTCAATTGGCCTTAAAGGTTCTGCACTAAGCTGGTTTAAATCATACTTTTCCGATCGTTTTCAGTTTGTTCACGTTCATAATGAATCATCTTCACGTACTTAAGTTTGTTTTGGAGTACCTCAAGGTTCAGTGCTCGGACCAATTCTGTTCACGCTATATATGCTTCCCTTAGGTAACATCATTAGAAATCACTCTATAAATTACCATTGTTATGCGGATGATACACAGTTGTATCTATCAATAAAGCCAGAAGAAACAGATCAATTAACTAAACTTCAGAAATGCCTTAAAGATATAAAAACCTGGATGAGCACCAATTTCCTGATGTTAAATTCAGACAAAACTGAAGTTATTGTTCTTGGCCCCAAACAGCTCAGAAACTCTTTATCTGATGATATAGTTTCTCTTGATGGCATTGCTCTGGGCTCTAGCACCACTGTAAGAAACCTCGGCGTAATATTTGATCAAGATTTGTCTTTTAACTCCCATTTAAAACAAACGTCTCGGACTGCATTTTTTCATCTGCGTAATATTGCGAAAATTAGGCCTATCCTGTCACTAAAAGATGCTGAAAAATTGGTCCACGCGTTTGTTACCTCGAGGCTGGATTACTGTAATTCTCTATTATCAGGTAGCTCTAATAAGTGCCTGAAAACTCTCCAGCTAATCCAGAATGCGGCGGCACGTGTACTGACAGGAACTAAGAAATGAGATCATATTTCTCCTGTTTTAGCTTCTCTGCACTGGCTCCCTGTAAAATCCAGAATTGAATTTAAAATCCTTCTCCTAACCTACAAAGCTCTACATAATCAGGCTCCATCATATCTCAGAGAGCTCATAGTGCCCTATTATCCCACTAGAACATTGCGCTCTGAGAATGCAGGGTTACTCGTGGTCCCTAAAGTCTCCAAAAGTAGAACAGGAGCCAGAGCCTTCAGCTATCAGGCTCCTCTTTTGTGGAATCACCTTCCTGTTTCTGTCCGGGAGGCAGACACCGTCTCCACTTTTAAGACTAGACTTATGACTTTCCTATTTGATAAAGCTTATAGTTAAGGCTGGCTCAGGCTTGTCTTGGACCAGCCCCTAGTTAGGCTCACATAGGCTTAGTCTGCCAAGGGACCTCCTATAATACACAGAGCCCCTTCTCTCCTTCTCACTCTCTGTCTCCCTTGCTAGTATTCATGTCCTGTTAATGCATCGCTCTAACCCGGGTCTACTGCATGTCACTAACTCGGCTTGTTCTCCGGAGCCTTTGTGCTCCACTGTCTCGCAGGTTAACTCGTACCGCAGCTGTGCCTGGATGGTGTGTCGTGGTTGTGCTGCTGCCGTGGTCCTGCCTGATGCCTCCCACTGCTGCTGTTACTATTAGTCATACTTGTACTATTATACACATATCATTATTGTCACATACATATATAATCATATTATTAATATAATATCTGTCTGTCTTTATGTCTCATTGTGTCATATGGATTACTGTTAATTCATTATATTGATCTGTTCTGTACAACATCTATTGCTCGTCTGTCCGTCCTGGAAGAGGGATCCCTCCTTCCAAGTCAGTACGGGAAACCTCACTTACAGAGGGTATTAAATTTAACGCCGATGGAATCACTTCCTTAAATTTTGATAAACACCTAGTATAGTAGCTGTTACTGAGTGGCGCGTAGTCAAGTAGACAGAAATCAAAAGTTATTAAGTAATGATCTGATAGAGAGGGATTCTCTGGAAAGACCATTAAATTATTAATCTCAATTCCATACGCCAGAACTAGATCGAGGGTGTGGTTAAAACAGTGAGTGGGCTTATGTACACTTTGAGTGAAGCCAATGGAGTCTAATAATGTGATAAACGCAGTAGCGAGGGAGTCATTATCAACGTCCACGTGAATATTGAAATCGCCTACAATAATAACTTTATCTGATTTCAGGACTAAACTGGATAAAAACTCTGAGAATTCAGATAAGAATTCTGAATACGGGCCAGGAGCACGGTACACTATAACAAATAGAAGAGGCTGCGAGGTTTTCCAGGTCGGATGTGAAAGACTAAGGACAAGGCTTTCAAAGGATTTATAATCTAGTTTAGGTTTAGCGCTGATTAATAGACTAGAGTTAAAAATGGCTGCAACTCCCCCTCCTCGGCTGCTGCCTCGAGGAACGTGGGTATTATTATGACTGGGAGGAGTGGATTCATTTAGACTAACATATTCATCTTGACACAGCCAGGTTTCGGTGAGGCTGAGTAAATCAATATGATTATCTGATATTAATTTGTTTACTAACACTGCTTTGGAAGATAACGATCTGACATTTAACAGTCCACATTTAATTCTCCTGTTTTGTCTTTCTGTCACAGAAGAGGTTTTAATTTTTATCGGGTTGTTATGTACAACTCCTCTTTGTTTGACTTTAGATTTAAATAATTTAGGTGGTCGGGGGACAGACACTGTTTGTATGACACTATGGGTGGGTGACTGCTCTAGACGCTCAGAGAAGTGTTTTACACTGCGACTCTGATTCCTGGTCTCAACCCTGGGTTGTCACGGTTTTAGATCACTAATAAACTTGTCCATGTTTCTAGATATGAGAGCAGCTCCATCCAAAGTGGGATGAATGCCATCTCTCCTAATCAGACCAGGTTTTCCCCAAAAGGTTTTCCAATTATTAACGAAGCCCACATCGTTTGCTGGACACCACCTAGACAGCCAGCGATTGAATGATGACATGCGGCTAAACATATCATCAGTGGTCAGATTTGGCAGTGTCAGCACAATATTTTTTCATTGCTCAGAGGTTATTTAATGTTGTTTAAAGGAAGAAATTACACATATTTCTACCACCACTCTATATTTCCCCATCAGGCTGTTACCATCATCAGGAGACTGAAAGAAAAAAGGTAAGGTGAGCAATTGCCAGCGCAAAGATTCTGCCTAAAATGATGGCTGACCGTGAGCAGAAGAGAGAGCAGATTTAAAATTTTGCAGTGGCATCATCATTGGCTGAGAGAGATCGTGGCAAAGTTTGATTGGATAACTAGTGGAGTGAACACCCATAGTCAGCTAATTAGAGGGAGTAGTGAGAGTGGGATGGAGAGAAATGTGAAAGGATGAGCACAGAGAAAATCTTCCTGATTAAACTTATGCTGAGCTTCATGTCTGTTATGAGCACAGATGTTCCTGAGTTTTGTGTGTAAATTGTATATGTAGAGTGAAAATTGTAGCCAGGCCAGTGAGTTAAAGAGAATTTTTTTAGACAATTTAAGAGCCCGTCTTCACTCTAGCCATGATGTCAGCTCTCCAACTCTGTCCCATAGAAACCCATTATAAAACCAAAGGAAGGCATTTTTTTCATGCTCCGAACAGTTCTGAATATTTTAAAAAGTATACATGGGATATGAATTTTGAATATAAATAGGAATGGACGGGATATAGGGAACATTTTAAAGTTTGATTTGTGTCACTACATGAAAGCATTAATGAGGATACAGGAGTTTATAATACTTGAAGAATTTGTGTCAAGTTTGAACATTCCTCCATCCGCTTGAATGGGGAAAAATTTCCTGAAAATCGCTGAATATTTGAAGTATGAATGATATGAATGAGAAAAATACAAGCAACTGATTCCTAATGAAGCTGAATATTTTGGGGTTTGAATGAAGTTTCTACATTGAAAAATGTAGAAGGAGTTACGCAACAAAAAATGCAGTGGAAAAACAAAGATTCAGAAGAACATATGGTTGTGAATGCATTCACACTCAATAGATAAATAAAATGTGTGCACCTATCAAAGTTCCATCTTCACATGTTATCTCTCAGAGATACCACAGATGGTCCTGAAATTTTTGTTGTGAAGCAATCAGTCTAAATGCTATAAACATATAAACACTGCAGTGACACTCGGTTGTTGCCATGATTCACCGTAAAGACCCATTGATCAGCAGGCTCATTTCTATGCATCAGCATTCATGAGGTGTTTTGCATTGACCATTTATGATTGAATGTGGGCATGTAAAGGGTGGGATATGAGACTGATCCATGTGCAGACAATTTCAAGTTTATTTGGGATTTATATAAGGAAATTGTGCAGCTGTAAAACATATCTAAACTGCTTTACTCATTTATGCAGGCCTAAAGTGTGGATTATAGGGCTGCACAATAAATTGAAAATGACCTTCATTGCGATATCAACATGCACGTAGATATAGAATCTTGAACTGAGAAAAATTGTATATTTACATGTGCCATGCATTCACATGCTGCATGTCATGTTGAAACAGTTGTGTCAGGTGACTATAGGCCAACCAGTTTTGAAAGTATTTCTCATGTCACAGAAACCGCTGGCATTGAAACTTGTGTTTTGGATGTTATTATCATACTGTCCATGATGTGTCAGTGTTTTTGCTCTAGTGCTCTGCACAGATCTGACACCTGTCCGCCCGCCCACCTGTTCTCATTCCCAGCTCTCTGAAGGTCTGTTTGCCGCAGATTCCTGGAAAAGACGGTGGGGCAGAACAAAGGCTCCCGGGGACTGCTGGTAGACAATAACCTTGTATTTTAAGGTTATTCAATCAATCAATCAATCAATTTTATTTATAAAGCCCAATATCACAAATCACAATTTGCCTCAGAGGGCTTTACAGCATACAACATCCCAATGTCCTTTGGACCCTCACAGCGGCTAAGGAAAAACTCCCCAAAAAAACCCCTTTAACGGGGAGAAAAAAATGGTAGAAACCTCAGGAAGAGCGACTGAAGGAGGGATCCCTCTTCCAGGACGGACAGACGAGCAATAGATGTTGTACAGAACAGATCAATATAATGAATTAACAGTAATCCATATGACACAATGAGACATAAGGAGAAACAGATATTATATTAATAATATGATTATATATGTATGTGACGATAATGTTATGTGTATAATAGTCCAGGTATGACTAATAGTAACAGCAGCAGTGGGAGGCATCAGGCAGGACCACGGCAGCAGCACAACGACGACACATCATCCAGGCACAGCTGCGACACAAGTTAACCTGAGAGACAGTGGAGCACAAAGGCTCCGGAGAACAAGCCGAGTTAGTGACATGCAGTAGGCCCGGGTTAGAGAGATGCATTAACAGGACATGAATACTAGCAAGGGAGAGAGAGAGAGAGAAAGGAGAGAAGGGGCTCGGTGTATTATAGAAGGTCCCCCGGCAGACTAGGCCTATGTCAGCCTAACTAGGGGCTGGTCCAAGACAGGCCTGAGCCAGCCCTAACTATAAGCTATATCAAAAAGGAAAGTCTTAAGTCTAGTCTTAAAAGTGGAGACGGTGTCTGCCTCCCGGACCGAAACAGGAAGCTGATTCCACAAAAGAGGAGCCTGATAGCTGAAGGCTCTGGCTCCTGTTCTACTTTTGGAGACTTTAGGGACCACGAGTAACCCTGCATTCTCAGAGCGCAGTGTTCTGGTGGGATAATAGGGCACTATGAGCTCTCTAAGATATGACGGAGCCTGATCATTTAGAGCTTTGTAAGTTAAGAGAAGGATTTTAAATTCAATTCTGGATTTTATAGGGAGCCAGTGCAGAGAAGCTAAAACAGGAGAAATATGATCTCGTTTCTTAGTTCCTGTCAGTACACGTGCCGCCGCGTTCTGGATTAGCTGGAGAGTTTTCAGGCACTTATTAGAGCTACCTGATAATAGGGAATTACAGTAATCCAGCCTCGAGGTAACAAACGCATGGACCAATTTTTCAGCATCTTTTAGTGACAGGATAGGCCTAATTTTCGCAATATTACGCAGATGAAAAAATGCAGTCCGAGACGTTTGTTTTAAATGGGAGTTAAAAGTCAAATCTTGATCAAATATTACGCCGAGGTTTCTTACAGTGATGCTAATTATTAATAATTATTGGAATAAGATAAAAAATAAAATAAATAATAAAATACACCTGCATGAACAAATATGTAGGATATTACTACACACATTCCTGTTATCTTACCTAACATGTTACATGAGTGCCACTTATGTCAGTGAAGATGGTGCTTTACTTTCCAGAGGACATGCCATGTTTTATCCCCTAATAATGCTAAATTATAATTATGTGATTGTGCCACTGATAGATACTGTATTGACTCATGTAGATGATGACCAGATAATGTTTTACCGTCCAGAGGAAGCACCTTATTGAAAAACAATTTTTACAGACAGCTGCCATTTTCTTAATGTACATATCATATACTGTATGTCACGCAAGACCAGTTTTGTTGTTGTTGTTTCCTGTTTTGTTCAAAGTCTCAATAAGTGAAACGAAAACGTAAAAACTTCTCAGAATGAAAAATAACCGGCATTTTTCTCAAAGTGTTAAACTAGTAAAGTTTTCACAATCATCATATCATATTTGATGATTTTGGTGCTCTCTAAACTCATCGCAACATGTGACATTTACAGACTGTAAATACAGATAGATACACAGTCTGTGGTTTTGCAAATAATGTTTACAGATTTTGGATTTTATTTAACTTTCAAGTACATTTCAAAATACATGAATATAAATATAAATATAAAGGTTATATAATAATAACCTGTGGGTCCTGAGGACTCACCACACTGAAAGTCTATCAACATCACTGTATTTCATTTCTTTTCTTATTCAGTATTCATAAGCTGTTTATTATCTTGGATCTATGTTAGCAATGCAAACCTAAAGCAGAAATACATTACAACTGTATACTTTAACATTTGTTACTTTATGGTGAGTCATATCTTCATCGCAACAACGTTATCACATATCACGTTTTCCTGATATTGCACAGCCCTATGGTGCACTGTACATTGTATGATTTAGAGAAAAAAAAACAGTTAAAATAGAATTGAAACAAGTCTTGGATTACAAAAATGGTTAGGACATTCATAAGTGAAAGTCTTACACTGAGAAAACCTGCAGCTCAGGACAGATACTGTCTGGGATGAGAAGCAGTCAAAACCTTGCACAGAACAGTAACAGAACAATATAAAGAGACATGAATAATCAGGTTTCTGTATTCAGCTTTAACATGGTAAAAACCAGGATAAGATATAACATTGACTTGTGTGCATGTAAAGTTATTAATTGATAGAGGACACGATGCAGAACAGAAGTAAAGTTGAATGAATATTCTAAAATTCCTATAACTGTCAGAAAATGTATTGATGTGTCAGTAGTTATCTGACATAGGGCACCACAATGTCCAGAATCAGCCGTGCATGTGACCATCGCTTAGAGCAAAAACAGACCAAATATTGAAATCATTTTTCAGTTTCTTTGAGGAAGCTGCAGTGAAGTGAATTTATTCAGGATACATGTGTTGCTTTGTTACCATGAATCAACAAACTGATATGACAAGATGAAAATGTCAGTGTAAGTGAGAACCAAAAGTAAAAGCAGATGTTTTACTGCTACTATAAGTCTTCAATAAGCCAGTATTCAGTGGCCAAGGCCACACTATATGAGTAACAACATGAAGCAGAAATCTCCTTGTTTGGAATCAGCTGACTGGGACTTTAAGAGGCCTTCGTCAGACAAGGCTTTTCGTAATTAGGAGTATAAGAGTATTAGATAGTCTTTATGTTACACAACAAAAAGCCCCCTTCAGGCTATGTTAATAATGTAAGCTAACCTTAGGTAAGACAAGATAGTTTTGTAACTACTTTACATCAACTGCACACAAGATACTGTCCTCATCAGAATATCTGCTATTTGATGAAAGGGCCTTCAGTAGGCTATATTAACATTTTTCTTTTTAGTTTAGTATATATGTTTTCACATGTGCAAAAAACAAAAAAACAAACAAAAGACAAAAGACAAAGTAGTAAATGAGCAAGAAAATGTGGTGCAGAGATGCAAAAAAAAAAAAAAACTCAGAGGGGAGGGGCATAATTAAGGAACTCTTCAGTGTATACCGTAATCCATTAGGTAATAGGTCAAAATATCACAAAAATGGGATAAAGAGAAAGACAATGATAAAATGCACACAGACCATAGCTGTGTTTGAAATCGCTCACTATATAGTCCACTATATAGTGACTTTGCCATTTTGTAGTAATGTCCAAATGTATAGTGGGAATTATTATACCCATTTATAGTGGACTCAAAGTATCCCACAATGTGAAAAGTAGTTCACAGCTGATGGTCACTAGCCAAGCAATATTTACCATCATGCATTGCACTGAAGGAACAGATGGACTGTTTGGCACAGACACAAGAGACGGCCGAAAGGAGAGAGAGCAGCATGATTGCAACCGCTTGTACATGTTTAACGTTTAATGATAGGTTGAAATTTGTTTTACTTTTTTTTTGGCCATGTAAAAAAATGTTAATTAACAATAATGAACAGTCATCAATCCACACCTAGTTTAAAATAAATCAGCTAGTGCTGCACAGAAGGGGGCCAATGCTAAACAAACTTTAACATATCAAATGTTGAATGGAAAATCATTGACTTTGTAGGACAGGCTGCAACCGCCCTGCTCTCTCTCCTCCTGTTTCTCTGTTAGTATAAGATTAATATGAGCAAAACAGAGCATCACAACACAAACAGCCACAAAGTACTTTGTAATGTTATTTATTAATTTGGGGAAAATATGCTGAGTATAATATCATGTATTTATCACAAATATGCATGTCAGTATTTGTTGTGAATGGTTCACTAGAAAGCATTGATATGACATGATGTTTTGTGACAGCAATGACATAATTAACAGCACAGAGAAAATTACCTGTGTAGTGTCTGAAAGGGTTTTTTCATGTTGCAGATGAGCTCACTATATATCCTCCACATAGAACTCCCTAATAGTGAGTAGGGAGTAGTGAAAGAGTGAATGATTTCACAGCTTATATATACACACATACACAAAATTAAGATAATAAAATATTAGTCGACAGTTTACACAGAGAATCCATAAGTATAGCATCAGGAAGATAAAATATAACCTTTAACATCTTTATGGGCAGTTTATACAGATAGTCCATAAGTGCAACATTGAAGAAATAAAATCAAACCTTTAACAGATGGTATAACATATGGAGGTAAAATCAAACCGTGACAGCTAAATGGGCACTTAACACAATTAAAGGAGAAGTCCAGTATTTTGCACTTTGAGCACCATTCCTGGATTGTTTATGATGAAATAGAGTGGTTAAGACCAAAATCTTGATGACTGCTCCTTCTCTGAGAATTTGAGAGAATTTGGCTTTCCCCTGCCTGGCTTAACAATGCTGTCTATGGCCATGTGTAAATCTGTCCTAAAACCACCTTAAACGTTCATTTTCAAAGCCATGAAACTCACCGAGTGGTCAGTGGTGTCCGTTGATGTTACTTTTATTAGTTTATAAAGCTCTTAATGGTCTTAGTCCTACCCATTTATCAGATTTGAAGACCTACCTTTTTAGATGGGCTTTTAATTGCTTTATGTCTTTTTTATTTTGTATTTATTATTATTGTGTATTTATCTATTTTTTTTATTTTTATTTAATTGTTTTTTCCAAGATAGAGACTCATCAAGTTGTACACCCAGAAATCGTGTTGACAGCACTTTTTAAATAATAGTATTAATGACTTATATAGTGTAAAACTGGCCATCATTCCCTGGACTAATGTCAAAGAGAATTCAACATATTCCTAAAATCAACCTCTTGTGGTTGTGTAAATACTAAGGCTGGGACGTTAACGCGTTAATTTCAATTAACTAATTACAGGAAAAATACCGTGTTAAAAACAAAATAATGCATTGAATTGCACCTTTCTCAGTTCCCTAATTTCTGGCACACCGGTAACACTGATGCACACATGGTGTAGCCAGCCCACAATAGAGCGCGGCTCAGGCCGCATTTTCCTGACCAAATCCAACCCGAGTCTGAGACAGTTATAACCGAGCCCGGCCCGAACCCAACAGAGTTTCTGATTTTTAAGTGCGAACCCGAACCCAACGCAATTTGTTACCTGACATAGTTATTGTTACCATGCTTGTCTGTTTACCATGATCACACATGGACAGTGTGTAAATGACCATCACAAGGCTGCTGTTACTCACAGTCAAACACACCGCACACACAGCAGCACAGCACTGTACACACACTCAATTGGAGCGGAGCCTGTGTTGCTTTCAGGCGTTGTCAGGTAAATAACAAATTCCAGCTCTTGAATAGGCCATAGCACAACACAGCGGCATGTCAAGTGGACCGAACCAAGCAAAATTTCCGATTTCTTATCCAAACTGGCCCGACCCGTCGGGTTACACTGGGTCCCGTCTATTCATTAATTCAGTCATCAACCAAAATTTATCTAAACTGAAAAACTTTGCTTATTGTGTCAAATATTGCTATTTGATAAAAATGTGATTAATCAAGATTAATTAATTACAAAGCCTCTAATTAATTAGATTAAGTTTTTTAAACTCATCCCTAGTAAATATGAATCCCCTCTCCCTGAAGCAAAGGTGGAAGTATGTTCTTATGGTGCTGCAGAACCTTAAAGGGAGGAGGTTGAGGTAGATGGTTGAATACAAGTTTTCTGATTCTTTTAACCTTGACCAGGATGTCCAAATCTTAAATCCTGGATGCATTTGTGCATGTTTTGCTTCATGGTTGGCTGTCAGAACCTCCTTCTGACGAACTTTGTGGGTAGGAGCCAGGACCTGGGACCGTGCTGAGTGGGGAACATGCAGGGAGTCCGATGTTTCCCTTCCTGGGTCTGGTTTCTGCTTCTGTGCCTCTTTTACCACACTCTGGACAATCCACTGCAGCGGGCCCACAGTGCAGGAACTTGGCAGTATGGAGTCAGGAACCTTATCTGTCTCAGAAAAATCGCACTACCAGGAGAGAAGATCAGCTTTCTGATTCTTGGTACCACGTCAGTAGGACAGAGTAAAATGAAAGCAGTAGCTGTAGTTCCTGTCAGCAGGAGTGAGTTTCCTGGAGAAACGAGCACAGGGGTGCAAAGTGTTGTCTTCCTCTGATGCCTGAGGCAGGAGGACTCCCACTATCAGACTGAAAGCATCCACCTACTCAACAACAAGGAGGTCAGTGTCCGGATTGACTAAAATCTAGTCTTCAGTCGCCTGAAGGCTTTCTAGGCCTCTGGAATCCATTGTAGTTGCCTGGAAGAACCATGAGTAAAAGCTGTGATGGGGACTGCAATAGCACTCGAATTTTGAATGGATTTGCAGGAGAAATGGAAAAATCCCCAAAACATTACCCCTGTTTTAGTGTGGAAGGTTTATGACATTCCTAGAATGTCTTCACCTTACCTTATCCATCTGAATGCCTGAAGAGAAGATGATATAGCCTAGGAAAGGCACACTAGTAGTAAGGAAGTGACATTTCTCCAGCAAGATGATGCAGCTTCAGCCTCTCGAGCACCATCTGGACGTATAGCACATGTTCCTTAAGATTTTGTGAAAAGACCAAACTGTCCATCCAAGTATACAAAAACAAATCTGTTATATTTATCTCTAAGAACATTAACAAAGCTTTGAAAGACAGCTGGAACACTTGCCTACCTGAAAGGCATAAACACATATAATGGCCACTTGAAGGATTAAAGGCTGTTTTCCATTAATCACCTTGTCTGATCCTAATCATGTTATATGCATTGCACAAATCCAGCTTAGTGAACACTGTGGCTCCTTGGACTGACTCAAACAGGATATAAAGGGTACCTATTCTTGAAGGTAATCTCGTTTAGGCCACAATTTTCAATGCAAGGACTCATGCAGTCTTTTTTCTCCACAAAGAAAAACCCAGCTCCAGCAGATGAAGTGGAACAGATGATACCATACTTCCTTGATGCAAACCCCCATGGCTGTTAATTACTGTGGAGAAAGAGACTAGAGGGTAATAATAATAATGCATTTTGTTAGGGCGCCTTTCACGGCACTCAAGGTCGCCGTTTACAGTAAAAATAAATACAAAATACAGCATACAGTAGAAAAATACATCATACAAATAGCAGAAAACACAGCATAAAAATAGTAAGCACGATAGGTATCAAAACAGGAGTAAACCCAGGAGAGGAGAGAAGCTGTAGCACAATTGAACTGAGGATTGTCGACACATAACCATGGATATTTGAGAATGAGAGGACTCAGGAGAGACTCGAATGCAGAGAAGGGCTGCATTCACACCAAGTCTGGCGTATGGAGATCAGCCACAGGTTGTGCAGCAGTATGATTTAAATGGCCCATTTGTGGGGGAGTGGAGGTTGGAGAGTATTTGTCTTTGGTAAGTTTGTTTATGTTGGCTTAAAAGATCTGTAGAATTCTTTTCATCATTACTGTAGGATCTTTACTGCCACAAAAGGCACACGTGTGTGCACACACAGACAGAGAAGATATTTGCCTTTTTAGGATACTACACACGAACTGTTAATACATTTCTATTTCTTTTACTCACTATAATATTTAATGATAGAAAGAGATTTCATTGCTTTTTCCTGTGGACTGTTGGCAGCTTTCCAGTCTGATTGGGGTCTACATGATTGGCCACTGCAGCTTGACAAGGGGTAGCATTTCTCCAAATGTTCAATGTGTTTCAACTTTTCGCTGCAAGCCACTGCAGTGGGGGATAATTTTGGCCCCGTCACAGCCTAGATGCACTACTGACAAAATGAATGGGAGGGGTGGAGCTTTTGCTATCATGCCAGATTTGGTGTGAATACGTCTTGATGTATTCTCTGTTTGCCATCTTTAGTCTGAGCTCTAAACATAGTGGAACACTTGGTTAGACAATCTGTGGGCAATGGTATGAGATTTTGTAACTCGAAGTTCAATCAATCAATCAATTTTTATTTATAAAGCCCAATATCACAAATCACAATTTGCCTCAGAGGGCTTTACAGCATACAACATCCCTCTGTCCTTAGAACCCTCGCAAATTCTGGTCCATTTGGAACCCATTGGCTATGGTCTGGGTCCAGTATTTCAAAACATTTGATCTAGATCAGAATTACCTAGATGGGATTAAATCTTAAAATTGGGTATTTCCAAAGCAGGAGATGTTATCCTGATCTCACAAACTGGGATACAGATTTCTTACTCAAATGTTTGGGGGATTTCAAAACTCTAAGGTGGAGATTAGGATGGTTTTGATGATTTTTGCTAAAAATCAGGAAAAATCCTAATACCACTGAAAGGGTGAATTCAGCACAGATTGAAGGTGGATGTAGAAACATGTAGGACCTGTGGCACATTTTTAATCATTCTTGTTTTCAATTCTTGCATATTGAAGTGAGACAGATCATGGCAAAACAATATTCATTCTCAATTAAACAACTATTCATTCTAAATGTTCAAATAGAGCACCAAAAGGAAATCCAAGATGCTGTGTAATGCAACATAATTCTTGCCTGCCTTGTGCTTTATAATATCAAGCAGGGCTTTTCATTGCAGCTCCTCAAGCCTCAAGTAGATGGCCCTTACCTACCACATTTATAGAGCACCCAAAGAGTTTCAGAGGCAAAAACGAAACAACAGTAATAAAAGCAGCAATAGTTACACCAGAGAGATGGTTATAAACATCCCCAGCTAATTTAATTTGTAATCCTGTTCTTGTGGTATCTGGATTAGAATGATCCTATCTGAAAATTACAAAAAAAAGAAAGAGATTACAAAATCCAGATAATTCTGATCTGAGTCAAGGTGAGAAACTCCTGGTGAAAACATGTTTGTTTTTTTTAATTCCGTCAGTAAATTTTGAAATTTTGAGCTATTTCAAACTTCTTTCAGACAAGTGTAAAAAAAATTGTACAAAATACACATTTCGGTGTTTAATTTAGTTCAGTTTTCTATTCTGGAAATGTATGCACATATTTAAGTAGATACTGCAAATTAATTTGAATATTCAAACATAAAATTTAAAAAGAAATAATGAAATACAAAAAATAATTGTCAACTGGGGAAGTTTCATTGTCATATCTATTGGACAAATTTTATCTTCATGTACCAGCCTCAACCTCATGTAATGCCTCAACCTCAACCTCAACCTCAACACCAAGAAGACAAAAGAAGTCATTATTGACTTCCAGAAGTCGAGGACCACACTGCACTCAGGCCTGAGCATCAATGGGGAGGAAGTGGAACGGGTCACCAGCTTTAAGTTTCTTGGCCTGCACATCTCGGAGGACCTGGGCTGGACTGTGAACACCAGCCACATCATCAAAAAGGCCCAGCAGTCTCTTCTTTCTGAGAACACTGAGGAGGAACAAACTCCATCCACCTCTGCTGAAAAACTTCTACCACTGCACTAGGGATGCACCAATCCGATATCTGGATCGGATATCGGCCCGATATGATCAAAAATAGATGGATCGGGTATCGGAAAATGCAATGCCGATCCCCTCCCTTTAAATCTATTGCGGCGCGAGCTACGGTCATATGCAGAGGTGATGGGAATCCAGCACCGTGCTGGATCTCCGGCGTGCGGCGGGATACATGCGTGCTCCGCAGACAGTAGACAGGCTGTGTAGACCCTACACACGTCGCCCACACCATTGTGAGTATTTATTACTTGTGCAGTGGTGTGTATGTGTCACTCTGCAGTTACACCTCCAAAACACTAGTCAGCAGCGGAGGTTTCTGTGAAGCGCTGTAAAGTTTAGTTGATTCAAAACACACATTAAACACACATTAAACATGGCTTAATAGAGACCATTTCAAACACAAGTACCCAAATCAGCTTCACTATAACTGGCAGCATTCACAGACAAACACTTGTCTTTATCTGGACACATTTTCCAAACAAATACAAAATGCTAGCGTTATTAGTACAAGCCTATGGCATTTTACATTGTATCGATTAGCCTAGCGACGAGCGGAGATTTTCTCTGCTCATATGAAACCTGGATAAATCCCGAAGTTTAAATCCCTGAAGGATAAATCACACACAAGACTTAAAACGCTCTTTAGCGGAGACTTTATTGTCTTCACAGTTTATTTTTTCTTATCTGTGAAATTAAAGTCAATCAAAGTTTAGTTTCCACTGAGGGAAATGGTTTCAGCTTACAGAGACAGACAGGAGGTCTGCATCACCGCAACATTTTTTTTAAACAAACTTTATTAACCAATATCAAATATAGACACAGATAGGGATTACAGGGAATTTAAGAGAAGTATGAAATCAATAATAACCCGTATAGCACATGTAAACAGGAAATAAATAAAGGAGCCAGGGATACATTACATTATATAATCAACATAAAAAAACTTGAAGACATTATTTGTTCTAACAGCCTTTTTGTTCATCAAGCTAGAGAGCACTCACACGTACTGTTCAACCTCCTTCGGGAAAACAACAAAACAGGGTTTACTTTTACATTTATTAATTTATTTAATTTAATTTACATTTATGGATAAAAACTTGATAGAATCAATAGTATCGGATTGGTATCGGGTATCGGCCGATACTCAAAGCCACAGCATCGGTATCGGAACTGAAAAAGCTGGATCAGTGCATCCCTACACTGCACAATAGAGAGTGTCCTCACCTATGGCTGTACAGTGTGGTATGCCAGCTGCACTGCATCTGAAAAGAAACAACTGCAGCAGGTCATCAAGACGGCTGAGTGGATCATCGGCTCCCCACTTCCACGCCTAGAGGAGATCTATTCCAGCCGTCTCCTCCGACGGGCCACAAAGATTCAGAATGACCCCGCCCACCCAGGACACTCTCTATTCACCAGCCTTTCCTCTGGCACACTCAGAGTCATGAGAGCCCGCACCAACAGACTGAAACACAGCTTCTTCCCCATGGCTGTGAAGAGACTGCTGCAAGAACCATGACCCCCCCCCCCAGTATATTTTATGACAAGGACATTGTAGCTGCTACAAGTGAGCACCAAACGAAATTTCACTGTAATATTGCAGTGACAATAAAGCTTCTTCTTCAGTGACAGCCATGGCTGAAAGCATTATGTTTTCAGGTTGTCCATCTGTTTGTACATCCGTTTGTCCATCTGTTCATATGTACATCCATCAGTCCAGTGGCGGCTGCTGGTCTTTCAGAGAGGGGAAGCTCATTGTCGGCTTACATTATAAAATTTGTCAGTTTATTTATATGTAAGTTCTGCCCTCCAAAACGATATTAGACTCCAACAAGGAAATGTTGAAATTATGTTAAACTGAAACAAGGAAATACTATGAGTGTGTTTTATTTACAGTGTAAGAAATGAACAAGTAATTTCGCCACACAAATACCAACAAATGGGTTTCAGTTTGTCTTTCGACTTCACCTGCAAAATCCGCGATGGGACTGAGCTGGGCTGTCAAGTGACGGTGTATATCTCCAAATAGCTGTCAATCAAAATGGGATTCAACCTTTCGACTGATCCTCCAATCATCATGCGGAAGCTCAGCGTCCAGCCCAGCCTAGGCCCGCCCACAGCTCCATTCACCCCCAGAGACACTGAGCGTCCGGGGGCGGGACAAAATCATGGCATTTATCCAATGACCGTTGAGTTTCGAGGCAATGAAAAAAACTGTTCCATGCAGTCCCATTGAAGTGCATGGACGCTCAGCTTCTACAGGCAAATGCATTGACTGTATGAGAAAACTGCGCTACGGGAATGTATGAGAAGTTAACAACATCAATAAGTAGCTGATTCTGAACGAACTCGTCTTCGAAATGAATGTGTTTTAACGCATCTGTAGTCAATGAAATGTTAACACAACCGTACATATTTGACCATTTAATTTTTGACATTTTAGGGGAAGCTGAGCTTCCCTTGCAGTCTTAGAGAAATTGCCACTGCATCAGTCCCATTCTTGTGAACACAATATCTCAAAAATGCATTGAGGGGATTTCTTTAAATTTGGTACAAACATCCACTTGGGGTCAGTGATGAACTGATTACATTTAGATATTCAAAGGTCAAGGTCACTGTAACCTTGCATCCAGTGCCGGCCCATGGCATAGGCAGTCCAGTCAAAAGCTAAGGGTGCAGTCATCCATAGGGAGCGCCACAAATGGGAGAAAGAAAAAAAATCTAAATGTTTATCTTTTACTATTTTCACTAATACTATTACACTATTACTTTGAAATATTACATAAGGCCACAACAATATAAATACGTACCAAAGACCTTTTTTTGATAGAGTGGCAGCAAGTCTGAATAGCTCCTGTTTTTGAGACATGTTTGAGTGTGTTTTTTCTTTTTTAATAATTGATAATGATTTATCTTTCCAATGTGATGAGTAAAGTTGTGTACATGAGGGACAATCTTCTGGCTCTTAGAAGAACCACTTACGGAGTTAGACACCCAATACCGGCTGAGCTGAGGAAGCCGTTCACAGGCTGCAGTGCAGGAGCTAAGCTTAAGGCTAGGAGGAGGAGATACAAGCCTTTCTTGCCGTCGGTCCTTCTGGGGAATGCCAGTTCGCTCTTCAACAAGTGTGATGAGCTGCTGGCACTGGTGAAGATCTGACGACTATACAGGGAGTGTAGTCTCTTCATGGAAACATGGCTGAATTTCAATGTACCTGACTCCTGTGTGAACCTACCTGGCTTCTTTACTGTGCGAGCGGACGGGGACCTGAAAGCGAGTGGCAAAAACGGTGGGGGATTGATCCTGCTTGTGAATAATAAATGGTGTCATCTTGGACATGTCACAGTGAAGGACAAGATCTGCTGTCAGGATAGTTCACTGTTGGCAGCCGGTCTTAGACCATATTATGTACCATGGGAGTTTTCACACATTGTCGCCATTATTGTTTACATTCCACTGTGGGCAGCAACGGTACTTACGTCATCCATGAAACTGTTGCTAGAATTCAAACCCAGTACTCTAGTGCATTCATTGCAATAATGGGGGATTTTAACAACACTACTCTCTCCTCCCACCTGACTGGGTTTGTTCAGTATGTGGACTGTCCCACGAGGGAGAATACACTGGATTTGTTTTATGGAAATGTCAAGGATGTCTATAGTGCCTCTGCCCTTCCACCTCTTGGCAGATCAGATCATAATCTGGTCTCTCTCCAGCCTACATACAAACCCTGTGTATTAAAGATGCCTATTACCACCTGCTCAGTCAAGAAATGGTCCCAGTAGACCAGTGAGTCCCTCAGGGACTTTGAATGTACAGACTGGACTGTACTACTGGTGCCACAGGACAACAACATGGACGTGGACAGGAGGGTGGACATTCTGACAGAGTAGTCAGCAGTTCCTCAACCAGAAAAAGCTGGCATTCAACAAGGGGGACAAGGAGAGTCTCAGGGAAGTTCAGCATGAGCTGAGAGGAGATTGAGACAGGCAAAGGTGGACTACAAATGAAAGGTAGAGAGTAAGCTGCAGCCCTAACCCTAACCCTAACATCAGAAAGGTCTGGAAGGGAATGAGGACCATCAGTGGCTATTCAAAGAAGAATTGCCAGGTTATGAATGGTGACATGGACAAAGCCAACAACTTCAACCTGTTCTTTAACAGGTTTGATGGAGGGGGCAGTGTTCACCCTATTCCTGCATTCATCCCTCCTTCCACAGTGTCACCTGCTGCTGCTGCTGCTGCTCTTGCTCCACTGTCACCAGGAAGTAGCCCCTCCCCCACTACGGCAGCTACAGCTACAGCTACAACATCTACCACCCAGGGCCAACTACCACTGTCCTTTACAGCAGGGCAGAGCTCAGGAGACTGCGTACAGGGAAAGCTGCAGGCCCAGATGGAGTGTGAACAAGGCTCCTGAAAGACTGTGCAGCCCAGCTAGCAGAGACCCTTCACTGGATCAGCAACAGGAGTTTTCAGACAGGTGCAGAGGGGACAATCTTGTATCATACTAGTGTCCAAAGTTCAGCACCCAGAGTAGATCGCTTCCTGACTTCCTGGATAATAGACTACTTGACAGAGCGGCCCCAGCATGTCAGGCTTGGAAGCTGTGTCTCCAGGATCATCAGGAACAGCACTGTGCTCCACAGTGAACTGTTTTAGCACCATTCCTGTTCACACTCTACACAGTCGACTTTAAGTACAACTCAGAGTCCTGCCACATACAAAAATACTCTGATGATACAGCTATTGTGGCTTGTATCAGGAGCGGTCTGGAGCGGGAGTACAGGACCTTGTACATGCCTTTAGGGACTGGTGCAGTAAGTGCTATCTCCACCTGAACACAGCCAAAACCAAGGAGATGATAGTAGACTTCAGAAGGAAAAGGTCATCCCATCAACCAGTCTCCATACAGAGGGAGGACATTGAGGTGGTGCACACCCACAAATATCTGGGGGTACTCTTGTATTATCAGTTAGACAGACGCTGACACCCTCTACAGGAGGAGGCAGAGCCACCGTTCTTCCTGCGGACACCGAGGTCCTTTGATGTGTGTACAGATGTTAACCATGTTCACACAGTGGTGGCCAGTGTACTTTTCTACGCTGCAGTGTGTTGGGGAGACAGCTTGACAGACAAAAACACAAAGCATTTGGACAAGCTGGTTAAAAAAGCTGGCTCAGTGCTCGACAGGAGACTGGACCCACTAAGAACTGTGGTGGAGAGGGGCACATTGAACAAACTGAAAGCTATAATGGACAATAGCAGACACCCTCTCCCTCAGCAGTTGGCTCATCTCACTACATTACAGAACAGAATTTCAGTAGATCTTTCGTCCCCACGGCAATAAGACTGTTTAACACCTCCTGAATCCAGTCACACACACACACTTATAGACTGTGGAATGGGCAATTTTATTTTCATTTATTTTCTATTTATGCACTTATTTTAACTTTTTTTTATTTTATGTCTATTTTAATACTACTGTGTTGGTGTTGATGAGGAGAAGTGTGGTTGTTGTTTTTTGTCTTTTATGAGCTGCTGAACAGCTGAATTTCCCTTTGCAGATGAATAAAGTTTTTCCCATTCTATTCTATTCTATTCTATTCTATTCTATTCTATTCTATTCTACCTGCTGCCACTACACTACTGAGAGGAGTGAATGTGAAGAGAAACAACATGAAATTAAAAAAACAACAACAACAAATCTGTTTTGTAATTGTGAACGTGGTATCTCAAGAATACTACTGTAAGATATAATTTCTTCAAATTTGGACTTAAGAAAGAACTAATTAGAGTTTGGTGGTCAAAGGTTGAGGTCACTGTGACCTCCCAAAACATGTTTTTGCCCACAAGTCAAGAATTCAAACGCTAATCATGACAAAACTTCACACGAATGTCTAATGGGGTAAAATGTTGAAGTGATTAAATTTTATATGCAAAAGGTCAAAGGTCAGACATGGATGTACACTGTAGGTGCAACTTGGTTGGTTCACAGGGGCATACAACCATGAAGCAGTAATTCTAGTTGAGCCTAGTGTCTCATTTTAGGTCTAAAAATGTATGGAATTTTACAATACATTTTTAAAAAACTGTTGTCTTAAAATTATTTTTTTCTTGTTCTCTGAGTCAAAAATCTTTTGACGGTTTTTTATTCATATATCATTCAAAGCCTGGCTTTTAGAACATTCAGTGTATGAATGTGTGTGTGAATGGGTAAATCTGACTTGTAGTGTAAAAAGCGCTTTGAGTGGTCAGATGACTAGAGAGGCGCTATATAAATGCAGGTCCATTTATCCAAAGTTCAGATTTTTGTTCTGAAAAAACTGCAAATCAGCGCATATATCGTTAGATAATGCCTAATGTCTTTATGTAAATAATGAACTGGGGAAGTTTCGTAGTGCTATTTATTGGCTAAAAAAATTTACCCTTTTACTTGGGGTATCTCCAAATTAAGCATTTTATTTATTTGTCAGCATTTATATGCAGATATCTGTTTATAGAGATTAGCCAATATGACTGCCACACAGAAGAGGAAGTCTTGGCCAGATATCTGCTGGCTAAACTGGAACCCCCCTTAAAAATGTCTGTTGCTCCTAGGCTTAATGTCATCAGGCGATAAATTACTGCTGCTGTGCCATCCCTGCGTAAAATTAGCAAAGCCCTCTCTCAAATCAGAGACTGTAGATGAAACCTGTTTATTATTCCTGATGCTGTGTGATGATTTCAGGTATTTCAGCCTGTTCT